>OY744468.1:6348321-6783925 GCA_963556145.1 Hygrocybe punicea | reverse complement strand
AAACAACCTCTAACTAACGGTGCGGAATACTTGATTTTACTACGAACAAACCTGGTCGGAATTTGCTTCAAATCGTTGAAAAACAACCTCTAACTAACGGTGCGGAATACTTGATTTTACTACGAACAAACCTGGTCGGAATTTGCTTCAAATCGTTGAAAAACAACCTCTAACTAACGGTGCGGAATACTTGATTTTACTACAGTTCAAAATACAAACATGGGCGAAATGCGCAAGCCCTGTTCATACTTCACTTAAACTTCACACCTCAGATCCCTCACTATTCTTTACTTCACAATCATTCCCATAACACATTTCAGTTTTCACCACATATTACTGGAGATGCATGATTTCAAACACTACAATTGGACCTTCGGTTTCAAGTTCAAAATAGTTTTTGTAACATTGCTATGTCATGTTGTCGCCTCATCACAGCCATCGCCATAACGCCCTCCGGCCAACTAATTTCCTGCGACATTAGAGGTGGATACTTAGCTTGGCCATCTTCTCCCGCCCAGTTGAAATCAATCAGCTTGACGTAACCATCCTTTGTAACCAGGATGTTCGGTAGACGGAGATCGCCAAACACCAATCCATGTTTGTGCAACAGTTTGAGGGCGCACTGGACTCCGGACCGCACGGTTTCTATTGTTCCTTGTTTCATTTTCGGCTTTGCCACGGCAAGTGTTTCTCCATCAACGTACTCCATAACAGCCAAGGAAATAGACTGATAAGACGGTTGATCACTCTTGAATCGTGGTGATCCGCAATAGAGGAGTTTCGGTGCTAAACCAGCATCCGCCAGCAAGCGGTGCGCCTTTTCCCCATAGCGCTCAACAAATTTCACAACGATGTCCTGACCTGCCTTCGTCCGTGCCCGAAGAGTGGTGCAGTCGAGACTGTTTTCCAAAAAGCCAATGTATTCAAACTCAACGAGTCCATCATTGTGAGGGTAAGCCGTGATTGAAGGGAAGTAACGTGAATCAGCAGGAAGATCGCCGATCGGATGCAGACCATCGTAATAGGAGTTGAGTTTTTCCAGACTTGCCTTTAGAGCATGAAAAATTCTCGCGACGTGGGCGATGTGAGGTTCATTTAGAACAGAGTCTAATCCGACCCAAACACAGTCGGTCAGACGTTGAACAATCACGGCGTCCGTGATAACTGCACCAAGGATCGCGATCCACGGACCCGCGCTGGCTATGAGAAATGTGGGACAGCCAGTAGCGTTTCGAAGCATTTTAAACTAAGGAATGAAAAGTAAGAAGGAAATGCAATGAATCATGGACTCGCATACCCTGGACTGAGCCCAACAACGGCCTGCAGACAAGCCAGCTTGTGTTGATGGATCCGAGCCACCGTCTCCGAATTCATTTTTATCTTCCTTCAGAAGGAGCAGGGAGCGCGCCTCGTTTTTCACCACTTCCACGATGCCGTCCGGATTCGTTTCGTCTTCGTTCCGTATCATTTGTATGTCGACACCAAGAATACGGCAAAGAAGCGGCGTCAGCACCACTCGGCGTTTGGCCTCAGTTTCATAGATCGCCGATGCAGCTTTCATGTACTCCGTAGTTTGGCGGATAATGTCATCGGGAACAGGAACATTCTTTTTCATATCATCCAAGAAATGTCCGAAAGCGGGGTGAAACAATTGAACAGGAAGTGAGACACTCGTCCTGGGCTTGTCCGCCTTGTAGCGGCCGTCGTAGATGGAGTAATTGATCTGGGATTTCGTGTACTTGGATGACTTTGCTGAGTCAGCGGGAGCTAACGCTTTCAAAATGCACAAGATGACGTTTTGAAACCCTTGTGAATGGTGTTTATCGAGGACGGAGAGAGAAAGAAGAAAACGTGCGCACTTTTATGCAAAGCACTGATTTGATCTCTCCTCTCCTCTTCTATTGCTTCCTTCTCTGGATCGGGACACTTCACTATGATATGAAGATGTTTGAATGCAGGGTTGGGAAATATTTCTGACAGCACATCGGTAGGGTCCAGTTTCTGAGCACCGTTTATCTTGTCAGCGTCTTCACATCCTTCGAGTACCGTCTGACGATCTTCCGGAGCGATGGAAACCTGCCCAAAGATATGAGCCGCGACATCTGAGACCCTATCCGTACACTCACCTTCCAAAGAGTAAGCCTGTTAGCGGGAATATGATCAAAATCAGGCTTATTCTTGTCCTTGATGGCATCCTTGAGTGCGCCCACAGACTTTTCCTTGGCGATTTCAACAGGAAACACGCGATCCGCCCCCTCAAGGAGTACCCAGCAATTCAGTGTGAAGATGCTTGATTGTGGCACAGACGAGCCTGCATGAGAAACCGAATGAACCACGATGAGCTATGGAACAGAAGGTGGGCACTCACCAACGCGCGGAGATCGTACGACAATGTGGAGAGTTTTCTTCGTGGGTTCAGGATGGAAAATGTCCGACAAAATATCTGTCTCTAGCAACGCGTCATCGTCGAGAAACGGGCGTTGGTTCACTTTCTTCTTGAGGCTCTTGTCGATCGTGATAGATTCCTTGCGAAAGCGGGAATGTAGCTATGAACTCGATCAAAACGGAAGAAACTAAATACCTGCCAGAGTGTGAGTTCAAAGGCATCGACATTGGCAAAGGCAGCTGGGTTCTTCTTCAAGATCGCGTTCTTCAGGTCGTCCACCGTCCGAGTATCCTCGATGGAAATGGAGAACGACTGATTAGACACGTCGAGAATCCAACAGAAGAGAGTGACTGTGCGGGTTGGATTGTTTGACGGCATTGATGAGCGCTGGGCGTGGCGGTGCGGTTGTATTCGTTCTTGGATAACGGCTTACATTACAATGACTCACTCGTTCTTGTCCCATAGCGATGGTCTGAACGTACGTAGATCTCCCAGTCATCATGCTCCTTGCATTGACCTCTGAATAGTGGGACAAATGCGAATGTTCTCCCGAAGACAACTTGTCTGGCGACGAGTTAACCCAAATGCAGTCCTGCGGTACCTGTCGTTCTCGACTACGAGCTCATGTCCCCGAATCATCTTGTTTATATCACCCAGAATTGAGGACAGTAGTGGAGCTGTCTGTACTGGCGGGCGTCTCCCTTCGAAATTCCGATTTCCCTTGGCTTACCCATCTCACGATCTTTGTTAACCCCGCTACGGCCTTGCAACAACCGAATTTCCCATCTTTGACGCATATGAGACTTGACTTCGAGCTCTCGCCCTTCTTCCCCTTCAAGATGTCCTGGTTTCAAGCCAACTCCGCAAACTTGAAACAGATCATGAGATCCAAGTTGGAAATCCTTCTCCTCGCTTTTCAAATTGACTGTCACGATGTGGAAGGAGATCACTCATCGTCCGTTGAGATACCGCCGCAGTATGAAGGGGAGTTTGTTGGGGATGGGAGAAATCTTGGACTCGAGGATCCCCGTGTCGTAACTGTCGTCTCGGAGGAAGGGTTTGCGTACCCATGCTCGCATCGTTCCTGGGGAATTGCAGAGGCCTGGGTTGGAGGTAAAATTTCAACAGAAGGGGAACTATTTGACTTCAACTTCGCTGGATTTCACTCTCAACTTACTCCCCTTGTAAGTACTTTTGAGTCCTCTGCCGACCTTTGCTCAAGTATTACCTTTACTAGTCACAAGAGAAGTTGTTTGGTTGATAAGTGTACCGGGGGTCCTTCACTTATGTCCTTCACAGACCAATAAATAAGAACACTTGCTCAAATCTGAGCCAGACGCTGTAGTTTCTGCAAGATTGTGTAGGTGATCCCTTGCCGTCACCGTTGGCTGGTATATAGTTAGATCTGTAATATCATCTGAGTGCACTTTTATTATCACAGAGCTTCTAAACCGGCTTGATACTTGGCCTCATCTGATAACAAACACAACTGGAACCTGTCTTGTCTCTCCACCACTTTGGGCAACCTCCATCTTGCCAAGTACATCCTGAGAGACATCCCCTCTCAGTCCTACCCTGGGGTTGTCTCTGACTTCTACAGCCTTTCTACTAACCATCTGCATTTACCGAACCGGTGACGAGTGGCTGGGCCCTAGGCCAAGGTGCCCAAGGGTGGCCAGTTTTTAACCACCCTCTCCAAGATGTGTGGCCCATGCTGCACAATAGAAGTCTACCAATTCCTCAATTCCATTGGAGTCATCTGGTCAACCATAGACCCTCTCCACTTTGCCAAGGAGGGAAAGGGGGATGCTGGTCCAGTCTACCTCTGGATTGGTGTTGTACCTAGGTCTCTGTCCCTTGAGGACATCTAGGCTGCAGCCATCAGCTGCAAGAAGTTCCTAGCCAACCCTGACTTCCCTGGCATCAAGATCGCCTTCAGGGAGTCTCTCTACATCCAGTCTAGTGGCTTGCAGCTTCTTGAACACAACCTCTCCAAATACCCCATCACCGATATCCAGTACCCCTTCACTCCCTATCTCAGCATTCAGATCGCTTCCAAAGCCACTCTTCACTTTGAAGGCACCGATGCCCTATTCCTCGGCAAGAGCAGCCAGAGCAAGAGGATCTTTCTTCTGACCGCCCACCACGTCGCTCTCCCGCAGCCTGCACACTCTAAACAGCTCTATTCTCATAAGAACCCCAGCCAGTGTCGTGTAGATATTGTCATCCTCAGCAGCAAAGCATACACCAACACCCTTGAGGGCATGATGGTCGAAATCGGGTGCGAGCTCATCTTTGTCAGGATGCACCAGAGGGAGCTTGATAATTTGGGGGAGGCCATTGAGGGCAGGAAGGCCAGGAGAACTAGAGTGCAAGAGGACTACCAGGCAAGTGCAAGGCAGAAGATGTTGGACGTGAACGACTTCCATGGTGACATTACCAATCACTGGAGCACGCTAAGCCAGTGCATGCTCGGCTACGTCTTCCATGCCCCTCCCATTTCCCTCACTGCCAGCCCCAAACAGCTCACAGAGGACTGATCTTGACCTCAACAATGTTGATTGGGACGCATTCAAGGGATATGTTTTCTATCTCAGTATGTTTCGATCTGTCTTACCACAATGGCAATGTTAAATTTCTTCTTCTGTGGTGTTGACAGACCCATTCTTGATGGTCAAAATCGGGATCCATAATACTCGGCAGCGCTGTTGTTCCAATGTTGACCGGAACCCCATCATTTTCAGCGAAGGAGATGCTTCATCGCTTTGTTTCTCCGCTGTAACAGAGGCGTCCAGAAGCTACATAGTTTGCCCAGCCATGAAAACAATGGCAATCCTACTGTGGTTCTACTTAATGTGTTACAGAGTTTGCAATGTCACTATGCACCACTCAACAGGAAGCAATCATTATTAATAAGCTCTGAAGAACATGGCAAAAACCTGAACTCGTGGGATCACAACTTCAGACAATGCGTAGTCCTCAAGTTGTATTTCATTGAGTATGAATGCCATGTTTCTCTGTACCCCCAATACAAGACACAGCAGTATGTCTACAAAAAGACAGTCAGTGATGACAGTGCCCCATGAGTTCCGAAGGTTTACAACTACTTCACCCCCGAACACAAGATGACGTACCTTGTCATGGAATACATCGATACTGATCCCAGCCCAGCCAGGAGTGCCCCCCAAAAAGTAGCTGAGGCTCTTCAGTGGCTTCATTGTCTTCCCATTCCTCCTGATATCATGATGATCAGCCCTGTGGGAGGCAGTTGTGCCCACCATAAATTATTCTAACATGTTTAGGCACCTCTGCCTTTCTCGAGTATGGCGGCTCTGGAAAGGTATGTGAACAAGGTGTGTTTATATGCTTTTGTACTTTCCCAGCACAATCACTGACCGCTTTACATATGTGGCTTGAAACTTAGGCTCGTGAATTCATTCCGGAGGTTGGCAGACTAAAGATCAGTTTCGGCTGTGAGCCGCTTGTCTTCACCCAGTCTGACATGAACAAGAGCAACTTCTTCGTCGACACAAATAGGGAGATGTGCCTCATTGACTTTGTGGACATTGGACTACTGCCAGAGTCCTTCACCAGCTACACAGTACATTTGAGCTGCAAACCTTTCTTCAAGGATGTTGCCAAGTACTTAGATTAGTTGCACTCTTCCAACCTGTATTCGATGGCAAGTGCTTGTGCAATTTTGCAAATGGTGAGTGACATGAAACTTGGTATGTCTACCTTTTACTTGTCAGGAGATTTTTATAATCAATGGCGACAGACTTGGACAAGGACGGTTGGCTTGGGACTCACCATTAGATCTTCATACATGCTCTTGCGATCTCCAAGCAGATATAAATTTGGTACGTTGACCTGTGCAGTAAACTATTAACTATTAACTAATGATAGATGAATGGGACCCCAACATTTTTGGAAACAGAGCAAGTAGGTGAACATAAAAGGATGGGTTATCAGGCATACAGAAATCCTATTCTTTGTCCACATCAGTAGATTACACTTGTCTTATTTCGGCTTTGCGTGGCTTTCACAGGAGATGAATGAGGTGCTAATTATCACATTACATACAGAATATCGAATTTGATGCTCTGACCCAGACATCTCAGTCCAACCTCATAATCTGCTTGCAAGACTATGGTTGAGTGCAAAAAGTGGAAGAAAAATTCAACTATTTAATAATTATATTAGACTTCTGTCTCAAAATTGTTCGCTGAGAAAGAAGTAGAAGTAGATGGATCAAGCAAGACACCATTTCACTCCCTGGTAACCTTTCCCTGTGCAGCGAATTTGATTGTGGTCATGTTATATATAGTAGTATTGTGTTACATTTTTCAACTCCACAACTCCGATGACAATTCCACTTTATCACACCTTCCTTTTTTGTTTCCTTTTACCTTTTGTCTTCTTTTGGACATCGTTGTTTCTTCTTGTCCTTGTTCTCTTTTCTTCTAGAACAATCCAGACCGACCATGGACACATCCCCACATTGCCTTGCTGTACCCGAATAGTCTCCTTGCCAACAGACATCATCGCTATTGTCTTTTCCCTTGCCCTGACATATTGTTGACTTCATCCCACGACAAACCGATACACAATGGCTGTACTCCCGACACAGCTCATTACCGTTATTGTTATTGGCAGCATTGCCATCACCTTCCTGATCGGTTTCTACTTTGTTATGATCTATCTTTGGCATCGGCACCGAAACCCTTCCACCATTGATACTTCTGACTTCCACCTCAACAATATCTCACCACATAATTGACAATTGCCATTCCCAGATATTTGGTTTCCATATTCATACCCTGTGCCTACCATTATCCTCCCTGATAATCTGACGACATTCTCACCTGCATGCGAACCCTGAACAATCCCCGATCACAAGACATTTCACTGTTCTCTCTAATCCGACCATTGCCGAAGCACATTCTTTTGGACTTCGACCACAAACCATACGACTTCCCAAACAGTGAACCAACCCCTATCACATATTGTTCACACGACATCGCTTCATTGCAGCACCCGACATCTTATTCCCACAGCTTGTCACTCATGCCATGACTCGAAACCTGGACCCACGTTCATTTATCCTTTTCCATCTATAATCTTGATACCTCCCACACTCGTTTACAACAATACCCTTTCTTGGACGAATACAAGCATCAGGTGGACCGTGTCGTTCCACAGACAGGACAAGACATTGCTCCTCGATACGTCATCGACACAGACGTCATCATCCGGTACAGCTTATGCTGTTCACATGTCTGACCTTGACTACCCCACCATCCTAGTTGGTTTTCCCTCCATACATTCCTTTGTTTTCCTTTATACTGACCTTGTCGCTATGTCCCCACTACCTCAAGACACTCTCATCACCAATCCTACACTGGACGATACCCATCTTTGACCCGACCGTGCAATGCACTTGCCAGACTGTGCACTTGCCTGTTACAGCAAGTGTAGACCCCGAATAGGCAATTCTGCACATCACATGATCTGATGACAAATCATCCGAGTCATCTGGACCCCCTCTATTCCTCAATGACATCTGGGCCTCCAGTTGGATCGCGAGAACATCGACATGAGGACGCCTCATGTCCGCCTCATGGTGAAAACATGGTGTAGTTGGACATGTTGTAGCTTCATGGTTGTATTTCTATTTACCTCCCCTCAAGACCAGTCACTATATATACTGTTCTTGTTGTTGGTTCGGACTTTTTCTTCTTTTCCTTTCCTTACGTTTAGTCTGGTTCTTGGGGCAGACCCCCTTATCTTGGGTAACCCCCACGGCTCGCAATGACATTAGACCTTGACCCCCCCTTCTTAGCAGTGTTGTCTCAGCTGTAAGCAACAATGAAAGCTGCTGTTCTCCCCTCTGGAAGCTGATCCCCTGTTAAGTTGATTGTTGCCGGAGCCCGCTGCAGAAGCGATCCGTAACATATTGATGGCCCTTCCCAATCCAACATGGAGAAGGATGATGGTTGGCATGATACCCTGTCAAGCTCAACAGTCATAATCAAATTTGTAAGGAGAGACAAAGTACACAAACATAAACTTGGGTGGCTATGGAGAACAAAATATTTTGTGCGGGGTGACCATTCAAGACCAAGACAGAGAGAATGTCCTGAGTGGTGGTGACCAATGCTCCAGATTCAATGATCATTGCAACAGCATCATGCATCCAATCTGAAAGGCAGTGTTCGGATGATCGGCAAGAGATGTACCAGATGCAACTGCTGATCAGACCCATCAGTAGAATATTGGTACCAATGTGCACTCCAATGGCAAGATAGACCAAATGCGTTATAGTTTGGCCTTGGCCGCCATCAGTGGGTAAGGTGTTGGGGTTTTTAAGGGCTGGAGCAAGGGCTGATATACCACACACTAAGGGAAGATTGAGCAATAATATGATGACCTCAATTATGATGTGCAACATACATAACAAAATGAGTGACAAAAGGAGAGGGAGTAAAATGATGCTAAAGCATTTATACCAGACAAACCAACAGCAATATATCTACAAGCAGTGGTGAATGCTGCAGACACCAACAAATATATGGTGTATCTTACCAGTATCAATTGGCCAAGCCAGTCAATAATAAAATTCAGTAAAGCAGCGCCGACGAGCATGTGGTCTTCATCGCCAATCCCAAAGTGTTTCATCATCTGCAAGATAAAACCTTAGACTAATATTGATCAAAGCCAAAATGAGGGACCTCACCAAGCCTTGGTAAACATAAGCGAAAATGACTGCATAGTGTGTAGTGCAAAGCACGAAGAGGGCTATCATTGCTGCAACAAGAATCTTGTTGCACTGTCAAGGTCTAAATAAGATCTGGACTGTGGTGAAAAACACCAAACAATAGCTGCCTGTGAGGTACACATTTAGCTATGACAGGCAGAACAGGAGCGAGAACGAGTTCACTAACCCCACAACATAGCCTCCATGGCAAAAGCTATGAAGTATGCTTGGTCAACATTGAATGCCATGATATTATGGGGGGAGTACCTCTGGCAAAACTCTCAGGTTTACATTTAATCATAGTTCTTTAAAAGATGTTTGTTCAGCATGGCAACAGTAAAAAGGTACCTGTCATAATATACTGGCTTTGCTAATTCAGTCGTGGAAGGATCTGGTGTAAAAAAAAACATTGTTGGAGATGATGGCCTTACCCAAACAGGCAACTACATGTCGATTACATGCTCCACATCATCAACATCCACTTATTCCCAAAGTTGTGGCCATCCATAATGAGAAGTGAGAGTTAATTTCAGAGCTCGAACTTTGTGTAGGTTGAGGTTGAGTCGAAAAATTGGAATGGCAGAGTTGCCAACTCAAGATGAGAGAATTGCAGCAATATCAAGTTTAAACTCTGATTACCCAATCATGGGTGCCGAATCTTTGAAGCCAACCATGGGTGATACATCCTATATGTTGCATTGCTTTATTGAAGGTGATCATGGCCCTATCAAAGTCATTATCAATCGTAATAATGATGTGGATGACTTGAAGAATGCAATAGTAAAATGGGCTCAATATGGAAGCCTCGAGAAGGTGGACACCAAAGACCTCATCTTATGAAAGGTGCAAGCCAATATGCTACTTGAATGACAAAATATTCAAGTCTCTTGGTAGTTGCAACAGACCATACACATTACCCCTCCCCAAGACCTCATGCGCCGATTATAAACCTTGGGTAGCGTTGTAGAGGGTCGACGTCCCTCTGAGTCCGTATCCTTGATATATCACGAATCCGGACGAACCCGATGCCTCTATTCAACTCGCATTCGAACCCGATGTAACCCAACGCAACCCGACGTGACGTGACATGACGTGACCCGACATGACCGATGTAACCCGACACATGCCGCTTTGTCACAGCCGCTTTTGGACCAAATCTGGCAGCCTCAGAAGCCCCGGAGTTCTAATTATAGTTGATAAAAATGCAGCTGTTTTGCACCCTCTGTACCTTCCATAGTCAATGTATCGTGCCATCTATTTCCTGACAATGTTCCATGAGTGCATTAAGAAATCTGTCCTGGATGTGACCAGTGAGATTTTCCTTGCAAATCCAATAATGATGCAGTGGTTCAAATTCAACCATGAGTGGTGAAGTTGGCCATGGCATGCAAGGTGCCATAGGTATGATGTAGTGTAATACTGGGAAGCTACTGTAGGATCAAATTGACCAAGGTGACCATTTTATAGAGGTAGTTCCTGATCTGCATGAGGCCAGTATGTAACCAACTAACAATGTTTGGAATTCCACACTTCAGGCTAACACTGATCCTGAACAACTAGTTACATCTCTACCCTAGTACTGAACCATCTACATGTTGGTAAAAGCACTGGTCCACCCTGGGATAAACCATTGTCCCTGGAACAATTGTTTGGGATGTTCCATTGTCCCTGGGACAATATGTGGGACATCCCTGGCAGAGGAGGTGTCTGGGGGCATTTGAGATGTCCCATCCCTAGGTATTGAATGGAAAACTCAGAGTGATGATGGTGTCTAGTTGTAAATTTTAAGGCCTTGTCATGGCCACTATAGGTACCATGGGCACAATAACATAGTATAAGATTGTAATATAAGAAATCATAGCAATCCAAGTAGGACAACAGTTGATCAAATACACCTTATAGCCAAGAATCATGAAGATATCTATCAAGTGTCAGGGAGCTGATTGTCCTTTGGGGTCAGTTATAAGGAGTGAAGATAAAGTAGTTGTTTTTATATATAAAGATGGAAGGAGTGGGGGGAAAAAGTGCTGGAGATGTTGGGTAATGAGATGGAAAAGAGGGGTGTGTGCTTCTAGTAAACCAATCTCTTATTCATATGGCAAGCTGAAGCTTATAGGGGAGTGAGTGAGCAGAGCATGTATAATAGACAAAGAGAAGAAGGGCTACATATGCAGAGGAGGGGCTGAACTGAAAATTAGACAGGTGTATTATGAAGAGGATTTGATTAGGATATCAGTGGTTATTACATTATTAGCTGTGCATATAATGGCTAACTGGGATGCAGATGCAGAGGAGAGATCTAATTTTTTAGTTATATATCTATGTTAAGATTGGAGTGCTTCTTGAGGAAAGTGGACTTAGGCTTAAAGTAAGAAGACATCTCACAGAAGCTTGGTTGGGACATCCCTGCCAGCTTGTGGGACATCCCACAGTCATGTCTGAGACATGCCTGCTGGCTTGTGGAATCTCCAACAAGCTTGTCTGAGACATCTCTGTCAGCTTATGGGACATCCCACAGTCTTGGTCGGACATCCCTGTCAGCTTTTGGGAGGTCCCACAGTAAGTTTGTGAGATATCGATCTACAGGCTAGTAGGACTGCCTGTTTAATGATTCACAATCCATATGTTACATAATTTTAAATAATTTACATTGAGTAACTACTTAAAATAGATATAGCAAATTAAATAATTCTTTTACCTAAATACATGCTATTCTACTTTATCAGGGGAGAGGCAGGGAGGTGTAGGGGGAGGACAGGACAGGAGAGGGGGAAATTGCAGGGGAAATTACAGGTGGGAAGGGGGAGATGGGAAGAGGATGTGGATGGGAGATGGGGTTGGTGAATGGGCAGCAAATAGCCAGGGAGAGAAGGCAGGTTAGGAAGGGGGACAAGGGGTAAGAAACAATCAGGGGGACAAGGGAAAGGAGGAGGGAGGAGGGAGGATGGGGAGGGGAAAGGAGGAAAAGAGAGGGACCAACAAAATTACATACTGGTGTTCCCCTGGTGTCCACACCCCTCTGCATCCTCACCCTCGTCCCTGTTGTAGTGGTTGTGCCTGACAGATCACATGACTAGTCCCTTAGTCAGTAGCTCTTCCGGATGTAGTAGACAGTCGATCCATCATATCCAGATCCACCTTTCCCTTCGAGTCCTGTGTGAGCCCTGAGAGGTCCCAAGGGACCTCTCCAACATTGTGATGAGAGTGTTTTTCAACCCACCCATCTCTTTTCTCTCGGTTTCCCACTCCTTACAATTCTTTTTTCATGAGACAACCTTTTTCAGCTTCACCACCCGCTGCTGCGCAACCACAGATTTTTCCCCTTATTCTCAGTCATACCGTACTGGAGTTACCCCTCCAGCACTCTCGTTCAACCCACAAACGCCCCACGTCGCTCCAAAGACGCAGGGATGATCTGTTTCGAACAAGCAGCCCAGACTGCATCATCTTGTTCGTGTCCCATTGTCCACCCTTCAAAGACCCAAGATGACCCCCCACAGGCTTTGTTCAACATTTTACAGTGCCACCTCATCCCACATCACTTTAGAAACACCATTGATGCCCATTTTTACACACAATGATCCACTGGCATTTTACCACATCACACTTTCGACCCCCATATTTTTTGTTGTTTCTTCTTTGTTTTCTTTCATTATTCCCAGCCCCAGGCAGGCTCATCCAACCCCATGGACACAGGTTCAATGTACTGGAGCTCCAGGCTCACCTACACCACCTCAAATCCACAGTCGCAGACCTTTTTGGTCACCTCATGGATATGCCACATCCTCCCCATTGGACCCCCGTTCTTCTGTGTACCCCATCCCCAGGGGCATTCATTTGAGCCCTGGAACCCCATCTGATGCCCTAGAGGCCACTCATTCACTGTCAACATCCTGAAAGAGCCATTCCTGGCGTTTTGTACACACCCAACACCCAACACGCGCCATGCCACGTCAGCATTCCACGACACCATTTCCTGTGGATCCCCACCCCAACCTATGCTCATCCAACCCCTGCACCCACATTCCACATGCCAGAGCCACCCGTTGTACTCTGTTACCCCAAATGAGACTGCCGCACCCTTCTTGGTGACCCAACGACCGCAACACGTCACCCACATCACGCACGCGTGGCCCCATTTGTTTCAACAACTGGGCACATTAACCACCTGTGTTCAACACCTACTTTCCCCCAACACCCTCCAATACCCTGAAAGAACCACCCCCACCATTTCTGGACCCACACTGGCATCTTGCATCACCACCTCACGACCAATGTGTTCCTGGATGACCTCATTGTGTTCCCAGGCATTGAATTACCCATCCAGCATTGTTTGTAGTAAGGAAACAAGGGATTATAAATTGATCAAGAGTGGCACATTGAGCATGCTCAACTTCTTCCATGTTCATTGTAGCTGGTACATTGAACATGCTCAATATATATCAATTACCTCCAGTTGAGCATGGCGAGATTGCAAAGCAGCTATGAGATACATACATGACATTGGTGATGAAGAATCTATGTGTGGAGTGAGCATGCTTGGTGTGTGGACTTGGTGCATGATTGCATGATGAGACAACATATGCATAGACCAAGCATGCTCATGAAAGGTTTCGATGCTCAATCCATACCTATACAGTCTATCATCTCTTCCTATGATCAGAGACCAAGTCCGCGCATCAAGCAAGGTCGATCCGCACAATCCCCTAAGCACACCCATTGGATACCTGCAGGTTTACCCATGATTTTAAGCCCCGGATCATCCAAAATGGTCAGGTAATGAGCTAGATATGCTCAAAACAATGTTGTTTCATGTATTGAGCATATCTAGCTCAATACTGGACCGTTTTGAATGATCCGGGGCTTAAAATGATGGGTAAACCTGCAGGTATCCAATGGGTGTGCTTAAAGGGTTGCGCGGATAGAGCTTGCTCGATGCGCGGACTTATATATTACCATCATTGATGTTGGGCATTACGCCTATCAGTGTATCGATGCGCGGACGGAGTGATCTCGATGTGCGGACCCAGTGTGCTTGATGCATGGACCATGTTTGCTCAATGCACGGATCAAGTGAGCTCGATGTGAAGACGAAGTGTGCTCGATGCATGGACCATGTTTGCTCAATGCACAGATCAAATGAGCTTGATGCGCAGACCGAGTGAGCTCGATGTGCGGAGCGAGTGTGCTCGATGCATGGACCATGTTTGCTCAATGCACAGATCAAGTGAGCTTGATGTGAAGACGAAGTGTGCTCGATGCATGGACCATGTTTGCTCAATGCACAGATCAAATGAGCTTGATGCGCAGACCGAGTGAGCTCGATGTGCGGACCATGGTTGCTAAATGCACAGATCAAGTGAGCTTGATGCGCAGACCGAGTGAGCTCGATGTGCGGAGCGAGTGTGCTCGATGCATGGACCATGTTTGCTCAATGCACAGATCAAGTGAGCTTGATGTGAAGACGAAGTGTGCTCGATGCATGGACCATGTTTGCTCAATGCACAGATCAAATGAGCTTGATGCGCAGACCGAGTGAGCTCGATGTGCGGACCATGGTTGCTAAATGCACAGATCAAGTGAGCTTGATGCGCAGACCGAGTGAGCTCGATGTGCGGAGCGAGTGTGCTCGATGCATGGACCATGTTTGCTCAATGCACAGATCAAGTGAGCTTGATGTGAAGACGAAGTGTGCTCGATGCATGGACCATGTTTGCTCAATGCACAGATCAAATGAGCTTGATGCGCAGACCGAGTGAGCTCGATGTGCGGACCATGGTTGCTAAATGCACAGATCAAGTGAGCTTGATGCGCAGACCAAGTGAGCTCGATGTGCGGACCAAGTGTGCTCGATGCATGGACCATGTTTGCTCAATGCACAGATCAAGTGAGCTTGATGTGAAGACGAAGTGTGCTCGATGCATGGACCATGTTTGCTCAATGCACAGATCAAATGAGCTTGATGCGCAGACCGAGTGAGCTCGATGTGCGGACCATGGTTGCTAAATGCACAGATCAAGTGAGCTTGATGCGCAGACCGAGTGAGCTCGATGTGCGGACCAAGTGTGCTCGATGCATGGACCATGTTTGCTCAATGCACAGATCAAGTGAGCTTGATTCGCAGACCGAGTGAGCTCGATATGCGGAGCAAGTGTGCTCGATGCATGGACCATGTTTGCTCAATGCACAGATCAAGTGAGCTTGATGCGCAGACCGAGTGAGCTCGATATGCGGAGCAAGTGTGCTCGATGCATGGACCATGTTTGCTCAATGCACAGATCAAGTGAGCTTGATGCGCAGACCGGGTGAGCTCGATGTGCGGAGCAAGTGTGCTCGATGCATGGACCATGTTTGCTCAATGCACAGATCAAGTGAGCTTGATGCGCAGACCGAGTGAGCTCGATGTGCGGAGCGAGTGTGCTCGATGCATGGACCATGTTTGCTCAATGCACAGATCAAGTGAGCTTGATTCGCAGACCGAGTGAGCTCGATGTGCGGAGCAAGTGTGCTCGATGCATGGACCATGTTTGCTCAATGCACAGATCAAGTGAGCTTGATTCGCAGACCAAGTGAGCTCGATGTGCGCACCATGTTTGCTAAATGCACAGATCAAGTGAGCTTGATGCGCAGACCGAGTGAGCTCGATGTGCGGAGCGAGTGTGCTCGATGCATGGACCATGTTTGCTCAATGCACAGATCAAGTGAGCTTGATGCGCAGACCGGGTGAGCTCGATGTGCGGAGCAAGTGTGCTCGATGCATGGACCATGTTTGCTCAATGCACAGATCAACTGAGATTGATTCGCAGACCGAGTGAGCTCGATGTGCGGACCATGTTTGCTAAATGCACAGATCAAGTGAGCTTGATGCGCAGACCGAGTGTGCTTGATGTGCGCACCATGTTTGCTAAATGCACAGATCAAGTGAGCTTGATGCGCAGACCGAGTGAGCTCGATGTGCGGACCAAGTGTGCTCGATGCATGGACCATGTTTGCTCAATGCACAGATCAACTGAGATTGATTCGCAGACCGAGTGAGCTCGATGTGCGGACCATGTTTGCTAAATGCACAGATCAAGTGAGCTTGATGCGCAGACCGAGTGTGCTCGATGTGCGGACCATGTTTGCTAAATGCACGAATCAAGTGAGCTTGATGCGCAGACCGAGTGAGCTCGATGTGCGGAGCAAGTGTGCTCGATGCATGGACCATGTTTGCTCAATGCACAG
This sequence comes from Hygrocybe punicea, assembly GCA_963556145.1. Lineage (NCBI taxonomy): Eukaryota > Fungi > Basidiomycota > Agaricomycetes > Agaricales > Hygrophoraceae > Hygrocybe > Hygrocybe punicea. Next base: position 6,767,558 of record OY744468.1, on the reverse strand, counting down.
ATCAAGTGAGCTTGATGCGCAGACCGAGTGTGCTCGATGTGCGGACCATGTTTGCTAAATGCACGAATCAAGTGAGCTTGATGCGCAGACCGAGTGAGCTCGATGTGCGGAGCAAGTGTGCTCGATGCATGGACCTTGTTTGCTCAATGCACAGAACAAGTGAGCTTGATTCACAGACCAAGTAAGCTTGATGTGCGGACCATATTTGCTAAATGCACAGATCAAGTGAGCTTGATTCGCAGACCGAGTGAGCTCGATGTGCGCAGCAAGTGTGCTTGATGCATGGACCATGTTTGCTCAATGCACAGATCAAGTGAGCTTGATTCACAGACCAAATGAGCTCAATGTGCGGACCATGTTTGCTCAATGCACAGATCAAGTGAGCTTGATTCACAGACCAAGTGAGCTTGATGTGCGGCCCATATTTGCTAAATGCACAGATCAAGTGAGCTTGATTCGCAGACCGAGTGAGCTCGATGTGCAGAGCAAGTGTGCTCAATGCATGGACCATGTTTGCTCAATGCACAGATCAAACTTGCTATCCATAGTACTCTGAGCACAATGACTTGCTAGATATTTCAGACAATCTATCATGGAAAGATGCTGTGGACAAAATGATGCAGGTTCAAAGAGGCATAAAGGAGAAATTAGCCTGAGTGTCCATAGCTCACAGAATAGACAGTGATGATTGGCCTCCCAATCTGGAATCTCTATGCATGACCTCCATACCACTAATGAATCCTTTATGGGTGTTTGGTTCAATGGCTTGGAATTGGTTGAAAAAATGTCACTTTGGCTGCTCATGACTGGCTGAGTGCCAGGCTTCATTGTTTATGAATACTAGATGGTACCCGAGCGTTGCTGCGGTATTAGTTATTTTGTTTTATTTTATTTTATTCTGTTCTGTTTTATTCTATGTTATTTTATTTTATTATATGTTATTTTATTGTAAATTTATTTCATACATTTGAATTTATTTGAATTTATGTCAATTTATGTCAATTTATTTGAAGTTATTGGATTTTTTTGGAATTCATTGGAATTTATTGGAATTTATTGGAATTCTTTGGAATTTATTTGAATTTATGTGAATTTATTTGAATTTATTTTACTTTTACTCATGTGATCTTCTTTCACCTTTTCTCTTGTTTTATTGTAACTTTGTTTCCTACAGTGTGACTTCATTTTATTTTATTTTATTTTATTTTATTTTATTTTAAATTTCTGTGCTACAGTGTCGATGATTTTTATTTTATTTTATTTTATCTCCAATGTATTTTCTGGGTTTTCTTTGTCAGTCTTTATTAGAATAGCTATCTCAAATTTAGAGTTGTTGCATCACTGATGTATGTGCATGAAGGAAACGTCCACCTATAGCACACCTGCTGCAGTGGCTACTGATAGTGAAGTTAGATGTCTTTTGTGCCACTGATGTTTGTTTGCTTCGCTCACAAACACCTGTAGCACGTGGCTGCTCATAACACATTTTGTAGCAGCTGCACAATTTACACTCATCTTTTGTGGTTAAATGTGGCTAAATGTGAATTTACAATTAAAAAGCTTTTCTATATCAGGGTCAGCCAACTCAGGGTCAGCCAACCAAGAAGTTTGTTGGTAATTTAATTCTATTGTACAGTGCGGTGGAGGTGGGTCAGCCAGTGGAAGGAAACAGAGCAGAGCATACAGAATAGTAACTACTTGGAGGGGGGGATGGCAATCTGAAGCCTGGGGGTAGAACTCTGGTAGGGGGGGGGCATGAGGAGAGGTGGGGTCAGCGCGGGGCAATGGGGCTGAACAGATGCGCGATTTCGTGCTCATCCGACCCCATTGGGTCCTACCTGACTGTGTGTGGCGGGGTTTGGTGATCCGAGGTCCCAGGGTAGAGATCTGGGAAGGGGGGGGGTATGAGGAGAGATGGGGTTAGCGCGGGTCAACGGGGTGGAACGAAGGCGCGGTTTTGCGCTCATCCGACCCCATAGGGTCCTATCCGTGTGTTTGTGGAGGGGTTTGGTGTTCCGAGTGCCCGGGGTAGAGATCTGGGAGGGGGGGGGATGATGGGAGATGGGGCCAGCGTGGGTCAACGGGGTCCTATCCGTCTGTGTACGGTGGGGTTTGGTCGTCCGAGGTCCGGGGATAGAGATCTGGTAGGGGGGGTATGGGGAAAGAGGGGGTCAGCGCGGGTCAACGGGGACGAACGAACGCACAATTTTGCGCTCAATCGACCCCAATTGGTCCTTCCTAAATGTGTGGGGCAGGGATTGGCCGTCCGAAGTCCGGGGGTAGAGTTCTGGCAGGGGGGGTATGGGGAGAGGTGGGGCCAGCGTGGTCCAACGGGGTTGAACGAAGGTGCGGTTTTGCGCTCATCCGACCCCATAGGGTCCTATCCGTGTGTTTGTGGAGGGGTTTGGTGTTCCGAGTGCCCAGGGTAGAGATCTGGGAGGGGGGGGATGATGGGAGATGGGGCCAGCGTGGGTCAACGGGGTCGAACGAATGCGCGGTTTCATGCTCGTCCGACCCCATTTGGTCCCATCCAACTGTGTATGGCGGGGATTGGCCGTCCGAGGCCCGGGGGTAGAGATCTGGTAGGGGGGGTATGGGGCAAGAGGGGGTCAGTGTGGGCCAACGGGGACGAATGAACGCACCATTTTGCGCTCAATCACCCCCAATGGATCCCTTCTGCATGTGTGGGGCGGGGTTTGGCCGTCCGAAGTCAGGGGGTAGAGATCTGGTATGGGGGGTATGGGGAAAGAGGGGGTCAGTGTGGGCCAACGGGGCTGCGGAAACGCACGGTTTCGTTCTCAATCGACCCAAATGGGTCCTTTCTGAGTGTGTACGGCGGGGTTTGGCCATCCGAGCTCCCGGGGTAGAGATCTGGTATGGGGGGTATGGGGAAAGGTGGGGTCAGCGTGGGCAAACGGGGCCGCGCGAACTCACCATTTTATGCTCCATCACCCCCAATATGTTCCTTCTGCGTGTGTACCGCGGGGTTTGGCATTCCGAGGTCCGGGGGTAGAGTTCTGGCAGGGGGGGTATGGGGAAAGGTGGGGTCAGCGTGGGGCAACGGGGTCGAATGGACGGACGATTTTGCGCTCCACAGACCCCATTGGGACCCTCCTGTGTCTGTACGGCGGGGAATGGCGATCCAAGGTCCCGGGGTAGAGTTCTGGGAAGGGGGGGTATGGGGACAGGTGGGGTCATTGCAGGCAAATGGGGCCGCGGGAACTCGCCATTTTGCGCTCCACAGACCCCAATGGGTCCCTCCTGTGTCTGTACGGTGGGGAATGGCGATCTGAGGTCCCGGGGTAGAGTTCTGGGTTGGGGGCATGAGGAAAGGCGGGGTCAGCGTGGGCAAACAGGGCCGCGGGAACTCACCATGTTGGGCTCAATGGACCCCAATGGGTCCCCTCTCGTCGCCTGTGGTGGGGATTTGCAGTTCGGGGTCCGGGGATGGCGATCTGGTATTGGGGAGGTGTTGGGCTCCGCTTCGCGTTGCAGCCAAAATGGCTCGGCTTCGCCTCGCTAGGGGACAGAGGCCTCGCGTGGCTAAGCAAGCGAGACCATGCGAGTATAAGCGACGAAACGTGCCCACACGCGAGCAAAACGCGACCATAACCGAATACCCACGCCACAGACCCCCCTTCCTCCCCTTCCTTTTAGATGTCCCTGATGTGGACTTCTTACATTTAGAGTCATTGAAGGGTGAAGATCACTGATGTGCCTCTGCTCTACCCAATTTCATTGCAACATCAGAACTTGAACAGTATGTGATACCTGGTAAAATTATTATGATGTCTGTGCCTGGAGAGCAAGCCTGACTTGCACAGTGCAATTCTATGATTTGGATGAAGACCACAGTATTCAGTCAACCAAACACTCTGGGAATTTGTCTTCGTCATGGAGTCAAGAATAGGACCTACAGGGGGAGTTACACTCTAATGAGAAAAAGTGGGGTTTCCACCAGGTATATGGTGCAGTCATGACACTGTGCCTTCCATTTTAACCAAGTAATAACTGAATGCTAACTGAATGTCTTTCCAGATACACAGCATCAACCACTATGGCAACAATTCCTGTTTCAATGGACACTGGTATTTTGCTACAGTTATCTAAGTCAACCCAAAGTGAGCCCAAGGCACCATGCCTCAATCTGATTCACCTTGTACCTGAAAGGGAACCTTGTGTTTGTCCTCCCACAATTCAAGCTGTGCCAACTGAAAAGTAGTCCCACTGGATTGAGGATACAAATGAAACTGCTGTATCTGCATTGGGTCTCAAAAGTGAGTGCTTTTGAATTAGCATGTGTTTTATATCCACTAATCCTGTGCCACAATGGATATAAAGTCAGTGCCCTTGCTAAAAGATGTCGAAGTAGCCTACTTTGATGGCAAAAACCTTCAGAATCAGTATGTCATGGACATACCAGGACCTGTTCATGGAAGATGTACTGGGAGTTTTTGTGATATGGTCAAAGTGTTTTTCCCTGAATGCAATAAGGTATTCAGGCTCAACACCATGGCCATGGATGTCAGAAAATGGTTTATTTGGTTTACAAGATGATGAGTGAATGACAAGTTTGTCTGGTTCAGAAGATGGAACAGCAGATGAGAGGAGAAGCAGAGGATCATTTATGACCCATGAGTAGGGACATGAACAAAATCAAACCCACAAAGCAACAAATGACTAGTGATTGGCACAGGTAACCTGTGGGCATTGGCACTGTACCCATACCCGTACCTGCAGCTACCTGTACCTGTGATCCCGCGGGTATACCTGTCATTTTGAGCCCCGGATCATCCAAAATAGTCCAGTATTGGGTGAGTTATGATAAAAACAATCAGTCCTCATTGTTTTGATCATAACTCAACCAATACTGGACCATTTTGGACAATCCGGTGCTTAAAATAAAGCTCACGGGTAGGAGAATTGTATCCAGACCTGTACCCATTACCTGTGCCGGTTGTTGTACCCATTCCAATCACTACAAATGATCCATGAAGGTCTGCAAGAAGTGATGATGAAAATGGATGAGGTTCAAAAGAGCAATAACTATGGTAATGTTATTCCTGGTTAGTTCTCTTAGGTTCTAACCTAATGTGATATAATTCATTATCTAGGGAGTTTTACTAGTGCATCTAAGATAAAAATGCAGAAAGAAATTCATAAGCATGGGGCAAAAGAACAGAAGGAGGAAGAGGAAGAGGAAGAGGAAGAGGAAGAGGAAGAGAAGGAGAAGGAGAAGAAGGAGAAGAAGGAGCAGGAGAAGTGGGAGTAGGAGCAGGAGCAGGAGGGGGGAGATGAACACGAGGTATGATAAATTTGACTAAGGGAAAGCTGTTAGTAACAGCCAAATATACAGAGAAACAAACTTGGGTTATGACAAGAGAAGTGCTAATGCTAATAATAGAGGGATGAGTTGGAGTTATTTGGCCCAGAAGGAGGAGGAGGAGGAGGAGTAGAAGGGGAAGTTTACACAACAAACCTATTAAGAAGATATGCTGGAAGAAAAGAAATGTATAAGAGTCACTGAATACAGAAAGATAATATTGATTGTAGGACAAGGTGATGTTGCCTAAGTGACTTAAGATCTTTCTAGTTTTCAGGAGAAGTTTTAATTTGCTGAATGAAATAAAAAGGTAGGGCAAAACATTTGAAGGCATGCCTTGGCGGCAGCCTTCAAAAGTTTTGCCCTACCTTTTTATTTCATTCAGCAAATTAAAACTTTTCCTGAAAACTAGAAAGATCTTAACCCTAAGCTGTGTTCTGGGCATTGTCATGGGGATTGGGTTGCAAGAAGAAGTTAGGGTTTAAATATAGGGTTAGGGTTTAACCTCCATGCCTCAAGAGTGGCTTGACAGAATTTCAAAATTTCAATACCACAACTGTTGTGAATTATTTCATGAATGATGATGAATGTCTCAGAATTTTTGGCAGTAGTGTTTTGATATAAATATCAGTAAATGGAGCGATAATGTATAGATGAAGGATGCACCCATGAACACAATTACACAGACTGTCAGGAATGATCACATTTTTCAGATACTCTTTGTTCTTCATCCCACCACTGGCATTTCAAGTACAGCTGCTGCAATGAATGATCTTGCATTTGTCAATGTTACACTTTTCCTATGATCAGAGACCAAGTCCGCGCATCAAGCAAGCTCGATCCGTGCAACCCTCTAAGCACACCCATTGGATACCTGTGGGTTTACCCATCATTTTAAGCCCCGGATCATCCAAAACGGTCAAGTATTGAGCCAGATATGCTCGAAACAATGTCCTTTCATTGTTTCGAGCATATCTGGCTCAATACTTGACCGTTTTGGATGATCCGGGGCTTAAAATGATGGGTAAACCCACAGGTATCCAATGGGTGTGCTTAGAGGGTTGCGCGGATAGAGCTTGCTCGATGCGCGGACTTATGTATTACCATCACTGATGTTGGGCATTACACCTATCAGTGTATCAATGCGCGGACCGAGTGATCTCGATGTGCGGACCCAGTGTGCTTGATGCATGGACCATGTTTGCTCAATGCATGGACAGAGTGAGCTCAATGCATGGACGGAGTGTAATCGATGCGCGGACCATGTTTGCTCGATGCGCAGATCAAGTGTGCTCGATGCGCGGACCAATTGTAGAAATTGACATTGATTGCTAGTCCAACACTAGCCTAGCCCAACTTATTTAGCAAACAGTATGTATAATGACATAATCTTCCACATTCCTATCATTCTCATATCTCTGAGTTTTATACTCATGACTTTTGTTCAACACCAGAACTATTCAAACACCATCTTGCAAACCACACTCAACACTCATGTCTTCATCCTCCTCCTTCATGGAGCCTCCAAACTCTCCTACCCCTTCTCAAAATGAAGAGGCCATCATTGATGCCTTATGGAAAGAGGCTAAACCCTCTGAAGGTGACAGCACCTCTGTTGCCTCCTGGCTTCTGAAGGATCTTTCTACTCATAAAGAAAGAATTATAAAAGGTTAGAAACAAACCTTGATTTACAGTAACTCTACTGAAAAATACTGTGACAGCCTCCAAAGATCATCACCTTCAGGAAATCAACATCAAAAGACTGGGCAATGCTTTTGAAGTGGATGGAACTCTACCTCCCTTCCTCAGCAATATAAAAGCCCCTCAAGTCAACCCCACATCCCTTACAGAACTGCAAAGTCTCTGGGATAAAGATACACTCAAATTCAAAGAAAACCTCCTCCAAACTATGATTCAATACAAGACAGCCAAAAATCAAACCCTCCTGGACATTATGGGCATTTCTGGTGAAATTACTAAAAGTTTCATTAGTTCTGTCAAAGAACAGGAAATGCTCCTCCTAACCAGCACTGATACTCCAAAAAACAAACAAGCCCATATCAAAAAAGAAGCACAGGCTGCATGCCAATACTGGGCCAAAAATAGAAAGCACTGGATAGAAATAGGACAACAACAAGCTGTGGAAGCAAACAAAGCTAGTGAGGATAAGACCAAAGCTTTCATGGAAAAGAAAGAAAGTGCTGCATACAATAAAGCAGTAAGCCTTTTCTTTCACAATGAAACTCTTCCCACTAATAGAAATGGAATAGCTCAACTTACCTCCCCCTCTGGGGAAATCTGGACCCAGCAGGCAAACTTTCCCCAAACACAGATATGCTCCCTACTTCATGCCTCAACCACCTCCCTTCCAACTTCCCCAACCACCCATGCTGCCCCAAGCACCTATGCTGCCCATGAACCCCATGATGCATCAAACCAACTTCTTACAAAATTCTGGAAGAGGAAGGGGAACCTACAGAGGAAGAGGGAACAGAAGGGGCAACAATATAAAGAGAGCTTAGATAAATCCTCAAAAAATTGTAGAAGGCTCTCAAGAAAAAATGAAACTCTACTCAGAAACATGAAAATCAAAAAGCAACAATACTTATTAGATTTTCAAGATAAAATTATATCTCTTAAAACAACTGGAGTAGCTATTCCTCATGTGCACAATATATCTACCAAAGACATTTCAAAACCACTGCTTGACTCTCTAGCTCTTGGTCATAAATTCATACCCTCACCAAAACTAAAAGAAAATTCAAAAACAATATCACACAGCATGAAAGACTTTACAAGAAGAGTCAGATTGAAATGGCACCACAGACTAGAAGACAATAATACAGAAAATCATTATTGGATTCCCAGTACTTGGAATCCTCAAGCACACATAAATCATCCAGACATTGAAACAAGTCTACAAGACTTGAATATGAAACTAACAAGTGCTACCAACATCCAAGTTAGAAATACTTCTAAATCCCACCTAAATGCTTTAAAAACACTACTAGAAGATCCAGATATCATAGTAATTACTGCAGATAAAAACCTTGGCTATGCCATTGCAGATACCACCTGGTACAAAAATGCCTGTTTAGCTCACCTCCACTCCACATCATATATAAATGTCACAGAAGACTATATGGGTGAAGATAATGGCCTTGCAACTATAAATTATCTTTTCAACAATCTCAAAGAAAAAATATTGGAGTATGCAAATATTGGCACAATAAGTACAGATGAAGCCAAATGGATTCTACAAAGAGATGATGATAAACCCTTTACACCATCTAAATTTTATATAACTGCAAAGATCCACAAAAAGCCAGTAGCTGGAAGACCTATTGTACCAAGTATGACATGGCTTACCTTTCATTTATCTGAATGGATTGCAAATCAATTAAATCCTTTAGTAACTCACACCTGTTACAATGTACTAAGAGATTCATGTCAACTCATTGAAGAGCTTGAAAATCTAAATAGTAAACATCTCAGTCTTCAAGAATATAAAATTATGACTGCTGATGTTGATAGTTTATATCCAAATATGGATATCACCCTAGGCCTTGAACTCACAAGAAACTACATCAATGAATTACAATGGGAAACACCTAGTAAAAGAGATTTTCTAATATGGGCCATGGAGTTTGTCCTTACAAAAGGCTATATAAATTTTGATGACTCTATTTACCAACAAACCAATGGTGCAGCAATGGGAAGCCCAATGATACCACCCTATGCTAACTTATTCATGCACATGCTTGAAAGAAACACTGTAACAAAGTTCAGTCTAAACAAAAATATTCTTATGTATAAAAGATTCATAGATGACATTTTTGTTATAGCAAAAAATAATGCTATAACTATTACTGAATTTAAAACTGAAATGAACAATCTTGCACCCAAAATCAATCTCACATGGTCTAATGTTGCTTTGCAAACAGATTTTCTTGATATAACTATCATTCTTAATCTGAAAAAGTCCTTGATACAAACAATGGTCTTTCAAAAGCCACTCAACCAATACTCCTATCTACCATTCCACTCCAATCATACATCCAGTATGAAGACTGGATTTATCAAAGGAGAAGCCATCAGATATGCTAGAATATGCAGTACTAAAAGAGACTACAATAAAATGATAGCTCTATTCACTATAAGACTACAAAGAAGAGGTTACCCTCTGGATCTAATTCAATCCACCCTCTCAAAAGTCAAATATTCCAACAGAAAGCTTTATCTAAAAATAAAAGAGAAAAGCCAAAAAATCCCCTTCATTTTCAAAATCCTTTATAATCATCAAATCCCTCATACATATCTCAGACAATCACTGAATGAATTTTCCCAACATATAGCATACAAAATCCACAACCTACCAAAATCACTCAAAGAAAAAATCACTATCTGCTATAAACTCCCACCAACTCTGCACAAAAGAGTTCTAAAAGCTAGAAAACAAAAAGGCTTCTAAAAAAGCAATATGTATCCATCTACAATAAATCTGACTACCTGGCTCACAACTACTATGAATGAAATCACCAACACCCTTATTGCAGAAATGGAAATAAAAATGTCCAATGATCTGCAACTCTTATTAAATGAAAGACAAATAAAACATAAAAATGTTCCCCAATATATTAATTTAGCCCATTTAGAATATAACTGTCAACTTATGCTTGAAACCCTCAAAAAGCAATTTTTGGACAAGCTAGAAGCACTCAAAAAGAGCTCGCTTAAGCTCCATATGAATTGTAAAAATTCTCCATCCACTGTCATCCCATTTAAATATTCCTCTTCACCCATGTCATCCTCCCAAACAAAAGAATTCAAGTCATTGCTAGAAATATCATCACATTCACTTGTTTATAAACAACTAAAACATCTTCAAAAAGATCTCATCTTTCTAGATATTGAAACAGATGGTCTCAATACATTTAAATCTAATGTTCTTTCAGTATGTATGATCACACTAGACATGCATGCAGATCCCATCTTATCAAATAAACCAATAGAAGACCACTTCTATGTAAAACCATCCTCTAATTATACAGTTGACATCAATGGTGAAGCATATAAAGTTAATAAAATAACGCAACAAACCCTGGACCACTTGGGAAATGATCTAGACATGATGGGTGACTACATCACAGACCAGTTGCAAAACAAAATTATAGTGGGCTTTAATATAAATAAATTTGATATACCCTGCTTGAGAAACAATCTCAAAAGACATAACAAAATACTTCCACATCTTCAAACTATTGATCTCTACCAAGCTCATCACAAATATAAAAAACACAATCTGGCTACAGCCTTGATGGATTTAAATTGCTATCCAATTCCAGTACATCTCCAACATACAGCAATAGCTGATGCTGAAGCATGTATCAGACTTCTAGCTGCTTTTACAGAAAAACTCAATCTGCCACAAACCAAAGAAGACTATCTGAAAAATATACATGGTCTATCAGATAAATATAATATATTTCAACTACATGTATAGATAGATTTTATCTATCAACTTATACATAATAAAATGAAATGATATACCCAAAACAAAAAACAATTCAAGTTTACTTTTCATCAAACAATAAATATGGAAGATTATGCTACTAAGTTTACAGCTTTGAAACATAGAGAATATACAGAACAGAATGCTGCGGAAATGTTAAAAGCATCAAGCAAACTAGAAACCTATTTGGTGAAAGACATTCACCTTATGAAAGAGAACAGATACTCAATACCAGAATTAACTGGTCTGTTTGAAAGATAGAGGTTCAAATAGCCCCCCCATAGGCTACTGGCCAAACAATGATTCATCCTCTGGTGTACCTTGTAACAGAGCGCCTGTCATGAAAAGCTCAGTTGAGTCTGGACAACAGGACAGCCACCATGGTGATGATTGCTCTTGAGACAAAAGAGCTGGACCAGAAGTTGGTGGTGGACTGCCACACAACAATTGAAATGAATCCAAATACACTGTATCATTGGCTATGATACGCAATTTAATAGTGTATCATTTCCCCTCTATTTTTCTAAGAGCACTTTCCAAACAAGAAAGATTCCTGAGCTGATTGACTGATCCCCACAACCAATCAAGTCTAGAAACTGTAATGGGAACACACCCTTGCAGAGTATTACTTTCTAGCAAATCCCAAGGCTTATAACCTCCCGCCCACACATGATCTGATTGTGAAACCCATGAAAATAATGATACAGGAGCTACTATTGTGGCCAAGATTAAGTCTGAGCAGCTTTTGAGAATCACTCCAGCTGATTAGTATTGATCAAATTAATTTGTTTTGCCTCCTGAAGCAAAGCTCAGCTTGTTAAAGTCAAGAAATATGGCTGAATGAGTTGATGAAGATGTCTTATGACCTGCTCATGCCTTCAAAGAAGGCCAACAGTTGTACTACAAGTCTGACTGCTTCTGACTAAAAATTGAGTCAACAAGACACTTTAAGGGCTTTACTGTCCTGGAGAAAGCTTGGAAGTGGCCTCTGGCTTTTATACCCAAGGGATCTTGTCCGCTTTGGCCTACACAAGGATATAAAGCAGATAATAAAGCATTAGTACAGAACATGTAAAATGCTGAGATAAGAGAAATGTATCATGACTGAACCCTAGTGGCAGTGAACTTAATTTATGAAGAGCAATGTAGTAGGAGTGCTGGTCACTTTAAAAATCTTTTGGCCAGCTAGTGAGCCTTAAATGGTGCTCAATGGGACAATCCCTATTAAATCTGGCAGTGGCATGGCCCTGCTTACTCTACTTAAATCAAGTGCTCAAAAGAGAACCAACTCTTTACAATCTGCTGATAACATCTAGACTCAGTGAAATGAATGATTTCATCTGAAACAGCTTACATTTCTGGAAACTCTTTGTGAAAGCTTTATAGATGCAAATGTATCATGTGAAGAAAAATTTCTCACTTGCAATCAAGATCAGCCAAATTAAAACTGAAACCATCCAAATCAGAGTTTGGCACACCTATTAAATACAGTCACTTGCTTTCAAACTTCTGAAAGTAATCCAGTGACTCAGCTACAAGCTATAGCTTATTGGCTAACCAAAAAACTAACCTCCGTCTCAATAAAACAATATATATACCCCTGAACCTAAAAGAAAGCTAACACCTAAAAGCTAACACCTAAAAAGCTAACAGCTAACAGCTACAAGCTGAAAATTCAGGTCAAAAAATCTAGGATCTACAAAGTACATCCCAGCTTACAAATAGCTAATAATAAAAGAAACCACTACATGACTCTGCTATGGATCAATCAAATCCTTGCCTAAATCACTACTGAATGAGTTTGATTGCTTGCCAATTGGCCTCTCTCATACCTTGAATGAAAGGTAAACAGCAGTGTTGCAAGTATTTTTACTTGTACTCTTCCTATCCTCTGAAAGCAAAAAAAATGCAATTCAATACACCACCACACACATTGAAAACACCATTTTCTCACATTGAAACACTTTCCAAAAGCAAGAAATAATTGACTAAACAGATATGTCTGAAATTAGTCCCCTACAGAAATATTCTGAATCATGTAACTCATTGTGAACCAACAAATTGGTCAAACAGAAAAGCATACTGATAGAGCTATCTGATCCATTATAATGACCCCTTTGTGACGTCTTAATCCTCACTGAAAGCAGGAAACAAAGGGAAAACAATATCACAGTCTATTGAAAACACAAGTAATAAAATAAAATAAAATACAAGCAACAAATGTACCAAGCAATAAAGCGGACTAATAGACAATTACACACATCCTAAAACACCCCTTTGTGACACCGAAACACTAATTGAAAGCAGGAAACAAAGGGTAAAACAAAATATACAATATCATAGTCTATTGAAAACACAAGTAATAAATTACAAGCAACAAATGTACCAAGCTACAAAGCGGACTAATAGACGATCACACACATCCTAAATCACTCCTTTGTGACACCGAAACACTCATTGAAAGCAGGGAACAAAGGGTAAAGCAAAACATACAATATCATAGTCTATTGAAAAACACAAGTAATAAATTACAAGCAACAAATGTACCAAGCTATAAAGCGGACTAATAGACGATCACACACATCCCAAATCACTCCTTTGTGACGCCGAAACACTCATTGAAAGCAGGGAACAAAGGGTTAAACAGATACATTTGAATTTACACCCCTATGACTGAAACCCATCTCAAATTTTGCAAATCAAAGGAAGCAACAGAAAAGCAAAATTGAGCGGTCAAAAAATGTAACTCCTGGCTACAATTAAGCCTGGAAACCATCAGAACAATAGCCTCAATATTCATGGCAACAGGCTATGTTTAATTGCACTCCCCCTATCAACAATACTCCTATGCTCACCAATTTGCATACAATGCAGCACATGTGCTAGCATCACTAAAGCGAAAAATAAGAGCTATGGCAACATGCCTCATGACCCCTAGATGTCCTAGAAACAATCAATAAGCATAGCTCTCAAAGAATTCACACACCCTCACAACCAGGGCTGTGCTAGTGGATATCAGAGAACTGCCACAGAATACCCCTAAGAACAGCACCAAAAATGCGAAATTCTAGAGCTATAGTAACCATCCAATGTACACAGAACAGCCCAGACAAAGGGGCAGTGATAGCAACAAAGAGGCAGTGATAGCAACAATATCCAATTACAGCCTCCCCCCTTGTAATATTCCTACTCCTATCCAATAACTGGGTAACAAAGAGCATCAAAAATGCGAAATTGTGGGGCTAGAATGCACACAGAACAGCCCAGACAAAGGGGCAATGATAGTAACCAAGAGGTAGTAATAGCAACAATATCCAATTACCACCTTCCCCCCTTAATGTTTCCACTCCTATCCAATGTCTGTGCAACAAACAGCAACCAAAATCGAAATGAAGCGGCCAGAACACAGTCTGGAAGCAATAGAACCCATATGGGCATCATTGGACTTGATATGAATCCATGCAACCAACTTTGATAGGGCCTGGTAGCTAATGAGCAGATACTGCTATTGGCCAGCCAAAGTCTTGGTCCCCCTTCCATTTCTGGAGAGAACCCTGTCTCCCCAGCCTATAAAAGAGCTCAGAAAAGCCTCGTCTAAACAGATCACCACTCACTCTGCTCTACTCCCTGTGGGAACTGAAGAAGCACCTCTGCAGAAACAAGGACCAGCCACTTGTTTTCCCCTCTTGGGGTGAGTGTTTAAAACTGTTCCTTTGAATCCCCACCCTTTCTGCAGTACCCCTTGTATTTTTTCTCTGTGTTTCAAAGCTGTAACACTTGGCCCAAGGCCTTGTCAGCTTGGTTCTATGACAGAACCCCCACTACTGATGTGACTGTTCCAGTGAACTTATGTAGACTCTCTGTTCACTTTGGGAGAAATATCCCCCAGTCCAGCTGTCTTGAAGCTGTTTCTGAGACCTCCTGGTTCTCACCATTTCAATCTAACCTAACTAACCCTTGTTGACACATCTGTGTCCTCCAGAAACCCTGACTGTGCACAAGGAAATGGACACAGCAACTCTTCCTCAACCTCATCACCCCAGTCATGTACCCCTGGAACCATCCAGGGCCACCTCTTGGTGCCATCAGGATTGGTGGCACTAAACACCTCCCCCTGCACATTATCTGTGGCATCAGGGTTATAAACCCACCTCAAGATAGTTATTATTTAGTGTGGTTGGATGGAGCAACAAATTAAATGACATACGAATAGTGCCACCGCAAATCCGTCAGCGCCAGCGTCCCCCCTGGGGGAGATATAAAATTTTTTCTGTGCCTATTAAAAATAAGTTTGTAAAATAATTTGGTGAGAAACTTGGAACTCACATATTATGGATCCCCCTGGGATCCAGTCACAATTCCCCCCTGCCATCAGAGCCCTTGGGTGGGTACCCAAGTGCTGCTGAAACCTAGAAGAAGGTAAGGTTTATTTATTATTCTGGTTTTTTGTTTGATGCAAAGAAAACTCACATGTCCTCATCCACCAGATCCTCTACCTCCATCCAGAACCAAAACACAAGTACCTGGACATTCTGGTTACACAAGTTAGTTATGCAAAATTTCTTAGGTTAGCTAGTGGTTACCTCAATTTTTACTCTCTTGGCTTTCTCAGCCACTCTCATATCAATAATCATAGCTTTGAAATGTGACAACTCATCCTCCTCCTCTCCACCTCTGACTCTGATGCTGTAAAAATATGATTTATTGAAACTTCAGAGAGATTGTTTGACACTTACCAAGTGCCTGGTTTGATAAGGACAGCTGCCTGTCCTTCTGGCTTCACTAAAATACTATTCAATCCTCTGATGGGAGTAAATTGATTTGTCTTCACTTACAATTCACCCTGCTAACTCTCTTATATCCCTCTTTGTATTTGTTGGAGAGGGTGTCCAAGGCTTGAGGCCACATGCGCGGGGCTTGCGCCACTGGGGCCGGGGTCGACTGGGCGCTGCTGAGGGGCGAGAGAGACATATTATTAACTAACTTTGGGTTGAGAGGGTTGTGGTGAGAGTTGGAATTGGGGCATTTGATATCAATCCATAGCTCTTTATATAAGTTTAGTATTGTCACATGTTTGGCCATGTATCACACTTTGATGGACTTATTGTTGTCATCTGCCTATTGTCCGGACTTGTCCCGATTTGGTAAATTTCCCGATTTGGTAATTGTCCCGATGTGGTGCATGAGATTGTCCTCTGGCCACAGTCTATGCATCCGGGTGGTTTATGCCAATTTCTCCGTGGTTTTTATAACTTTATGGAATGTCTAATAGCCATCATCCACCTCTTCTTCTTCAAGACTAAGTGGCTCATCTTCACTCATATTCTCACTCTCTACCTCATCACTCTCACTCTCAACCTTCACCTCCTCTGCCTCCTCCTCCTCCTCCTCCTCCTCCTCCTCCTCTTCACTCTGAATTCGTACTTTTCTGGGTGGAACCCAGCGATTCTTAGCTTTACCTGTTCGACGTTGTTTCAATTTTCTGGACCAATTCACAGCTCTCTTTGCAACATCCTGAGACACCCCACTTTGCTTTAGCAAGGTCACTTGGAGTTTTTTCACCGCCGTATGAGTTGGTGCACGTCTGATTGTCGTTTTCTTTCTACCATCTCCAATTTTGGCCAGCTTGTAGTAGTCTGGATTGGTCAGCATGTGCACTGATTCATGGTGGACTTCCCATATGGCAGTGCGACCTCCACTCTCTGAATGGCTGCTCTGGCTGCTGGGCAAGCATTGACATTTTGAGAGCAGCAGCTCCAAGGCTGTATGCAACATGTTGACATCCATCGCTGACAGCTGCTTGCAAGCTGTGTGATATTCAGAGATGTAGCCAGGTGGTTCCGCCAGGATCTTCCAGGTTCCTGTTAGACTCTGAGTTGACTTGGGGAAATAAATCGTCAACCGCTCCTGAAAGCTCTTCACCCGTCTGCCTGGAATGGATCCTAATAGGCCAGCGTTGCAAGCAATGTACCTTGCAGAGGTGAGCGTCCTGTGCGTCTCCCTTAGAGTCCAGCACTCCAATGCCTCCCGCAATGACCCAGGTAGGACAGTCTTCGTGCACCATTTCTCATTCAGACTGGCCCAGATATGAGTGGTGAATAGTTTGAACAGTCTCTCAGCGACACCCTCGATATCTTCCAAGTCAGGTGTCCAGATGAGGGGCCTCATCAATCTCCATGGAGTCTCCTTCAGGCAGTGTTCCACCTCCTTCCACGTGGGAGTCTGTCCAATGGGATATCGCTCTTCATCCTCAACCTCGGGGCTCGGAACTCTGATTCGCTTTCTCTTCTGCTTAACACCCAACGTCCGGAGGATATCCATGTCATCTCGATCCAACACTTCCGGAAGACAATTGTCTTTGGACAGGTCGAGGTTGTGGAGAAACAACATGCCAAAGCGGTCGACAACCTGCCTGTAACGAAGCAAGCCCAATGTTTCCCGCACACATGAGCTGACCATGCTGGGGCTGAACAACACAGACTGCAGCATATATGTCAAAAGGCCTGTCATGACCCCATAGTTTCCTGGGACAGTCTCGGCCAACAACTGTTGTGTGTTGCGGATCGCAGCCATTCGCTGGGCAAGGAATGTGAACCAGGTATGAGATGGCAGCCATAGGATGGGCTGTGAAGCTACCATGTCCTCAACCTGAGCCAATGTCAGTGATATGAGGACATCATGAAATGGAAAACCTCACCATGCTATCAGCACCCTCCATGAAAGCTTCCAAGATCTGGCCTCCCACTCGAAACTCGTCCCTCACACCATAAGACCTTTTGCCTGCATCAGTGGTGTAGATTTGCATGACCTGATCGATTTCAGAGAGAAAGTTTGGGTCCAGATTGTAAGCTTCCTTCTCACTGAACAAGTCTCTGCCATTGTCCAGCTTGCAGGTCACTTCGTAGGCTTGATTATATGATGAGCGAAACATGATGTGGTTCCTCCGACATCTCACTCCACCCATCTCAGCCTGTAGGCCACCATAGCGGCTCAACGTGTTCAGATGGTGAATGGTCCCCATGGTGTAACCTCCAAGTCCATATGAAGCCTCTAAGGAATCCAATTTCCAAAGTCCCACAAGAGGTTCTGGGTTTTTGGCATTGTAGGTGATGCCCAGGTCCATGTAGAGTTCTCCATGAGACCGATCCAGTGTGTAATCCCAGTCCAGACCAGGAAACTCCATCCAAAAATCCTCAAAACAGGTTTTCAAGCATTCCTGGTTGCCTGTGGCGATTTCTTTGGTGTAGAGTTTGGAACCTTTAATCTCCAGCACAAAGAAGAATGAGCCAAACATCCCCAAGGCATCTGGCGACTCATCAATCTGCCAGCAGAGTGAGACATCATGAAAACCAACCATCATTGGGGAATGGCTCACCAGTCTTCTCATGTGTTGAAGCAAAAGTCGGAAAGAGGCCCGTTTGAATGGAAACGTTGGAGACTTTCCAGATTCCACCTTGAATTTCCCCTTGGCAGATGCCTTGAACCTCATCTGCTCACTGCTGAGAGCCATGTATGGATAGAACGCATCATCCATCGCCAAAAGCATTGCTGGGCTGACCACCTTGTTCCAAAACTGTCCCTGAATATCCCAAGGCACCATGCTCATCCATCGTCCTGTGTATTCATGCCGATGTGAGATGCGAGGAAATACCAGATACAAGTTCATCAAGCCGGATCCATCTCCCAACTTGCCAAAGGCAACATGTGGCAGCCTGCTGAGGCGGAAAGTTTTGGTTTCGAATTCCGTTCTTGGGCCCAGAGACTCCTTATCTTCTTGAGACTGAGGCAAGAGTAGTTCCACGTAAACATGGTTGTGCTTGGAAATTGGAGCCTTGTGACGGATTTGCGGCAAAATAAAGATGTTGATCGCGTGTTTGAACTCAGGCTCCGTTGTCACCCAAATCAAGCTGTCGATGTCCCAGGACACAACAATTTCCTCCGGCTTGACAGCATCTCTCCCCAAGTCCAACCGCACGTGTAAGCCCTCTGAAGTTAGACCCGTCAGGAAGACATCCAGGTTCCCTGCATGCTGAGCCTCCTCAATCATCTCAGCTGCACCCATGATGCAGCTGTCATCACACTCCATATCGTCCTCGTGGTCATTCAGAGGTGGTGTGGCAAGGCCAACAGGCATCAAATGTTCCTTGACCAGAACAGGAGGGCGATTGAAAAACCGATGAGAATATGATGGCAATAACCGCCAACCATAGTCTTTGTACATGGTCCATGGACTTTTGACAATCCGATTTGCAAGGTACACCAAAGACTGCGAGGCAAGCTGAATGATGGTGTCTGGAATGGAATCCAGTGTCTCCAGTGTCGGTCCACCCTCGTAGTCATCAAATTCATCACTGAATCGTGGCCATAGGTTGCGAAGGCTCTGAAGAGGTGGAAGTTCTGGTGGATTTGCTGGTCGAGGGAACCGTCCTAATCGAGCAATGGTCCAGTCCTGCACATGTTTTCCCTTGTTTACAACAGCAGGTGGTGGACTCTATGTAATAATACAATTTGTAAGCATTGTCTCACTGCTGAGGTGGTGGCTACTGACCTTGGAGTTATGACCATCAGATCCACTGTCAGAGTCCTGGGTTTCATTGATGGTCTTCTTTCTCTGGTCTCCTCCTGGCGCCGACAACCCATGAAGCTGGGGCTTGGCTGGCCAGCTCGCATGGTTCCTGGTTAACAGCTGTCTGCATAGAGCACATCGCTTCATTGCCCTCTGAAGGTTTTCCACTACCTCCCTCACTCTCCTTCCTGTATGGTTCTCCAGCTCATCCACCACTGCTTCCTCTGGTGCAGGAAAATTGTGATGTGCCGCATCCAAGCCGAGATAGTCGTGGTAGGCGGCAACTGCATGAACGTGGACTTCATTTGCAATACGAATCCTCATGCTGTGGCAACATGCTAGGTTGGGCTTCTGCCACAGGCCTTCTTGGGTGCGAAAGCCACGAGTCCAGATCTCTTCAAGCACCTGACCTGTCGTGGGTCCACAGTCACGGCCATTCTGCAACCAGTTCACCTTGGAAACTGTCATCTCCGTGCACTCCCAACCATGAAGCTTTGCTAGCTTCTCCCAGATCTGTGGCCCACCCCATGCATCCCAGTCTGTGGCAACCAGCTCTGAGCCGTATGCCATGTAATTCATCCCCAGAACATGGACCCTTTGCTCTTCTGGTTGCCAGTATACCACACAGTAGTGATTACCTCCTCGGTACTCCCCTTTCTCATTCAGACTTCGCCCCGTGTTTAACATCCCAACAAGTGGAGCCAGCTCACATGGTTCTTCCAGTGGCAAGTGGTAGGTTTCACGGAATTGCCGAATTTCAACATCCGTTATGGTTTCCAGCATCCACCAGTTGAATGAAATGTATCGTCCCACCGGGCATCCGAGCTCAAGCCAAAGGTGAGACAACCAGAAGTCCAGCAGTAACCCATCTAGCCATGTGCGATCTTTGAGTGTCGACAACTGAAGCAGAGCTCCACCCCATTTAAGGGGATGTAGCAACTCCAATGCTGAATAATGAACACATTGTGATAAGATGATTGAGGTTTTCAGAGTGGATGACTGACCAAGAACTGATGGACCTACAACCTCCTGATCAGGTGGGTCATTCCCTTCTGCAGCTGGTACAGCTGGTGCAGGTTCATATGAACTGTTGGACCCAGTCCCATCTTCACTCTCAGGGATTGACTGTGAAGCCTCGTCAGATGAAACATAAATGGGGACAGGTGGTGTTGACTGCGATGGAACTGCAGGGCGTTGACTAGGGGAGTTGCACCCAGATGCAACAGATACATCTTCTGGTGTTGATGGCTGAAGGTTTCAGTTTGAGCATGGAAAATCTGAAACAAGATCAAGCTACCAACAGGACTGTCAAACCATCGTGCTTGACCTTCATCTTCACATGTCTATGATAATGAGAAAATGAGCGAGAGCAATCACCGGACAATTCTGAAACAACACTCCACCGGAAATGTAACCCCTACAAAGGTCGACTGTAAGCTTGCCATGTTCATTTGTAAACTTGCCAAGTCGGCCTCCAACTCATTTGTTTCGGGCTGGGATTCTTCATCCAGCAACTGTTCAAGGGTTGCAAGACTATTTTGAAGTTCGGTGAGATCTGTTAACATGGTACTCGAGCTGTCTGTGGTTTTAATTTGTTGTGTCAATTGTCAATTGGAAGGCTATATATTGGCTGGGCCATGAGGCTCAGGCACCAGATTAGGGCATGAGGCTAAGCATGAGATTAGGGCATGAGGCTAGGCACCATCATCACCTGTCCATTCAATTTCATATTTGATCAGACTGGTGCCTGAATTTGATATTGGTGAAAATCCCCTATAAAAGACCCATCTATCCGGGATATAATTATCAATGGCCTCCCAAAGCAACCTTGCGGTTTTCCACCAAAGACGTCTGGCTCCTGCTGGAAAGCCTCCAACACATGCTCAGTATGCTAAGATGGAAACTTGGGCCTCATATCGTGGCAAGTTGAGATTCACATTTATTTGGAAAACCTTACATGACAATGTTTCAACCTTAGTTGTAGATGAAGGTGATGAGACAGTGAACTTTGTTCGAAAAGACACGTAAGAACGTCATGCGCAATGGTTATACATTGATCTGAGCTCATCCTTTCCCCAAGTGTGGCAATCATCCCACCAGAGACAGAGTATGCTACTCTTCCTCCTCGACGGCCGGATGGACATCTTCATCCAGATTGCTATTGGTATGGGACCATTGAGGATCTCAGAGCCTCACATGAGGGTGATGATGGTGAACCCCCTGAGCTGTGGGCAAAGGTGTCCTGGTTTTACACCCAACAGCACATTCAGGATGTGAAGTTAAGTAAAAGGCTGAAAAGGAAGCTGCTTGCCTTGCTGTAAGATTTATTCATCTGCCATCATAGTCTTGGATTGAATCATCCATTCTCTTCAGTCCATTTGAGCAGATGAGCTCTACTGAGCTCATCAAGAGCAATCATAATCAAATCATTCCTGCTCTAAGTATTGAATGTGAGCTTACCTTGATGGTTGTATTTCTTCACATTGAACACATGGATTATCCTTGCCAGCCCCCATGAAAATTCCTTACTTTGATGACAGGCGATCCAACAGTCGGGAAGTTGGTGTTGGTGCATGGTTTTGGCGGTTTGAGGTCAACTTCCTAAACAAGAATCTTGAGGTGATGGTGAGTGGCTAAACATGACAGTGAAAGCTGTTATTAACTGAAGGACTTGCTGCTCAGAGGATTCAGAAAGGCTGTTGCAAGAGAGTCTACAGTCCAAGCAAGGATCTCCAACGTTTTTGCGTTTACTGTGAAGAATGGCTTCATGAGGGATGCCTCACAGGGCCCATTGAAGTGACACTTCAGGAGCTGAATGATTTGGATAAGTTGACACAGAGCGTGCCAATTTTCAGGGGTTCAAATGGCCAAGGTCGGGATCAGCAGAAGGACTGGCATGTGGCTGGTACTGGACGAAAGATTGAGAAGGCTCGTGACTGGGCTGATAAAGAGGTGGCTCCAAATGATTGGAGACAGTTGCTGGGTGCAGAGTTTGTGGATGAGATGATCCAGACACAGTGGGACTGTTATGAATGTCCTACATGTCTTAACCAGATGTGAACTATTGCCAGTACACTTGTAATTCATTCATGATCAACACCATTGTGATGAAATTTAGATTTACAAATATCTCATACAGACAATCATGACCAGTGGAGTGGAATTAGGCACTGTTGAAGACTCCATGGCCACAAGTACACTTTAGATGGTGACCAGAGTTGAATACATGTATCAATAAAAGAGTCTATAGAGGCACATAAAGTGCAGAATGACCACAGTACAGTTATGAGAATTGAGGCCAGAAGGAGTCTCATAACCCATATCAGACAAGTAAACATGACCAAACAACTTGATTATGAATCATAATTGATGCCATCATCACATGATAATTAGAAGCCAAACTCGGACTAATTTCCCACATTAACACAGATTCCCCCCCAACTTGCATGGACTCTTTCTCCATAACCGGTCCGCCGATTTCTTAGAAAATTGGTACAGAGCACCTCAGTAGTGTACCCAATGGATTGCCAACTTAAATCTGCAACAATTTCATGTCCCAGACTTGTATATATATACATAGAAGACCGGTATAATAATGCCAATGAAGGAATTCAAATTCAGAGGACTGTAAGCTACATGCTGCATACACAGATAAAATGCTTGATGTGGAAGGAGAGATCATGAAGAAATATGTTGGGGATTTTGACTTTAATGATGACTATGTGGATTAGAATACTGTTATGTGGATTAGAATACTGTGAATGGAGAGTATGTATGGACAAATCTTTGAGATAGAGGGCCAGGACTGACCAAGGCCGACCCTGACCTGGCCTGGCCCTGACCTGGCCCTTATGACGCAGGGCTGGGGCCAGCTGAGGTTGGCCTGGGCCAGCAAAATCAGGTGAGGGCCAGCCTGGACTGACCCGTGGACAGTCTAGAAGCAATACTCCACTAAATGTAACACCAGCAAATGTCAACTGTAAACTTGCCAAGTTTGCCTCCAACTCATTTGTTTCAGGTGTGGATTCTTCATCCACCAAGTGTTGAAGGGACACAAGATTAACCAATTTGCAGGGGTTCAAATGGCCAAGGTCGGGATCAGCAGAAGGACTGACATGTGGCAGGTAGTGGACAAAAGATTGAGAAGGTTTGTGAATGGGCTGAGAAAGAGGCAGCTCCAAATGATTGGAGACAGTTGCTTGGTCCAGTGTTTTGTGGATGAAATGATTCAGACACATTAGTACTGTTATGAATGTCCTACATGTCTTCACCAAATTTGAACTGTTGCCAGTGCACTTGTAATGCAATCATGACCAACACCATTGTTTTGTACTTGATGGAAATTTGGATGGTTAAAAACTTGCAAATTTCTCATATGGACAGTGGGATTCGGCACCAGTAGAGTGGATTTAGACAATGTTGAAGACTCCAAGGCCACAAGTCCACTTTACATGGCAAGCAGAGTTGAATACAATAGATGGTGGTACAATTGTGAACAGAGCAGAGACAAGATCATTGGCAATGAAAAGGACTATGGAGACATATAAAGTGCAGGATGCCCACAATACAGTTATGAGATTGATTTAGAAGTGAGCCCCGAAAGGAGATTCACAACCCATATAAGACATAAAAACATGACCAAACAACTTGATTATGAATCATAATTGATGCCATCATCACATGATAATTAGAAGCCAAACTTGGACTAATTTCCCACATTAACACATATTCCCCTCCCAACTTGCATGGACTCTTTCTCCATAACCGGTCCGCCGATTTCTTAGAAAATTGGTACAGAGCACATCAGTAGTGTTCCCAATGGATTGCCAACTTAAATCTGCAACAATTTCATGTCCCAGACTTGTATATATATACATAGAAGACCGGTATAATCACGGTTGCGATCGTGGACCCTGAAAACCACCCCGGACATGTAGTTCGGTGCTGACTAAGCAGGTCGCTGTCTCGCACATGGCCAGGGTGACAACAGGGCGACCGGGTGGCTGCAGGGTGAACCGGTGCGTGTACCTGTTTGCTTGGCTGGAGAATCTTGACCGTGGACCCTGAAAACCCCCCGGCGAATGTCGTTCGGTGCTGACTAAGCAAGTTCCCGTCTCAGAAATGGCCAGGGTGACCGCAGGGTGACTGTGCCGTGACTGGGTGAACCGCTGCGCGTGCATGTTTGCTTGGCTGGCGAGAATCGACCGTGGACCCTGAAAACCCCCAGCCACCATCACCCTGACCTTCCCACGCCTCCAGGTTCCTTATAAATCCCAGTTCTCTGCCAGGGTAACCAGGGTGGATATTCCTGTGTTGAATGGAATCGGAATCTTAGTAGGTAATCATATGCTTATTTGTAGCACGGCTATCATACATAAGCCTAGTATGATTGGTATGACTGGTATATACTGATGCGAACGAATAGAGCCTATTTGCTGATGGTCGCCATGGCAACAGTGGCTTACCACATCGAATGGTGATGACCGTCACCCGATCGGTGGCTGCGAGTGTCACGAACATCACGAACGTCACAAATATGATCCTGGCTATAGATAATGACAGGAACATGTTGAAATGGGCTTGCTGGTGCATGTAACCGTTCGTTTCCACCCGAGAGTGTTCCTGGATGATCTCATCACGTCCCCGGGCATCGAATACACCATACAGCATTTTTTATAGCAAGAAGACAAGCCAACTTTCAAATATTTGCGCACATTTGGTCTCCACCCACATTTCGTGCCATCCCTCCTCATACCATCCTCTTTCAGGGTCCTCGCCATCGCGATCCTGGACCCCGATAACCCCCGGTGGACATCGCTTGCAGTGACTCATATATATGTCATATTTATACCCTTGTAATAGCTTTATCTTGTAACGCTTGCTTGGATATCACTTTCTTGCCCAAATGCGGTATGTGTTTCTCGTCCGCGGTCATTGTGGCTGCATTCACAGGGTTCAAAAACCCCTGGTTCGTGTCGATTGCATAACATTCCCATGGTCGGTTCTCCCTCGCAAACCACTGTTCCCACGATTGTGCACCCTGTATAGTCACTGCTTGCAAATGGAATCCAACCATGGGAAGCACAAACTGACCACGCAGATCGGGGAATAGGAGCCTGGCTTTCAGAATCTGAGACAATTTCGGCGATAGCTACACAGGTTCTTCCCTGCAAACCAAATCGGCGAATGCTACCATCTGCCACCCAGGAAAGCTATTAGTGTATCTGGATATGCGAAAAGGTTGGAGGCACCAAATCGTCCCATGAGTAGCCTGCACACATGTCAAAAAAGATGCGCAGTTGGACATCAGTGCCTCCGAAAAAAAAAAATAGATGGATTTCCACGTCGACATACCCAATGACAATAATTGACCAAGTTCTAACCAGGTACTTCATGAATACGACCCAATTACCGACAACTATGTGCCTCAGCCAGGCGATCTCTTGGTTAAGGATGGTCCCTCGAGAAGCCACATTCTGCGCAATGCTAGCGACTTCGTCTGAACGAAGACTTTTCAGCTGACTACGAATGCAAGCGGTACATGCATCAATCTCCGCCTGCGTCTGGGGCGCCTGAATCGTTTGCAGTGAGCGCGGCCCGAGTGAGGATAGGTTGCAACGACAAACTTGGTTTATAACCATGCAAAAGCTTTGAAGGTGGTATCGCGAGTTTGTTAGATGTGGGAAAACAAGAGCCCGTCGGGCGCTAAGCACCTCAGCTTGGGATTGGCATTCTTCCAAACCCGGCAAAGGGATTAGATTCTAAACATACAAACATACACATCACGACCAAATACAGGTCTACAGAGAATTGATAGTACTGGAGATAAACGTCAGAGACAAAGAAAGAGATACGATCGCTCCAAAAGGGAAATATCAATATTGGAAAGTAAGATAGAACTTTGTAAAGAGCCACGGCAAATCGCCAGGGCGTTAGATAAAGTCCCAACTGACTATAAGCAACGGTTTCAGGATGGCAAACAACGAGCAGACTCAGTATGGCAAAAACGCACTGGGGACTATGCCTTGGGAGAGGCTGGCAATGTGCTGGAAAGCACCCAAGGAGAGGTCGAAGGAATTGCCATTGGGACAGGTCACGCAAAGGTCAGCGATGACGGCGGTAACGGACTGGCCATTATTGGTGTTCGTGATATGGACGGAATGGCCACAGAGATCACTATTCCAGCGGGCCATATCTGAAGGAGGAGGGAGGGTTCATGGTTAGGGGACACAGAATGACGAAACGGTTAAGGCAATGATACCAATGGCACAAATGAGGTCCGAGTCTTGGTGCACGACTCCGCATGCGCCAGGTTCGCCATTCTGGGAGTAGAATGTGGCACTAGGGGAAGGATAAATTTAAAAGAGGGTAACAACGGGGGTAACGGCGTGAAACTCACTATCCACCCGTGATGTCGCGAGAAGCGAGTTTGTCAGTACGGGGAACGACATGGGCAGAAACAAGGGTAGCCACAGCATAAATGAAATAGAGTACGGCGACCATTGGGAAAAAAGGTGGAGAGTGTTGTTGGTATTTAAGGCGAATGAGAGGTGGTAGAGGGTGGTGAAGAGATGGTAAATTGGACAGGCTTTTATAGAATAATGAGAGCTCACAATTACCCGTAATTGACTGTACGTGAGACGGCAGGCTGCATTCCAGTGGCCGGTAGCAGGTAACCCGTACCGGTAGAGTGTATCCTTGCTATCAAAGTAAATATAGAGCCCAAGCAATCCCGTTCGTGTCGGCAACCGGTTGAGGAATACTCCCCGCGGTGGACTACCAGTTGGGGTAAATCTCCCTTAGCATCTGACGGTGTGTGAGACCTGCAGCAGACGGCTATAGCATTACGTGAACATGGTGAATGCACCCGAGGTACGGCAAACGTTTGCGACGCCATTGGGCATGTCAGGTCCTAAGGGCGCCCAGACCATGTTCTCATAGTCCCAGATGACTGTAAGGAGGTAGCGTGTCAACCATATCAACAGTCATGGGGGCAGGAAGCGGTACGCACTTTGAAAAGTTCTAGGAACGTTTCTCCAAAGGCAACTATGGGGCATACAAGTGAAGACTGCATCATGAACAGCTTACTGGTTTGCGCAGTGACAGACTCTAGGCAAAAGAGCTATGTACGGGTTGGTGCGTTCCAGTGTTCACTCTCTCAATGACAATACGATGGGCGTTAGATAAGATGCGCTCTACTGTTCCCTGTACCGACTGGTTAGGCCATCTGACAAGATCAAAAAAGAATTGGGAGGCCACCTGCTTGAGTATGGTCGCCGTTCACGGAAAAGCGTTGCAAAGGAAAAATGAAGGCGACTGCGCTGACAATCACAAATTCGCCGACTTTTGAAATGTGTTACAATCAACCAGTATGTCACAGGCAGGGCTCCTACACGCCCCTCTGAACCCTCCGGTGTCGGGCGAGTCTGGGAAAATAGGCTGAAGTAAAACGCCTATCGAAGCGAACGGATACGGAAAGCCCTGTAGCGATGAGCATGGGTGACGCAAGGATCAGCTGACCGCCTCACGATTCTCTTCAGGTCGTTCATGTCGCCTCCCTCGAGCCCGCGCTCACAAAACTAAACATCCTCCCAATCGAGGATCTCCTCAAGGTCATACATGACGAGGACGAAGCTACTGGCAGGCGCGTTAAATTAACTGCTGAAGCGACCAAACGCCGAGCCGCGCTGTCTAAACGTAAGTGTAACAGTAAGTCAGCTCCCAACTTCTTGCCCCACCTCTGACAACGGGCCTCCAGTCACTCTCCAATCTACCAAGGCAACTACCGGACTCAATATCATCACCGAATCCAAATTCGTCTCCAACCCGCCAATGTCGATTCGTTGGCGAAGGAACGTCGTCGTCGTCTCCTCGAACTCACCCAAGAGGCCTTCCCTGACGGGAAGGTTCCAGATCCGTTCACAATCACATGGCTCTCTTTTTCCAGGATGTCGCTGCCAATAAGCTTCCCTTCATCCTCGCCTCACGTATCGTCGTGACAAATGCCGCAGACACTTCGGAAAATCCGCCTCAATCCATTTTTGAGAACGTATGGTGACTCTGGGACACTGGCTCGCAGAGTTCCTTTGTTCTCACCAGCAAACTCGATGCTGCTGTGAGGGGCAACCAAGCCGAAGGCAATGCCATCATGGATATCAGGTGCGACCACATTTTGTTTGTTCACGGCGTACACCAGCTTCTCGAATGTTAACCAAACCATAGGTTCGGTCATTCACTTCCGCCCTCAGCTCCCGAATGGCGTGACGTTCATTATCCTCGGTCAGCATGCAAGTCCACGTTTCTCTCACTCTGTTCAAAATGTTGGAACAATTTCACCTCATTTATCAATCACAGGCCCTTCTCGACCGTCTCCAGTATCAGGTCCAGCCCAGGTTGATCCAACCCTCATGTCTTGCAACAAAACCCGTACGAATATGGTGAAATTGAGTGAGCCATCCGCATCCGCCACCAGAGACACCCCGCCGGTGTTCAGGAGGAACCCAAAAGAGGAGTTCATCTTGTGGATCAAGTATCCACCCATCTTGAATTCGAGACATGACTTTTGAACAATAGAAGGAGGCAGTAGCGCTATGGGAATGATGGCGGATAGGAGCTGAGTGCTCCAGGTTTGATGCAAATGGTATTTCCTGGACTGGGAAAATGCACTTGGTGACTGGAGAACGGAGTGCATTTGACTCGGATGGTGTTGTCACGAGAGCCCGAAACGATGCGTTTTCCGTCATGCGAGAAGAATGGACCCAAAATTGGCTTTGAGATGGCGTCGCCCGTCTCTGCTTCTTTCTGACCAATTCTGGCCAATTCAAGATACGGGACCCGGGTAGCGACAAGAGCGGATTCTCATTTTTGTAAGTCCTCGGAATTCTGCAGATTCGGAGGTCATCTTCACTGTAGACACTAGACACCAGTCGTATCCACCACACATCCAAGTTTGTCGTGACCGTCGTTCCTCAGCTGGCTGGCCAACTGTTCACTAAGCGTGGGCTTGTGCGAAGACTGAGATGGTCATTGGAACAACTTCTGCGGCCCATCGCCACCTCGACCCGTCTTCACGCCCACGGACTCCCGCAGCCAGACCATTATAGGTGCTCAGTTTCGCGTTCTTGAACTTCCTCGTGTCTTTACCCTCCAAACCCTACCAAGGACATGTATACCCCGAGAAGCCCACTGTCCCCCCTCCTTCGCACCAGGTTCTGACGATCCTATCAGGTTCAACCACATCCGTTGATGCTAAAGTCGTGCATCGAGTCGACGGAGGACTGGAGGCATGGGGGGTAGTGGTCGGCGCATTTTGCGCCCTATTTGTTCAGTGCGGTTTGGGTAAGTCAGACCGAACTTGTCGCACTTGTCGATTTCTTCTCACAAAATATCAGCCAACAGTTACGGTACCTTCCAACAATATGTAACTATATCACTTCAAAATGCAGCTGTTCTGACATTATCTGCAGTATTCAACGTACCAACTGGTCAATTCAACACGAGAAGCTATTAGTTGGATCGGGTCTGTCCAACTATTCCTTACCGCAAGTTGCATCCCCTCTCTCTCTCGCTGCTCAAAGAAGCTAATTTGATTCTTCTGCCATCCAGGGCGTTCTTGGAACCATTTGTGGGAGAGCCTTTGACGCTTATGGACCTCGCTGGCTCCTGTTCTCAGGGTCTTGCCTCCTGGTTGTGAGCTTGTTCTTCGTGTCCGCCTCCCAAAAATATCACCACTTCGTACGTGGTTGATTTCAAATTGCCCCCTCCACCAAAATCACATTTGTGCAGATGATTTTCCACGGCATCACCCTTGGAATCGGTTGTGCTTTGATCTATAATCCTTGCGTCGCAGTGGTTGGTCAGTGGTTTATTAAGCGTAGAGCAACAGCAGCAGGGATTGTTGTTGCAGGAGCTGCCCTCGGAGGTGTGTTACCATCTATTGCCATCCGTCCTCAAGCCCTCAAACACTATTCTCTTCAGGTGTCACATTCCCCATTTTGTTCTCCCATCTTTTCGATCGCCTAGGCTTTGGCTGGACGGTCCGCACAGTGGCATTCCTCTCCATTGTACTCCTGGCCATCTCCATTACTACGGTCAAGGCTGGCCTCCCTCCACGCCAACCGCCCCCATGGTCTGCACCCATCGTCGCACTCAAAAATGACAGGGCGTACGCATGGCTTGTCGCTGCGGGCTTCTTCGGCTTCTGGGGGTGAGCTGCCTTTCACACGTACCTTCATGCATTAAATTTATTGCATATCCAGCTTCTGGATCCCGTTCTTCTTTATCGGTGATTTCGCGACCTACCGAGGCATGTCGGCTCATTTAGCCTTCTACATGCTCCCTATCATGAATGCCGGCAGCATCATAGGTCGGATGGTGGGCTTCATAGCAGACAGGTGGGGGAGGTTTGTACTCCCATCCTCTCCTTTTCCGTGTATGTCGTAGACTTACAGGAAACTAAAAACAGGTTCAATACCCTGACCATGATTGGTCTCTTCTCCGGGATGGTTGCTTTGGTCGTATGGCCGACCGCCTCAAGCTACGCAGCCATATTCTTCTTTACCATCCTATATGGTGCCGGGTCCGGTTCGTTCTGCCTTTTTTTCTTGGTCAGGTTTTTTTGCTTAAATCAGGATACAACAATCATACCCCATGAAAGGCGCATTCCTTTCACTCTTCCCGCCATGCTCCGCTCAGATAGCACCACCGGAGCTCATCGGCTCGCGTTTGGGCTTCCTCTGGTTCGTCATGTCCTTCAGCACGCTTACGGGGCCGCCAATCGCTGGTGGTGGGTACTCCGACATGCAACAAAGTCGTGATTCCGTGGATGCATGCTGACATCTTTTCTTTTTCTTTTTCTTTTTCTTTTTGTTTTTTGCAGCGCTTCTCCGGAGAGGGACAGCGGGGAATGAATACCTGGCTACAGCCTTGTTCACTGGTGTGACGATTATAGTCGGTGGGATTTGCGTGATGTTTGCTCGGTTATCGATATCGCGTGAGATACTCAAGGCAGCTTGATGTCCACATTTTGCTACCGCAGAGCAACGAGTAGCCAACAAAAAAAAAATTAAAAAAGACTAGTACAGTTTCTTAATAGCAGATATTTCCTTGGCTTGGATAGTTGGTATACTATGTCTTTGTATCCGATGAATGTGGTCGTGGAACGTTTCATAGTTGGTTGTGGAACGTTTTTCCGTGCATGGGGTGTAGAAGTTGTGGAGGTGCCAGCAGGTGCCAGAGTCTTCTTAATCGTGTCTACTGCGGATGCGCTTGCGAGTGACGCTTTAGAATTAAAATTGGCAAGTGTATTTGATGGAACAGCGGGTTTGGAACTGGGAATCATGGTTTGGGACACACAACCGTGGTCCTTGGGAAAGCGATGTTGTGGACAGAACTGAGCTTTGCGTTGGTGTCAAGAGCAAGTAAGTAATGAGAGCCACCAATCGCAAGATGTACGTCTACATACATCACAGCGAATTGGAGCAAAAAGAACCTTGCCACATTTTCCTCCGGCACAGACTGGGGCGGACTTCGACTTTCCCGACTTCCCAATGACTGAGCATTGAGCAGTAATGTGTTGGATATTCGGGTCCTCGCCTGGTGGAATAGCTATGAGCTCATTACATAGAGGACCTAGCTGAAAGATCAGAAAAGACAACATGGCAAGTTCTCGAACTTACATGCTGGGGCGACCCTGTTGTGTTTACTCTCGTCGTATTTTGGACAATTATGACCCGCTGGCAGGAAATGTTCGCGGCAAAAGGGTTGCTGGCAATGCTGACACTTGAACGGAAGATAGTCCACAAGAAGGCAGGAGTGCTCAGAACTCTGGTGGCCAACGGATAAGAGGGTATGGTGGCATTTGATGTATCAGACATAAGTGGTGGTGAATGAGAAGGATGTGGCTCAACCCAGGTTGGCTTTATAAAGGGGGGACATACCAGCCAACCTCGTACGTCCACCTCACCGTGACTTTATCCTAAGGGCCGTGCTTGACTCACGACTCTCCAGCACATCACGACTTTGTCCCAATACAAAGTTGAATTTCCTTTCCCCGTCGCCTTCGCTCCCCAACCGATGACAAATGTCCTCGCTGAATGGCCTGGTAAACACGGAATCAAGCAGGCTCATATCGCACGTATGTCTCTCCTTTTCTTCTACAACATCTTTTTCCGCTGATATCTCACGTCAGAGACGGAAAAATACGCACATGTCACATTTTCTTCAAGAAGCAATTCGAGGGTGAGGAGCGGCACATGATTCCGTCACCCAAGGTCGCGACGTACGATAAAGATCGAAAGATGAGCGTGCAGGATGTTGCGGACAAAGTCGCCGAGACTGTCAGAAAGGACGAGCATGTCTTTGTCATGTGTAACTTTGCGCCTCCGGATATGATGGGCCTTATGACCCATGGATTGCACGTTAACATTGGCTGAGGCTTGCTGGTTTTTTTTTCCGTCTTCTCTTAGGTGGGTCATACGGGCGTGTTCGAGGCGGCGGTAGAAGCTATCTCGAAGACGGATGCAGCGGTTGAAACCATGTGCGAAGCTTGCCAGGAGGCGGGATACATCCCGCTCATCACCGCCGACCATGGTAACGCCAAGCGGATGATCAACCTCGAGACAGGCGCACACAACGAATCCTGTGCCGTTTATCATGACGGGTGATCCTGCGAAATACCAGTTCACTGTGGATAATGAAGGCGAGGACGAGGAACCTGGCGGGTTGTGCGGGCTTAAATGAAGGCTAGAACGAAATGCATGGGGGCATGGATGCGAACCGTCGTCGAGATTAGAACTGCGGTCAACTTCCACAAGTACACTACTTGGTTTCGATTAGACTGAGAAATTCGATAATCACGGCGATGTTCAGAAGGTCACGATTTCGGAGGAAACCGAGAAATAACCCTGTTTTGTGTTGTGTTCCTGAGCATAGGACCGTTGGTGCTCTCGGCTGGACGGATTGTGGAGGCCAATGCGTAAACACTATGTGTCATGTTGTCGCTTGGCATATAAGGACGCTGTAGTGCATCCCCTTCACTCCAGGAGCCTCCTCCTTATATTCCAGGAGCTATGACCCAAGAAAAGGCCATGAGCCCTACACCCACTGATACTGCCGGTGGATCTGCTCCTGGTGGCGTCTCTGCGTCCTCAGACAATGCACTCGAAGCAAGTCCCATATCGGAGAAGGATCTCGAAAAAGTGCCTCCACCATACGATGAGGGCAAGATCCTTGTTGGGAGAAAGCTTTTCCTTGCTTTCGTGGCCATGCTGCTCTCGGTGCTGTTGATTGCTCTCGGTGTGTTCTTTCACCAATGAGATTTGTGAACCAGACCATATCTTCTTTTCCACGTACAAGACCAAACCATTATTGCTCCCGCCCTGTGAGGACGCTCATCGAATACCATCTCTCTGATTAATAATGACCATTCATCCACAGGCCTGTTATTGCCTCGCGGTTCTCTGCGCTCGAACAGCTCAGTTGGATAGCTAGCGCATATTTTTTAACTCGTGCGTTGTCATTGGTCTAATAGCAATTACATCAAACCATTTGACGCGGTTTAATTTAATGCCTGACACAGAAACGGCTTTTTTACTCGTCTACGGCTCACTGCTCACAATTTTTGACCGCAAATACGTGTAGTACGTCTAAAATCCGCAGTCCTAATGTGCCTTTTCGTCATATTCTTCTTCCTTTCAAGTCTCGCAGCCGTGACGATATTTGAGATCGGGTCTCTCTTTTGCGGAGTTGCTCCCACCGTGGACTTCTTAATCTTTGGCCGAGCTGTAGCCGGCATGGGAGGCGCAGGAAGTAAATTTAAATTCTATTCCATCCGCCTTGTTCCTTGTTCAAAAATATCAGTTTTCGTTAGTGTCCTGTCCATCATTGGCGAGATTACACGTCTGGAAGATCGGCCTAAACTTTTTGGGTGTGTCGTACGATGCTTGGAACGGTCTCTTGGTTTAACCCAGTTGTAGCTCTTTCGGTGCCGTCTTTGGTTTCTCCTCTGTTCTGGGACCTTTACTCGGCGGTGCTTTCACTGGTGGAGTCCTTCCCCTCAATCCTCTTTTTTAATCAACCTGACTCTTCATTCCCAATTAAAGATCACGTGTCTTGGCGTTGGTAACTATTCTTTACATGATCGTTTATTGCGCCCCACTGGTAGCTTACTCCTTCCACCATTCCGTCTTAGGTGTTTTTATATCAACCTAGTAAGCCTCGCATCTTACCATTCCATTTGTACTACTGACCAACCTCTCCTCGACCTCTCTAGCCTGTAGGAGCCATTAGCCTAACCTGCATATCGCTTATTGTTCCCTCTACTGGCAACCCCGAGCTAAAACCACAACGCATCGAAGTTGGCAAAGAAAGATTCAAACGCCTCACGGGTGGCAAATGGGTCCCATCTCCTTCCTCCCTTTTATTTAGGCTCGGAACTCTTGATTATGTTGGCAGTATCTTGCTGCTAGGATGTATGTGATACGCTTCCGACTCGATGAGACATAACGAACTATTTGATAGTTGTCACGTGTTTGCTGTTGGCTATTCAGTGGGGTGGTGACCAGCATCCTTGGAACTCTGCAATTGTTATTGGAGTAGGCAACTTGAACATTGTTTTCAGGTTCTCTGCGTTAACGTGACATATAGCTTCTTTCAGGATTCGGTGGCATTGCCTTTACCTTCGTATTGTATGTGTATCTTCTATTTTTGAGTAGCATTTAATTAAACTCGAATACAGATGGGAATGGAAAGTTGCTGGTGCCACTGCACTCCTACCGCTGCGCTTCTTCAGTACGTCTTGCCTGTTGGCCAAAAGTTCTTTCTCACATTGAATCTGAACGGCATACAGGAAACCGTACACAGATTGGCACCTGTCTGTGTGCTTTCTTTGTCATGTGCTCAATGCTCGGAGCCATATACTATTGTGCGTACTGCGTGCATTACTACGAAAAGCCCGGATATACATCTTGTATTCACATTGTCTCATAGTGCCGTTACTATTCCAGGCCGTGAAACACCATTCTGCGACTAGGAGCGGCATTGATATGTGTGTCAAAATCGGTCGTTCTAGCACAATCACTCATGCTGACATGTATTTCTTGCGGTTCAGTCTTCCATTTATGTTTGCGATAGTAGTTGGCAGTGCTTCTACGGGAATGAACGTCTCTTTCTTCGGCAACTACTGGGTGTTCCTTGTCTTTGGACCTTGGTTGCAGAGTATCGGCGGGGGTCTCCTCTATACCCTCCACGAGAATTCTCCAACAGCTCATTATATCGGATACCAGGCAAGTACCTGTAGGTATCGGTCAGTTACAGCGGGCGGCTGATGACAAGCCTCTCCCACTCATAGATAATATTTGGTTTGGGTGTTGGCATAGTCTTGCAGGTGACGTCTACGACATTACTCGCAGTTTATATTCCAACTCTGTTCATTTACAGAATCCCGTAATCGCCATTCAAGCCAATGTCAACCCGGAAGACCTTCCTCAAGCTACAGCACTTGTCTCTTTCAGCCAATTATTTGGTGGTGTTCTGGGTATCGCGATTTGCGGCACAATATTTGCCAATGAACTCAGCGCAGGTTTGAGGAAGTTTGCCCCTGATGTCCCTTTCGATATGGTCCGTCACTCGGTTGCGGCAATATGGATATTACCACCAAGCCAACAAGCGGCCGTCATTCATGCCTATGTCGGGGTAAGATTTCGGATAGTTTATGCTCTGATGGGTGTTGTTTTGGTTGACACATCTCCTTTATTAGGCCGTCGATAAAGTTTTCCTTGTCGGGATAGGATGTGGATTTTGTGGTTCTGTCGCAGCAGCATTATTCGTTCGCAACATCAATGTCAAGGGGCGTATAATGGGAAGAGCATAAATCCTTTTGGTTTATATTTGTCGATTTGACGACCCATTTATGACAATCACGTGTTCGCGTCCATCGAGTATATTGGAATTATTGTTAGATAGGACGTGGATTGATTTACTCCTGGCATCAGATAATACTGCCCAAATGATACCCTGTCTTCGAACGTTGCAGAGATTTCCCTGATCGAGAATTTGAAGTCATCCTCCGCTTTGCGGCTCCACCATCGAACGGCAAAGGCACGAGAAGAAAAGAAATGGTACACGCATTATGAATCTCACCTGGAGTTGGTCACAATCACCGTTTTCCTCTCTACTTTCCCGACGCCGTTGCACCAACAGCCTGGTCGTTACGAACCAAACAACCTATTGAATACCTCTGCATATCTATAGGAGACGGTGGTGGAGCAACGACGTGCAAGCAGAACATGTGTTCTAGTTACGCACCTAGATTTCACTTCCTACTGTCATTTATTGAACTGGTAGTTTCGCTGTTTATTCGGCGTGAAGGGTTTTCACAGCATTCCATGCGTCGTTCAGAGTCCCGATTGCCCGTTACTCGAGTACTCGTAGGGTAGTCAACAGTCAGAACACCCAGTTATAATCTCGCACCGAAATATACAGCTGCAGAACTGAGTGACACGAGTGACTAGCCTGGTAATACGGCGCATGCATTTACGCACCATAATCATACTCCAAACCTGCCCATTTCATGCCATCCACTGCTCCGGGAACATGTCTTGACTGAGGCAGAGAAACCCCACGGTAGATCATGATGAATCAAAAAGTACTGAAGGATAATGTTGGCATAGAGATGCTGTACGAACTTGAAGCCCACCCAAATGAAGTGGTCCAGTTGGAGACAGCACAAAACGCAACAAGACCATATCTTTGTTGTAGTCTTTCGTAACCTCGCGTGAATTCCCTTCGCTGCTGAGCGCTGAACTATTGACTCCTTTGACAGGCTCATTGGCCGTTCCAGCGCCCAGCGTTCCAGACAACTAGGAGAAGTCTTCCCATCATAGAGGTTGTCCAGCCCTGAGCCCTCAATCGATCTGCTGTTGGCAACTTGGCATTCAATATTCAATCCCCTCGTATCGTGAAGTGGCCCCTATGAAGTTGCCGACCGGAGGCGCGGCGGAGAATCTTCTGGAGCAGTTGAGTAAGAAAGTCAGTCACGTATTTTCAGCCAATCGCAAGGCCGAGTTTTCAATCTGCCAGCCAATCAGGAGGGCGGATATAGAAGATAGGCACTTCCTTATACTCACTAGCAGGGAATAGTCCACGGACCCTTCCGTCACCGTCCGCGCCTTGACACCTTATAATGATGTCCTCTACCTAATGTCAGTTTTGATTACTGAAGCTGTTGCAAACTAATCATTAGTCTTCAGTTATTCGAGACAATGGATAGGTTGACCGTTACGAGGGTTCTCGCCATAATCGGTTATGAACAGAATTGTAGATACAGTGTGAAAGAGTTCTGAATAAGTGCAAAGCGCAAAGTTAATTATCGAAGGGGATGGAATGTTGGAAGTTCATCGTCAACTGGATCGTCTTCATCATCCTCCCAGTCCGTTTCAGCCTCGAAGCGATTCGCCACCACTATGTAATCATCCAACTCGTTTTCATCGACGGCACCCTCATCCTTGTCAGCAGTAGGTTCACCATCGATCCCCTCGTCATTAATGCCGGATTCATCATCAGCTCCCTCCTCGACAGCGTCTGCATTTCCTTCCGAGGTGTCCGCCGATGTCATATTGTCACCGCCGTCTTGCATCGGTTTGAACCTTTTACTCTGCCGTGGCAAATCGGGCTCGAATTCACTCGGACGCTTTGTTGTGATGATCACCTCATCAACCTTGGTTAATGGATTCTCGAAACGCTGACCTTCGGGCCCTACATTCCATGCCCGGCTGTTCGCGGCTTCTCTGTACCTTTCCAGCATCCATGATGCTTTCAGGTTCTCCTTGCGATCGTAGTAATTTTTGACAGGGTGCTTCGCAACGAAAAGAGCCAGAGACCGATCCTGAGCAACTTTCTGCAAAAGAACGCCGTACTCTTCCTCATCAGCTGGAAGAGGGGGGTCTTCATAACGGGCTGCAAATACGTCGACGAGATCCCTGAGCAGGTCAAGAAGAGGGCCAGGCGGGACCTGAGCTTTCGTGGATATGAACCTGGATTTGATACTCTTCTCCTTGTTCTCCCCTCCGTAGACCTTGCCTTCGTCCATGTACGCGTTATCGTACGTATTTCTCAGCTCATTCGTCAGCTGGGCTGAGTTGAGTCCATGTCTGGTGAAGCGCAAGATTACCCAACTCAAGACATGAAAGAAAGACTCCCAGTCGTCAGCAGGTGTGTGGGTCGCGGATTCCCTAGCTTGCAACAGCCGAGCCGCAAGAAATTGCCATGTACCCTGCAAGAATGCCATGACATACAGGTCACACAACTTGTCAAAGGTCGAAACTCACCGTGCGGAAGGGTTGTCGAGAAATCTTTTCCAGGTCGTCTATATTCTTCGAGAGATCCCAGTCGATTAAAAGTCCTCCACGATCACTGATTATAACATTGCCAGCACTAATATCGCGATGCAATATGCGTGCCTTCTCGAGTGCTTCAGTATGCGCTGAGAAGATGGGAAGGGTAAGCGGAAGGAGTCAGAAACCGTTGTATCGTGTACCTTGTGAGGCACCTGCTATGGTCTCTACTAATTCCTTCGTCGTTGTGAATGACGTAAGATCGCGACCGATATCTTCAAGAGTAAACCGATAGTGACTGTGAGGTCGGAGTCGAAGGTCGAACTGTCTAGCAAACTTGTGCGAACGAGTGCGGCAAAATGGTGAGGTA
This sequence comes from Hygrocybe punicea, assembly GCA_963556145.1. Lineage (NCBI taxonomy): Eukaryota > Fungi > Basidiomycota > Agaricomycetes > Agaricales > Hygrophoraceae > Hygrocybe > Hygrocybe punicea. The sequence continues at coordinate 6,728,456 of OY744468.1, read as the reverse complement.
ACATCACCGCCTCGGAGGAAACGGGGAATGTTCGAGACTCCGGCTGTATGAAGGCGCTTATAGATAGCACCTTCGGTTTGCATGCCGTCAAGGGACACTCTCCATGTATCCTTCATCAAGACACACCTATCGCGCACCGGGTCATAAACGATGAAGACCCGAGTGGCTCGACCTGTGGGCGAACCGTTGCCCTTGAACCATGGTTTGCTACCGAAGTAATAGGAAACGTCGTCCCCCTCGTCACTGTATATCGCAAACTTGAACAAGGGCTTGTCATCATCAAGCTCAAGCACAACTCTCGCCCTTCGAACGTGCGCTTCATCGGCGTCGGTAGGCGCAATGACTGATTCATCTACTCCACGGGTTGCTCGTGAGGAATGTGCATATCTCCAGAAGAAACTCGCCAGCCACGGTTGCTCCACATATGAAAATGATTGCGAGACGACAGCGCCTGAGCGATCCCAATGAATCAGTCTCGCCATATCCTTACAGATGACGGCAGAGAATACATGAGTCCGAAATTGCGTGGCAAGTTGCTTTGTCGTATAACAGGTGATTTGCCCTCGACCGCGGGCACCCTGGACTGTGTCATTCTCCAAGGTGCCGTGATCACGGAAAGGGTCGTCGTTTGGATCTATCTTGAATTCAATAGAAAGGTCGATGAGAGATATGTCGGTTACGATACTGGCGTCTCTACCACATTAGATTCATAGAGAGAAACATCTGGTTTGATTTCGGGTTCGTTCGGGCTGACGCTCTTGTCTGGATGACTATGCGTATCCACAAGGTCGAAGCCAGGACAGTAAGGCTTCAGCGCAGTGATCTAGAACATCCATATAGATATGCAAGAACAAGAACCTAGAAATACATACCATAGGACCATACATTGCAGGCTCGCTCTTCTTATTAGCGACGCCTTGGAAAACCACCTTCCTCCTCACCGGCATTCGCGGAAGTTCGCCCCTTTTGAAAGGTAGGAATGTCTTCAAGAACTCAGAAGGCGCAATTGGTCCCGCAAATTTACCCTTCATCTCTGCCCCAAGGTTGTTCATCCTCGTGTCTTTTTTGTAATGCATTGACGTGTAAGGCGTGACGCCGGAGACTTTCTTGCTCAATGGAGTTTCACTGAGCACGGGAAACTGGCGAGGAGGGGTACGCGGCATATTGACAAGGCCACGGTGTTGTTCGCGTCGTTTGTTCGCGTCGTTTGATATGGCGACAAGGGAGAGTCACATGACCGAGGATACAACCGATCATGGCAACCCCGCCATAAGAAGGGTTATCTTAAGACCATCTCAAGGCTCGAGCGACCTGGCAATGGCGATACTTCCAGCCGAAATGTGGAGTTCTGTAGTTGAGCACCTTCCTCCATCACAGCAAAGAACATGTTTGTTCGTATCGCGCCTCCACCATGATCTCGCTGTGCAGTTCTTATTTTCAGTTGTCAAGATCTACCTTCATGGGAACTGGGATTCCGTTGATTTGTCGTTTGTGTCTCGCTCTTGGGAGCTTCTCGATAACATCGTCCATACACCTCAATTTGCAAAGGTGGTGAAGAAGATGGTAGTTTATTTTGCGGCGGGGAATATGATTTTTGAGCGACGTGAATCCAATTTGGAATGCCAACAATGCCAACAATATCTGACATTTCCTACTTGTTCTTTCAGGATGTGTAGTCAAAGCTCTCGAACACCTTCCCCACTTGCGTTCTGTCCATTGGCTAGGTTTTCCTGACTTTCCGCAGGATGTTGCGGAGGCTCTCGTCAAATTTTGCCCACAGCTGCAAGAGTTGCGATGTTCCTTGTATGTCTAAGTGGTCTAACTAATCTTGGACCCAATCTAATTGTTCTTTGCTACCAGCAATATCAAAATGTGGTCGCCAGCGTTGACTGGCTTGCATCGTCTCAATCAGCTGCAGTTCACGAACCCCCTTGCAATTAAATCCCATGACCTCCCTTTCGACGTTGATACGGAACTAGGAGATTGTAGTCACATTCTCGACATGGCTAGCGCCAATTCAAGGACTCTGCGAGAGCTTGACTTGCTGGGTTCGCAAGTTGGCGATATTCCTATTCGAATACTCAGCTCCCTGACGCATTTGGAGATCTACGTTCCCTTTGGCACGGAACTCAGAGGCTTGGAACTTGTCTTTCACCACACGGTCGGTTTGGAGTCTTTGGTTTTGGCAGGAGCAATCGGCTTGGATGTCTATCTCATTTTTCAGAGAAGCGTTTCTTCACTTCCGCAATTAATTTCATTTCAATTGTGCTCAGATGTTGATAGCCATGACGAAGAATTCTTGGCGATATCTAGGTTTATTCACGGGCGGCCTTTACGGAGGCTCTGTCTTCGACTGCGTGCTTCTTGGGAAGTGTTCCGGGTTATCTTACCTGCCGTTAGAGATCTTTCTGATCTGCAAGTTCTGGGCCTCCATACCGGGTATTGTCAGCGGCTCGCGTATGACGATTTTGAAAATCTTGCTTTACACTTGCCCTCGACGCTTCGCTCGCTGCACCTTGCCTTAATGTGGGATCCGCAATACATGGACATTTGGATGTTGACACCACTGGTAATGCACAAGTTTACGAATTTTTGCAATTAGCATTAACATTTTGTACCAACTAGCTTGAAGGACTGGCACAATTGCCGTTTCTCTGGTTCTTGCTACTGTCGGGCATAGATGATTATATTCCTCTTGCCCCGGAGGACTTGATCCAAGATCTCAAGCATTTGGAAATTGTTGGAACGGGTCGACGCTTCTGGGACATTCTTCGAACAGAATCTGAGGTGACCTTGACGCCGTGGCCATTATGGAAGGTCGTGGATAGTGTTAAAGAAGATTTTGGCGGTGCGGATAACGAATGGCTTCTTAAATACTCTTGACAACCAAACATTCTCATTAGATATACCTATGGTGTTTCGCAACAGTTGTTATCAAGGCAGGTCACTTGACTTCATCGTCATGATATTTACGGGCACGATGGTACGAGGTCGAGCTCGAAGTAATAACATTATCGGTACCTCCGCGGCCCGAATTGTAAATATCATTTTTCCGCTATCTTCGGGACATTGAGGTGTGGAGTTGGAGGATGAATTTGCCGGGTACGATCATGGTCTACTGTCCCAGGCGAAAAATGCTGCAACAATTAATTGGATAAGTCCGGGCTCTCAGCTCGACCTCTTTTTTTCGACCAATATCCAAATCTCCCTCCGAAATCGCAATGGTGCTCAGTGTTCATCATTCCCTAATCTTACCCGCCAAGGCGTTTCAAAGTTCGTCAGTTGTAGTTGTTTCCAGTGATTGCGAGCAACCACATTCAGTATCCCAGCTTCCTCCATTGTACATCCCGCTTGGCGTTTGTAGTATACTTCAACATTGCGCGAATTTTAGATGAAGTCCATTGTAACATAATTTTCAATCACGAAACTAAAAACACTACATTCAACACAAACACATCATGACCTTCATTATCATCGCCGTGTCGTCTGAGTATCAGGCTTTCAAGAGGAAGAAAAGGAATTAGCACTAAGTACACATGAGTCGTGAAATGCTAACCCGGAGTTGCTACGTTTTTGTGCCCGCGACCCCTAAGGTGTTTTACGTGGATTTTCCAACTAGCTTCCGTATCCACGGTGGTACGTGGATGTTCAGCCCTATCTATGATAACCGACACGGGGTTGGTGGGATCGAAGCGAGGTAACTTCCCCTCCGCGTGCCATCACATAGTAATGATCAAAAGGATCACCGAAGTTAAGTTGACAACAGTCACAGGCACCAAATATCCGGCAGTTGTACCTGTGGCTAACCAGCCGGGTATCTGGTAAACTGTTGAACCTTGGACCGAGTGCATGCAAGATAAAGGTGCTGGCGATGTCTTGTTGGTGACGGATTGCATGATGTATAGCATGCGATACGTAACCTAATCAAACGATATAAGCCGTAAAGGTAAGGGAGTGGACTGCACGTACGTCGTACTCGAACATGCCCTGAATCATCTGCGCATACGTATGTTGCATTCTGCTCGTACGGTTGTAGGTCGAAGTACTTGGTCACTTGCACTTCAATGCCCAGCCTTGGCTTTGCACTTTCCTCGAAACGTAACTTGGTCACAGGGCATACAGGAACATCACGAATCTCGACCTGTACAGAATTAAGAGTATGGGCAGCGAAAGGAGACGTCACAAAACGCACCACCCGTTTCAGCGACGATTTGCGTCCCTTTTTTGCTTCACGAAGAAGGACAGTCACAGTTCCAATTAAATCGTGATTGGATACGTCGGGTGTTGGTTTCCCCGGGAGATCCAATACCCGAGTAAATTAGCACTAGACATTCGTATCGTAATTTTGGCAGCCAAGACATACAAGCCAGTCCCAAGTGATTAAAATAACTCTCTGCTAATTCTCGAAGTGATGGCATGATGCTAGTTTTGTCGTTAGCAGAAGGGAGACATGTAAACAGACGGTAAACCCAGTCGACCTCATCTGGCCACTCCTCGCGGACTTGGGATAGCTCGTTGAGTAGAGGATAGTATCCGCTTAGTTTGAGAATAAGACAGGGCTAGACCTTTACCGACTGCGTTCGCCGGGGTGGATATCTTGCGAAGCTCTATGAGAAGCTCTTGTTCGAGTAGTCGTGAGTTAGGAGGGTAGCCGAGAAGATGGTAAAAGAAGAGCGCCGCATCCACTTTTATCGAAGGGCGAGTGGCATCGCTGAGAGATGGAACTTGACGGTTGCTAGGTTGAAGAAACTCGCGCAGGTAATCCTTGAACATGGTTCCGAGTCCGAAGTATTGAGGATCGGTCTGTACCAAAAAAATCCGATCATTGCGGCAAGTGCCGACGGGGTGTGCCGATCTAGTTCTGCCGATCTCGAAGACCATCCTAAGTTCTGCCGCGATCACAATAAATCCTTGTTGGTCCCCTGTGAGTACCTTGCATGGTCTCGAGGTCTTGAGGTCTTAGAGCAACTTGGGCTATCTGGTCAAGAGGGGACTCTGCTGCAGGGTCTTCATGGTCTGGGGGTCTGGTGGACCAGACAATGCCAGCCTGAGACCACCCCAGACCTTTTGCACATTTACTGATGATTTCCTCTCTTGTCATTATTAATAAAAGCAGACCAAGTGAGGGACCTGCCACTTTCCCGAGTAAGCTGGCGGTGATAGGCCATGATACCGACGACATGACACGCAACTTCGTATAGTTTATGGAACGTAGAAATGATTCTGACAATATCTAAGATTTTCTGTATCGAGCCCATCCAAGGAATTATACCCAATCACCAAAAAATCATTCGTCCAGGAAGAATGCCCCAGACAAGTCCAATCAATCCCGGCTTCTCCTCCTCCATTACCACGACCGACGAGAAAAGCGATAAGTCCTGTAAACCGGTGTCGTGAGGAAAAGGAGTCTTCAAAATTTCAGCGTCATCTGGAAGAACAAAAATGAAGCGCCAATTTTCCCTAGTCGGAAGCCCGGTGCATTTCTTGAGAAAGTTGACCAATCCAACTTTGATCTTGTGCTGTTGAGCGCGTGTAAACTGGAAAATGTAGAGTAACCCATAGAACACAACAAATGAGTCCAATGCGACTTGGTTACTCTTTTCCGGTATATAGTAAACGTTGGAAACAATTGACGTTTGTTCGAGGTCGTTTTCTATGTACTGAATGGTATAGCGAGGGCATATGTCGAGATGTGATTTTTTGCCTAAGGCGACACGACGTTTCTCCTCCAGCTTGTCATTCTGTAGGGTCTTGTGACTCGAATGCCATTGTGGCCTACGACTTGCATCAGCCTCTCCCTCTGCAGTTTTTCTCTTCTTGCTGTTCCGCGTGGATGTTACGTCTGGTAGTCGCACCATAGGAATGATTTCGAGATGAATCTTGCTCTGAAAACGAACTTGGCAATATGCTTCGAACACATTGCCCGACATTCCTCTCGCACCAGGTACCGATGCAAGTTGCTTATACAGCTGAATCTGTTCTCGACGGTCGAATGTTCGGAGAGTGACAAGAAGTTGTCCTTCAACGAAGTCCGTGATGGCGGAAACGTGAACATCATCATAAACCTCTTCCCGGGATTCACGTCTGATAAGGCAAATCTTGTTGGAAACCGAATTCATAGACAAACTCCCACTCCGGATGATGAGTTCCTGAAGCTGAGTCGGGTTTATAGCATGCAACGCCTTTGCAAGCTCATTCTCATAAGTCCGTAAACCCCTATCCGTAAGTAGCTTGTCGAAGCAAAGACGGGGGATGGGTCCAAATTTGTTGTATACCCCGAATATGCGATCAAAGTCAAGATTATCCCCATTCAACCTCAACGGTGCACTCAGGAATTATCAGCATATGGAGTATAATATATGGTGAATGACTCACGCATAGCGAATCTCCGCCTTTGTCCACGGGTCCATCACGACAACCATTCGATTCACAACTTTATCCATACGAGACCAACGCTCCTTTGCTGGGGAAGTGACGTAGACGGCGAAAAGGCGTGTTCCGTGGAAGATGAGGTCATCTGGGACCCCATCCCTACTCGCATCTGAGTCGATGAAAGTCCAGACGAAGGTCTTGAGGTGAAAGCGGCGCTGAAACGTGGGTTCCAATTCATAGACACCTTCTTGCACGAATAAATAGCAGGCTTTTTGGTAATACCAGATGAACGGCTTTTGTTCAGCGAGTCGTCGACGTAGAGCATAATATATCCAAACGCTCTTACCTTTGTAAGAGGGAAGTTAGTGAACTGAAGACAGCAACGTGAGGACTCACCAATGCCTGGCTGTCCAGTAAGGACAGCGCCTGGAGCAGGAGATTGGTCTACGAGACCAAGGTAGTAGGATTCGAGAGCGTCGTATATTCGTTTGTATTCGGCGCGGATCCAAATCCTTTTGAACTCGATGCCCTCGATGTTGATGTCGAGAACATAACAACCACGAAAGATATCATCGGTATCGGGATCGTTCACACCCACATCGTGGCCCTCGTCCATATGATCACCTTCAAGGTTTTCGTCTTGGCGTCCAGGTTCACCTCTTATCGTAGGAGGGTGCGTCATTGGCAGTGAATCGGGTGGCTGCGTGTTGCGCCACTGTTTTTCCTCTTCAGCCATGCTGGTGCCCCAAAACTTACAGTGCAACTTAGCAAGTGGGAGATAATCGGGAACCTTCATCGCATTCCATCTTTCAACTTCTTCTTCGTAATGAGCGATGATGGCGCTCAGCGTTGATCCGGAATACTGTAGTGGAATAGTCATGAGGTATAGGAGCAGCCTGAGACTACAAGCTGACACATACCATAGGCGGTACTACCCCGGGCCATTCCAGTTCGAGCTCCGTTTGCGAATCTGATACGGAAGTCATTCTGGCTTTTTTCTGACAGGTTGTGGTGGGCGAGAACGACAAGTTGAAGATGTCGAGATCGTGTCAACCACCGTGCTTTTATATATGTTGATCATCGGCCCCGATCAAAATCCAACTTCTTTGCCATTGAATGAGGTCCGTATCCCTAAAACTTAAGCACTCTTAAGACATTTTCCAATATCCCCCTGACCGCTGATTTTCGTTTTATTCTAGACACGATTGCAACTGGGATTAAGATAGCTACGGATGAGCTCGCCAAAGGGAAACCGCCTGGTACCAAGATTCACGTATGGTTCACCGGACACAGTCTGGGTACAGCCATTGCTTCGTTGGCTTACTCGAAAGCTCTCCTCTCTGAGGACATCGGATCAAGCGCTCTTCTACGGGATGCGTACCTCTTTGCCACTCCAATTGTCGTGCGTTGTCTTCTTACATTACGTCGAGACACTTCCTCAAATTGCTACAGTCGGATATTGTCAGCCGTGAGGGTTGGTTAAATTTTAATGATGATACTTATTGTCCCATTTTGATAACTGGAATCACTCGCAGCGTTGCACAAGGGCTTGCGCACCGACCCTGAGGTTACCAGATCCATGTGGCGCGTTACGAACCGAAACGACTTCGTTGCTACTGGTCTCCCGTCTCTTGGCGATTTCAGAGATGTTGACTTGGACCCTGGTGAGCTGTCTTCATGCCGTTGTGTGGTAGGAACCATGAAACACAAATGTGGATCCAGAAAATCTATTCAACTTCTGTCATCTTGGCATTGAAATCTTCTTGAAACCGTCTCCTCTCTCATGCGAGGTTCAAGGCCAAGACCGCCTCCTCCCTGGACCCAAAGTCGTCTCGGTCGACGTGAAATCTGATTTCAGCAGCGAAGAGATTACGGCCATGAGGCAGGACGCTGTGTTACGTGGTTTGACTGTGAAGAAGATGTTCTTGGCCTCTCAGCACATACCATTCATCGGACGATTGGCCGCGCATTCTCCTGTCAATTATTGGGTATTTGTTGATATCTTATTCACGGGATATGGCTATCTTCTCATACCAGTTTCGTTCGACATCCTTACAGGATCGACTTGAACAAGTCACTCCCAAGAGATGTGGTCCGAGGGCTCGTGAATGGTGGCAATGAGCAAAAGTCTCAAGATTTACGAACACCAGAATATAGTTTTTAGGACAAGTGGATGTACATTATAGTCAAATAGCAGAGCGGCTAAAGAAGCGTCAATCTCACAACCTATTTAAATGCTACTACCGACAGGAATCTGATATGCAGAATAAAGAAGATATTGAGAAGTTCGGGTATTGAAAAGTTCGGGCATGATAAACTAGTTGTCCTGAGATGCAAGGCAAGATATACCTCTCACAAGAATAACATCGCACCGCCCATCAAAACACCTAAAACTGCAGCGGACTCTGCAGCCACCTCCCGACCCACAGAGCCGCTCGACCCCGATCCCGATCCAGTCCCCGTCGCTTTTGGCGGTGCAGTGGAGGACGGTGGTCCAAGGCCAGGGACCGTCTTGTTCATGGCGGTGAGGTTGACGGGCGCCGGGGCGTTGGTTACGTTGAGACCAGTGTTAAGACCTGGTGCGATGAAGACAGGACCTCCCCCGGCTCCGACGGCAGAAGTGTTGGGTGCAAGGTAAGGGACGTATTGGTTACCGTTGAGTGGCCCGGGGATCGTGCCAGTTAAGTTGGTGAGGGGGATATCGGAGCCGGTGATGTCGACGTTGGTATAGCCTGTTGCTTGGGCGACGAAGGAGAAGACATTGGAGAGGGTCCTGAGGGAGCGTGCGTGAGGGGGGGTGTTAGTTGTGTAGACCGGAAGAGACTCACTTGTTGGTGTCTCCGCGTCCAAGGGAGCCGAGGCCCCAATTAGCCTGAACGGTACTCAAGGTGGAATAATGGGTGTAGTATGTCGAGTCGGTGGTCCCGTGCATGGCAGCGGGGACGGCACCGCCAAGGAGGATGGATACAATGCGGTTATTGATGGTGTAGGTTTCGTTCTCGTCAAATGTTAAAAGGATGAGGGTCCTGTTGTCATTGAAGTTCGTGTCATTGAGGAGTGGCAAGAGCCAGAACTGGAGCCACTCAGCGACGAAGGTGATGTCGGTATCGTGGGCGTCATTGACAAGGTTTGGGGTTACGAAAACCCATTGTGGAATGGCGGATGCATTGACGTCGGCCGCAAAGTCGTTGAAGTTGCGTTGGAGCACATCTCGAGCTGGGACAGTCGCAACGGAGTCATAGAAGATGAGTGGGTTGTGCTTGCGGACATAGAACGTATAGCGAGGAGCGGATGTGTTCAAGTAGTTAACGAACGTGAAGCTTCGAGGATGGGTGGATTGGTAAAGTACAGGGTGAACAAAGAGCGGCGAGGACGTACTTGAAGCCTGTAAAGCCGTCGGAGGGCATGTTCTCCTGGTAGGAAGCCCAGGAGATGTTTTTCGCATCCAGAAGGTCAACAACAGTGGAGATGCTGCAAGGAGAATTGAAGGTCGAATTCAGGAAATTGAGAAGGAAAAATTGAACACGGACTTTGCTGGTATGCTGTAGTAAGCATCGTCTGCCAAGCCCCAGAAGTCGGCTCCAAAAATAGCCATGTAGTTGGGTTCGGAAGGGTGAGTCAAAGCATAGTACTGGTCGAGTATGATGCCTTGTTGGGCCAAGGATGTGAAGACAGACTACGAGATATCAGTTTAGTCTCTTCGTTAAGGAGACGGATTGCTCACGTTATTACTCGCGGTGGCAAAGTCGGTGTTTTCGAGCCATATCTGGGGGGTGGGGGCCGTGGGGCGGGTGAGCAAAAGGAGACTGAGAGAGTAAGACGGGTTACTTGGATGAAACGATCAAATTGCTTTCCAGGTACGACTGTAGCCTTTGGAAGAGAGCCATTGCTAGCTCCGACGTAATTGGAAGACGCGACGGTAGGACCAAACGATGGGGGAACAAAAGTCGGGACCTGAACGGAGTGTTTACAAGGGTACGGTTGTTGGGATAATACGGCAACGTACTTGAGCTGCATAAGAAGCGAGAGGGCGGCGATGAACCACATGTTGAGAGGAGGTTGGGAGGCCCCATTGAACCTACGTTGGCCAGTATTTATGAGAAGACATTCTTGATGGGATCCACATGAGAAACGATCAACGTTAGTGGAGTCGGCGAACGTGCAACCTCCAACACAAATTCACCCGTCCTGCCCTCCCTTCCTGTCGCTGTTCTGCTCGCACTGGTCTTGAGTGTTGGACTTGGTCTCGAGTGTCGTGCCAGAAGGTCATGCCAAAAGTGTAGAATGAAAGGACCAGTATGTCCGGTGGCCCACTGGCCCAGCGCTCGTTCGATTGGAATTTGAAGGTTCAACGTTCAACGTTCAGGTCTAGTGCCGTCTATTGTCAACCTGCCATCACCCCTGCATCGATAACATTCATGATCATATGATGCTCTCCGACAACTTCAGTGACGGGAAAGGGCAAGTGGATCCCAAGTAGGTGGTTATGTCAACGTGAAGGTAAGACGGAATCAGTCCACGTTATGACGTTAGATCTACTCCAGGGGCTCTACTCTAGTCTATGAATCACAACACCTTTCAAGATTGTCCCGCGATCAGGGAACGTATACAAATTCAACAGACAGGACTCGGGTGTTGTGGTCTATCGCAGTAACCATATTGTCTTTCATGCCATCAAACCGCCAGAATCGCGATTACCAATATCACGGGTACGTAGCCTACCGTAAAGAATGCACCCGACCAACTACGGGCATTCGAAGTGCAGTTGAAAGGGCTGGAGACGTTGGCAGAGAATGTAGATCCACAAGGGACAAATTGAGAATCATAACCCAGGACATTGAGCGGTTGATTCGAGATCAGAGGGAACGCTTGACTGAAATTGATTCGCCAATCAATGGTAAAAAACGTCATAGGGTAAAGCTCGCTTACCCGTTCCCAAGGTTTATGGTCCCCCTCACCCGCTTGTACTGCACATGCGCAATCAACGCTCCCTGACAAATAAACACCCACAGTCAAATAGCAGTAGGAGGAAAGCAAGATGGGTAACAAACAATTTGTCCAGGGAGGATCGTGATCCCAACAGATTGCGACTGCTCTGTGGTTCTTGTCCGGCTCCAACTGACACCAAGGCCAGCGGTTGTCGGCATGTTCAGCTGCCCGAATGTAACACCAATGGACAGGCTGAAGCTCCATGAATCTGATAGACTAATGGTTCCTGTGATCATATCCGTCGAGGGCGACTTCGCATTCGGATCGCAATTATAGACGGGCGACCCGACAATCAGATCATAGGTCATGTCCGGCAAGCTCTCCTAATGAAATAAACGGCGTCATGATGTCCGGATTTGCGTATCAGACCAAAGTAGACACACCTCGGGAGTGAAGATGCATTTGCCAGTGCCGCATGGTTGGCAATGCACCAATTGCAATAAGTTGGTGCTATCAGGGACAGACGATGGATTAGTTATCTCCGACGTGGAGGCGGTGTTCGTCGAAACAGTGGTTACCGTCGACGCAGGGATGATCATCGTCGACGCAGAGATGGTTATTGTCGACGAAGAGGTGGTTATAGTCGACGCAGAAATGGTTATTGTCGACGCGGAGATGGTTATCGTCGACGCAGAGGTGGTTATCGCAGAGGTGGTTATCGTGGACACAGAGGAGGTTATCGTCGATGTAGAAGTGGTCGTGGCAGCACAATTATGTCCATCCTGCGCGATTGCTGCTAGATATGTGAGATCACCTGTTCCGTCAAACGGGACACATATGACATTGGCCCCGTCGCTAACGCAGCTCATGGTGTTCTGGGACGCGCAGGTCGTCGAAGCGAGTTGACAAGACGTTGCTGAGCAACACAACTGGGTGCCCAAAACGCCTCTCGCCAAGACCGAGGCAGGAGTGATTCCGAGTTGGGAGAGTGTGTTGGGCGCGGGGCTGCTGTTGCCATTCAATACAAGGACGTTTCCGCACGATTGGATTTGAGATTGACCACACGGCGAGCCAGCGATCTGGGTGTCCCCACCTATCATACATATGGTCCCCTGAGGAACCTTGTTGCATGACGCCCTCGCGCCGTGAGCGGCGTCGCAAGGCTCGTATCCGGGTGGAACAGATTGTCTGGTCAGGGAGCAATCCACACCAGTCCTCGCACAACAGGCATCCCACGATCCGTAGTCACTCGACGGTTGCGCTTGTTGGAGGAGAGATTGCATAAGAGGTGTGCATTCTGTCTGACCGCTTGCTGGACCGACCAAGTGTAGGCTGTTGAGGACGATGAGAATTTTGAAACGAGCTGCGAAACGCATGAGTCTCCGGCAGTCGCAGTCGCAAACCCAGACCCAGACCACGCAGTCGCAAACCCAGACCACGATGGGTTGGAATGGCGCTAATCAAGGGACCCATTCCAGTACTGGTTAGCCTGTGTCGATGTTCAACTGCAGCATTGTCCACGACTACAGGAAATCACACTCACCGGAATGCGAGACTACGTGGCCGATCGGTGGGTGGAGGACTCTGGTCTCTTTGAGTTTCAGGTGAATATTTTCATATCTCTGCGCCGATTGCATATGATACTTTCCAACAGAGGCTGACGAGTTTCCGCTTGGATTACAAATGTTCCAACCCAGACATACCAGGTGCAGTGAATCCCAAAATTTCTTTCTTTTACCTATCTCATACCCCATTAGACGAATCCCCCCTGACTGCCTCATTGTACAGACTCTTAGACAATCTCACAACTTGTTCGCCGTACCTGCATACTCTCACTCTTCATTTGGGAAACGAGGACCGTGTTTCGCTCACTTCAGACGAGGGACTATTTACACGGCGCTTCCCGCATTTGTGCCGGTTGAGCCTCCGGGAATTCGCAGTCGACAACGCAGAAGTCGCCTCAAACTTTTGGATGTGCCATCCGAACCTAGAACGGATCGAGCTCTCCCATGTGGATGGACGTTGTTTCAAAACACCACCCGCTGGGTTGCTCCCCAACTTGAGGGTTTTAATGGTGAGAAACTCCCTACTTCCTCGTGCTTCCAGCATTGACGAGAAGTCTTAGGCGCCGTTTGAGGACGTACTCGCGCTCGTGCTGGTTGTTGGTGATCAGCTCATCAATTTAACCATCCTGGATAGTATCAACGCTCAAGTGCCATACCTGTTGAGTTCCGTTATAGAGCTGCATTCACTCCGTAGTCTTGGAATTCAACATAGTGCCTCGAACCGATTCCGGGACCTCGTCCGCCCTGGCGCTCGGTGGTATGCCACCAAAAGGACGGCAATGAGGAATTTCGACGTTATTTATATGACGTTCCTGGCACGCGGGACTCCAAGACTGGAGGAGCTTGAATTAATGGGAGAAAGTGGGACCTCGCCTGTGAGAATGTCCATTCCTTAACTTTTCGTTGACGTGGCTAAATTCTGCTCTCTCTCAGGGGTTAATGGCGGAATCTCTCAAGTTATTCCCAAGTCTCAAACGCCTTTACGTCTGGGGTAGAAATAATGGGATCAGTCGTGAGTTCCTTCCACCAGAGGAAGTGGCCGATTTCGTCACAACGGTCGCCAACCGCTGTGTAAACGTGGAGTCTGTTACTGAAGTTACCGATCTTGCTGGGGCTTTTGGACACTACAAGGCCGTAAAAATTCAACGGGGCCACGACGACGCTGTAACTTTTCAGGAGCGGCTAGGCTGCGGGCGCATTATAGGATGCGAGGAGGATGATTTGCCATGTATTTGGTGTTGAATTTGTCCACAGAAGTGGTTTAAGCTTTTGCAAGGAGGCACTCCGACTCTGGGAAAATTCGTCGTAGCCTTACCCGGATGAGGTCATCATGCTGTGAATCATGCTTTAGAGCTACCAACTCAGGGCGTTCATCGGCAACATTACAATGCATCCAATATGTTTCCTACCATTCCTGCTAGAATAATTCGGCGTCGTCGAGAACCCCCCACCGTGGTCGATCACAACTGTCGAGTGGCATGGGTCCAGGGCGTATTGGTATCATCCACGACCGCAACGAACCCACTTCCATAGCATCAGACAGGTGTTCCTTAGATGAGATGCTTGCTCGTCTCCCTCGACTGTACCTGTTGCTGGACTCTATTGCCGACAGGTTAGGCCATCCGACGACGGGATCAAAAGGCAAATGGGAAACTGGAGACCCGTTTGAGAAAGATCGTCATCCGCGAAGAACGCGAAACGACAAAACGAAGGGGGCTGGGGGTGACATATCACCTCGACAGTCAAGGGAAGGAAGCGTCAGTAAACAGTTGACCCTGATCCAAGTTATGAGCCAAGCAAGGCTGGCATGCGATGGGAAATCAATGCACAATCATTTTTTCAGCAGGTCTGCAGCAGCACCATTTATTTCTTACAACATCCTTTTGACCGATATTGCAGTCTTTAGGCCAACGAAAGTTCCTTTCAAGCTTATTTCCATCGAATGAATGCGACGGCCATGCCATCACGGACCGGTGCTGCTTTTGAACGCGTCTAGAATCTCATCCATAGATCTCAACCAGCTAGTCGCTGAACAATGTGAGCCTCGGAGGCGATCCAGATGGTCAAGGCTTGTACCACCGATTAAACGGTCGGCTGGGAGGGTGTCGACAACCCACGGGTGCGAACCGCGAGTGCCTTCTAAGGGGGATCGACTTGTCGGGATCCCACGACAACGAAACCTGGAGTCCGAGTTGGCCAAAAGTATCACGAGGTGGCTAAAGTTACTGCTATCAACCGTGCAGTCGACGCTATTTTCGACTAGATGACACAAGTACGATGTCAATGTCTCGACAGCATTCAGGAGAGCAGAGCACAGGGGCATGAAACATAGTAGCGCCTGATTGTCCACTGGTTCGACCTGCCGATTTTTTGGCACATATTGTATCTCAATGAAAAAGTTCCTTCAGAATTGCCTGTCCATCTCGCATCAATTCTAGCCAAGAACCCCAGTCTTAATTTCTCCTTTCGTTCAACCCGTAACTACGTCAAAGTCTAATCAAAGTGCATTGCTCCGAGATACCGGAATTCCTCGTTTGTCAGAAACAGTTAGTAAGACACCCAAAAACTAATCAACTTCAATGTCCTCGATCCTTTCGAGTACCCGAGGCTTTCCATCCTCGCCACGATTCATATAATCGACCCATCGATACAGCATTCTTATTCGTTTACCTCCGTGTGTCTTCCCATGGTGTCCCTCATTTCCTGCCAGCACCGCTTTTGCAACGGTCATCCACTTGTCTAGCTCAGAAGCAGAAGTTGGGTCCTGGCGGTGACGACGATATTGCTCACGTATAACCTCCATTTCGATCGTGTGCAACTTCTTGAGGGGCTTAAGGAATATGATATGTTCCTGTGCCGTGCAATGAGTTGAGTAAGTCAAGCTCTTGTGTGTATACCGAAAACAAATCTATCATCAGGCTCCATGTCCATTTTCCCAGCCGCTACTCCTGAACAGAGGTCACCAACCAACAGTAACGACAGCGAAAATAATAGTAATCGAAAAGCAGAGAAAGCGTTACTAACTGGGTTAATCCAGTTGGGGAACTTGAGAGTTCTGAGGTTGGGAACCATCTCGGCAATATCTATTGGATCATTGGTTTAGTTCACGTATGCAGCCGTTCCCGAAAAAAAGGCTTTGTGAAGACACCCACATTTGATCGTTTCAGGACCCATGTCGAACCCGTGTAAATCTTCCAGCGTCTCACTGGGCTTATCGAACAGGCCCACAAAGTTATTCCACCCTTTCATCTTAATACTGGAGATGACTGCGCGAACCCGTGGACAAGAAGGGATAACATAATTTGCATAACAAGCCGGGAGGACGAGCGTGCGGACTTGAGGAAAAACGGCCCTGTCAAAGAAACTGGATAGCATCGTGTACGGGAACATGACAATGCGAAGCGTATGCATATTAGGGAGCGAGGACAGACAGCTAACAACCTCCGAGAGCAATTCGGGGTGCCCGTCTATCTGATTGAGGTCGACGACCCTGTATATATGAGAAATAATTAGGCTCGCAGACCGGTTCTCGATCAGAAACAAAGGTGGGGGAATCGGCACACACCGAACGTATGCAGCCAAAGCCGGGTTCTCGAAACAGCTGGCAATCATGTACTGGCAATAGTTGAACCGTTGAACACCATCGTCAGGATCACGATGAGTGCGCATAACAAGATGCTCCCAAAGAAGGGGCAAACAGATGTTCCTCAGCAATCGGCATGTCTGTGAGAGTGCTCTCAGGACGTCCTGGCGTTCCCAATACGAATCCTCGCTGAACGTGAAGAACGTGAGGTTCGCAAAGTTGTCAGCAACTTGAAAGTTCGAGATGATTTGGAGTATGAGTTCCACAGGTAATAGAAGGTGGCCTCGAACAGGATTGCTCAGATCTTCTGTTGGGTCTGAGCTCACGACTTGAGTTCGTGGTCGCTTTAAGTTTATCGCCCGGGACATCTTCGGTTTACGTGCACAAACGTACTATAAGTCCGTGTGCCAACGTCACATGTGCGCGCGTTCGCTCGCATCCCGACTGGTACAACCATCGAAAACAAACTTGAATACTGTGTACGACAAACCTCTCGGCGGAGTGGCTACTGACTACATTGTTGGGCCACAGTATGCCCTGCCGGGCGTGATTTCGTCGTCACTTATGTTGCATTGGGCGAAAAACCAGTCTTCTTTCCCGAGATCAAACCGCCTGGTCATATCAACTTCATCTCGTTGCAGACTGAGGAATCGATTTCGTGGCTTTGACGACGTAACCCCGATGCCCTGCAAAACTCAATGGCAGTGAGCACAATCATAGCACCAGCTCGTACCGTACCTCACCCTCGGCTCTCACTCCAGCTGGGACTGTTGCCGAGGCATATAAACAACAGGAAGCGCGGCGAGAGGACCGGGCATCGACTTCGATAGCACGCCAACCAGCTCAGGACCGCCCAGTTTTGATAGTGATCTAGAGAAGAACGTTACGCCGTATTATCCTGTTCTTAGCAGTATGACCGGGAAGGTGGTCACTGTTGGTGGACCAGATGACGACGGCGGCGACTGGAGTTTGAAAATGGGGACCTTGCCTACGCAGGAGCGCTTGCGGATTCCGAAATCTTCTTGAGGGCCACGGCTTCTGTCAAGGAAAATTTCGGGCAAGTGGAGGAAGGCGGTCTGGCATCCGTGTGACGTTGGACGTTGGGACAGGTCACCTTCACTAAGTGCTGACCCAGCAAATAGTTCTCGAAGCACAAACTACGGTTTGCAAGTAATGGCCACAATCAGAGGAATTCGCTCAGACTCTCCATTGAGATATTTGCTGATCTGCCATGACACCTCTATATCCACTCAATACAAACCACTGGTGACCAGTCGCGCGGGAACATAGTTGGATTCCCAAAAGTCTGTACAGGCAGAAGACAAACTGGCGCTCGGAGCAAGAAGCTGTTTGGGAAGATTTGGAACTTGATGAAGCGGATTGGCGGTGGAAGAAGTACCAGCGTCAGGAACTACCGCCACCGGTACCGGCTATTCCACAAACCTCATTCTTCCAGAGCGGTTCCGCTTCACAAGATTGCCATGGAGACGCCCAGCCTGGGGTATTGTCCCAGTTTAATCCTGTACTTCGATGTCCGCAGCCCACGCTTCACTGCATCGGAACGCGGCTCCTGCGTTAGTTTCCCACGACCACTAGTTTCTACAAGAAAGTGGCGACTTCATCTCCTGGCTCCTCTGATGTTGGTTCCCAAGTCATGCACGATACTGTTCCCCTCTGGTCCTCGCCATTGGACGATGGTGAGATGTTGCAGACTCTTCCCAGAGCTATTGGTCCACATCATGCCCCCGAGTGCACTATACCGTTGAACATGGATCAGGAGGTTCATCCCACGGTACCCAAAATATCGTGCACTCCCACCTCTGCCAAAAGCTCAGATGATTGGGTCCTATCAACACATTCGGCACACGGAACGCCGCACAGGATGCAGCTGATGTGGAGGGAAACCGTGGAAGGCCTCCTATTCCCACGGCCTCCAAAGAGCCCAACAAAAGTCCTCATTCCGCGCCAGTCTCCCGTGTTTCATCCTTTGGTTCTGCACCGAGAGATAAATTTGAACGTCGGCCTAGTGCTTGTCATTGCAGGAAAAAGTCTTACTGACGTGCAGGACTACCCTCCGGTAGCGAGGCCTAGATATTGGTTGAATGCCCTCGAGACTGTCACGCATCGTGGCCGTCCGACATTTAGGGGGTAGGTGTAGCCGAGAAGCCAACCTTGACGGAGCAAGAAAAGGCACACAAATGGGATGACCTTCCAGCACGTAGCGCTTGCGCGGGAGGCACGCTGCACATAGGAGACGACGAGCTCATATCCGACATCGCTAATATCTCTGAGATCATCTTCAATCCCGACGGCAACGATTTCTGATGTACATATTACCCTAAAAATCCACCTTGTGTTCTGAACAACCCCACACTCGCTTTTTTTTCCCACTATAAGTTTGCTTGGTGTCTCCGATTGTTTTTTTTTGCTTATTGTATATTTCGGGCCGGTTGGCGGAACCCGAAAAAAACTCCAAAAAAGGTAGTCAGTTGGAAAACTGTTGTATCTCATTGAATACTCAAGCTATCCTCGAAATAACACCTGTTCCATAAATCCGACGCCTGTCCGCATCATTCAATCTTCGACCGAGGGTGGAAATTGCCATTTTCAGAATCTTGATTTTTCGGGATCGTGAGGGGTAAGCCGCCCCTGGTTTATCAGCTTGTTCAACCTCATTTCAATGCTGTAGCATGGCGAAGGGCCACACGATACCAGCCCACGTCCATTGGATCGTAATCCGGCTCGCATCGTTGCTTCCCAAAGAAGACATAGCCATTTACACAGGCGTGTCGCTCCGGCCGGTCGAATGCATTCTCAAATACTTTGAAACGCACAAATGTGTTCAAGTTCGAGGCCCTATGGAGAAGGGGGCGAGGAAGGTCTTATGGGACCTAGATGTCGAGGTAAGTATGCTTCTATTAGAACACATTTGTAAACTCATTCATTTGCTCAGTATTTACTCAGAATGATCAACCAAACCCCAGATATGTACCTTGACGAGCTGCAAGAGATGCTCGCAGTCTCATGCGGTGTCAATGTCTCTCGGGCGACAGTCTGGAGAACGCTTCAAAGGGCTGGATACACCATGAAAAAGGTATAATCCAGCGTTGATCATTCGCTAAGGCACTGATGTGTTACTAGATGACACATATTGCAGCCGAACGCTCCGCTGAGAAAAGGTTCGAGTATATTACACAAATTAGTTGGTATCAAGCTCGACAACTCGTCTTTGTCGATGAAAGTTCGGTTGATCGCCGTACAACATATCGGGGTCGAGCATGGTCTATCCGTGGGACGAAAGTGCAGCGGTGAAAATGGGATGCAATGCAGTGAAAATGGGATGCAAAGCAGTGAAAATGGGATGCAAAGCAGTGAAAATGGATTGCCGGGTGCCAGGCTGAATTATTACTGTTTTACTAAACCATTTCAATAACAACTATTGCACACTTTCTACGGCAGCAACGAAAGTCATATTGATTGTAAAACTAGTTGACATTGTCCATAGGTATATTGAGCTGGCCACATTTGAATGCTTCGATGTCCTGCGCAGCATATTGCATTATCAAAATGGCAGTTCCAGCATCGATTTCCAACCACTCCTGTAGATCTTGCAATCTGAAATATTCGAGTGTTAGCTGTGAAATCCGTCGAAATCCCCTGCTTTTCAAAAGTGGTCCATACGGAGCAAATTCAATCTCATCCCCATTGCGATCCGGGTGTCCGTCGAGGAAGCGGAACCATGGCACAACGTCCAGATATTTAGCGGTGGGAATGGGGGCTTGTGTAGGAATGGGGGCTTGTATAGGCTGCGTAGGCTGTGTAGGCTGCGCAGGTGGTGCCGGTTGCATAGGTTGAATGGGAGGTGGATATTGGAAGGATTGGGGGTGGTACGGCGGATACATTGGCGGTTGGTGGATCATCGTATAGGGATTTCCATAGCCGTACGCACCATGATTCGGTTGGTATTCCAAATTTGGCTGAGGAACTGGTGTGGCGTGTCCTCGAGACCTTGCGTCGGTCAAAGACAATGACTCCGGTTTCATCTCAATTGTTGCCATTCCAGAAAGCTAGAGTAGCAATGAGTGAGCCGTAGGTTTGACAAGTAATAGATAGGGAACCTTACCACATCCATGGCCCAGTAGCCTAGACTCGAGGGAGTTAGCACATAGCAGAGACCATTTTCCCCCTTCTAGCAATACAAATCTTTATCCTTCGAGTGCATCTCACACTTCCAACGAGTCTGCAGCTCCGCAACTACGTTTGCCCGCCTCTGGCCGAGCCCAAAATCGGCTCCATTGGTTGAGTCGAGTACTGCAGCGTGAGGCCCGCCCTAGTATCAATCTCATTAACGGCACTCTATCTGAGTGATAGTGAAATGATACTTACACGTTTAACTCCTTTGGTAGTTGTAGCCTCCGTCATAGCCATGTTGGCACCACTGCCAATGTCTTCGAAGTAAACACAGACCGGTTTGAGAATGCGAGTTGATACCTTGCCGGTAGGTAGACGTTGAGGGACAATAAGGCTTCTCATTCGTTGCTTGAAGAGCCGGTATTCTTCATTGTTCTTGATTGAGGTTGCGCCTTGCTTGGGTTTATCGCTATCGAGCCGGTAGCGTAATACAATGAACGCCGGAAATCATTGCAACTTTTCAGCCATGGAGGTACAGAGCTGTTCAAGCGTAGCCATAGACAGAAGAATAAAGGGCATATTGTTACCATCCGCAGCTTTTACAGCTGCTTGAATCTCAAAGGCTAATGCAGTTGTGAGCAATAAAATCAATTCGAGCGAGTAAGGACTTACGGCAGGTTGCTGGGTCAACGGTATCCACACGCTGTTTGCTGCTCGAATGTTTTGCAGCTGCATTTTTGCGAGGTTTGGGTGGAATTTGTCAAGCCTTGAATGCGTGGTACAGGACACAATCGTCATCGTCGTCATCTTCCTCAAGCTCATCTTCACCCTCGTCCTCCTCATCCTCATCTGCAATGTC
This sequence comes from Hygrocybe punicea, assembly GCA_963556145.1. Taxonomy (NCBI): domain Eukaryota; kingdom Fungi; phylum Basidiomycota; class Agaricomycetes; order Agaricales; family Hygrophoraceae; genus Hygrocybe; species Hygrocybe punicea. The sequence goes on along the minus strand of OY744468.1, from coordinate 6,707,017 downwards.
GTCCAGTGGAATTTCCTCATCAATGTATTCGAGAGTGTCGTCATTGCAGTCCTCATCTTCATTTGTATTAGCAGTCAGAAAAGTGACAATTTGGTCGGCATCACTGCCAATCGTATTGGATGTTGGGGAGAAAGTGTGTGTTGGGCCTGTCTCCTCAAATTCAGAAATTGTTGAGAGGGCTGCGGTGCTCCGCGATGAGGATTTTTTGGCACGAGTTGAAAATTGGGAAGAACGAGTTGAATGCGATGGCTCACGGCTGACAGAGCGAGCCCGTTTTTGTGTTTGTGATGATATGATGGGAGAATCTACGTTGTGTGCTCATTTCTTGCCTTTCACTTTTTCAGACGGACCAGGCGGCGACCCGACTGCTGTTCTGCTATGGGTGGAAGTCGCACTGGGAGGTTTTCATGACGACGGCGGCTGATAATCATGCATGGATTTGCACAACTCTGCAACACCATCAGAAATACATCTGAGGCATGAGTCCTTGTCAAGCCCATATCTGCATCCAACTTTGCGAGTCCTACAGCGAAAGCAGGCTGGACGTTTCGGCGGCGCCTTATTAGATGATTTGATGGCTGTGAGAAGGTCAGAAATGAAAAAAGGACAGATCAGCTAGGTATACCTTCACGTTTGTGTTCCTGTTCATCCTCTTCCCCATCTTCTTCTTGCCATTTGTCTCTTTTTCGACGCATAGTCACGGTCAGAAAAAAGACAAGTCCTAAAAAGGAAACCATGCCTGGCAAGTCACATGTAGATCCCAAATAGGATGTATGGCATACCGTGCTGAACAAAACTTTGTATATACTGATGAATGGGTCAATTGCACTGTAGACCTCTATGGACCTCTGGAGAATGTCTCCAGGGAATTTGTCAAGATAAGCCCCCTGTATAAATGAAGAGAAATCCTCCCTTAGGAATTCTCTGGAGAAATCTTCCCTTACGAATTCTGTGGAGCAATCCTCCCTTATAAATTGTGTGGAGAATTCCTCCCATAGGAATTTGGTGGAGAAATCCTCTGCATCAAAATTCACACTGGACAAGTGCTATTCAAATCATGCAATGATGAGGGAAGCTAATAAGGTGTAGTGAGGTACAAGAGAGGTGAGGGGAATGAGAAAAGTTTTGCCGAGACTTGATTTGAAGAACACTTGTCCTGCGTGAATTGTGATGAAAGGATGAGGAAAGCCGAGAAGGTCCAGTGAGGCACACAAGAGGTGAGGGCAATGGAAAGAGTTTTGCCAACATTTGAGTTGACTAGCATTTGTGCTGCATGAATTGTGATGCAAGGATAAGGGAAGGTAAGAAGTTCCAGTGAGGCACGAAAGAGGTGAGGGTAATTGAGGGAGTTCAGCTGATACATGAGTTGAATAGCATTTGTCCTGCGTTACTGTTGATGGAAGGATGAGGACAGTGAAGAAGGTCCAGTGAGGCACAAAAGAGGTGAGGGTAATGGAGGGAGTTCAGCTGATACATGAGTTGAATACCAATTGTCCTGCATGACTGTTGATGGAAGGATGAGGACAGCGAAGAAGGTCCAGTGATGAACACAAGAGGTGAGGGTAATAGAGGGAGTTCAGCTGATACATGAGTTGAATAGCATTTGTCCTGCATTACTATTGATGGAAGGATGAGGACAGCAAAGAAGGTCCAGTGAGGCACAAAAGAGGTGAGGGTAAGGGAGGGAGTTCAGGCGATATGTGAGTTGAATAGCATTTGTCCTGTGTGACTGTTGATGGAAGGATGAGCCAAGCGAAGCAGGTCCAGTGAGGCACAAAAGATGTGAGGGTAATGGAAAGAGTTTTGCCCATACTTGATTTGAATAGCACTCGTCCTGCATGAATTGTGGTGTGAGGATGAGCAAAGCTAAGAAGGTTCATTGAGGCCCAACACAGGTGAGGGTAATGCAAAGAGTTTTGCCGACACTTCACAATTCACACAGGATAACTGACATTCAAATCAAGTGTTGGCAAAACTCTTTCCATCACCCTCACCTCTTTCATGCCTAACGGGACCTTCTCAGCTTCCCTTACCCTTGCATCACTATTCATGCAGTACAAGTGCTATTCAAATTGAGTGTTGGAAACCCACATTACCCTCACCCCTTTTGTGCCTCACTGGACCTTCTTAGCTTCCCTCATCCTTCCATCGAACCTCATGCAGGACATGTGTTATTCAAACTGAGTGATAGCAATTATGTCTTATCTCCCTCCTCGTTACCTTGGATGATGTGAACATGCCCTGGGTGATGCTCTTGACTGGGGCTCTGGGTTGGACAAACACCATTATCATTGTGATTGGCCTCCACATTAGCATCAAATGTCACCCTTTGGACCGTCATCAGATGTCAGAGTGATAGTGACTTAGTAGCAGTTTCCATATTGGCGAAGAGACTGCAGATGGAACCACATATTATTCACCTCCTGTCTTCAACCATGCTCCATATGAATGTTGCATGAGGCCTTACACATCATGCAATGCTTCTGGCTAGTGGATTAGCGGACAAATACCATCATCGTGCAATACTCTCCATCTTTGAGAACCTCCAACAGGATATGATACAATGACAACCACACCACTGACATATGACAATGATGACTGGCCCTCTCATACATTCTCCAGTGAATGCAAAACAATTCTGCTCAAGTCCAAACAATGTGGAGACACTGACACAGCCTTTTTCTCTTTCATGGACCAAATCTCCAGGTGGGGATCACATGATTCACATCGTGAAGCTTCATTGATGAGCCTATCATTACTTTTGGGGCAAATGGCCACTTCATTCTTGCCAATGAGAACTCCAATGTGTCACCACCTATCAGGAAGAAGGCTGCCATGTACCCCTATGGAACACCTTATGCCCCCACCAACCATGTGATGCTCCTTGGGTCTGAGAAATTCTGTGTTTCACACCATGTCCAGCCATATGCAACTAGGCCCACTGCCCATATGTGTACATACTAGAAATTCCTGCCCTGGAACTAAGGTCTGTATCCAATTCCTCATCATCATTTCCTTGTCAATCATTAGGTCTCCTTCCATTGTGCACCGGAACATGCTCCCCTGTGTTTTGCTATTGTGTAATGATTTATCTTTTCTTTTCTTTCTTCCTGTCTCTGTCTTTCTCTCTGTTCCTGTCCTGCCCTGCACTGCATTATGTTGCATTTCACAAGGACATGTATCTGCATATGTTGGATTACCATATATGTTTTGCTGTGTATTTGTAATCCTAGTGCTACATACCATAGAAACCCTTCCACACATGTGTTTTGTAAGCCTCATTTATATCTGAATAAGGACAAGGCCACATTCATCTCAAAGCCCACTTGTATCTAGCACAGCTGTCTTTCAAATTCTTAGAGGTAATTGTCCATTTACAGCATGAGGGCATGGATACCTGTGGTGCTATTGTTGATGGTTGATTGAGTGGTTTGCCATCTAATATGTAAGCAAGAAGGATAAAAATGTCATGATTCTTTAACTTACAGACAAACAGGACTGTGATAAAATATGAAGGGCTTTGAGCAATGTTGCAACAATACAAGGAGAGAGCTAATTCCACTGCTCTTCAGATGAGATTGGACAGTCACAAAGAGCAACACAATATATATATTGATGACATTGAACCAATGTGGAACACTCTCTCAAGGCTTGTCATTTCAATTTCTCATGGCATTGAACCAGTCAGGATGCAACTGAGAGCCACTCAAGAGCATTGATCAATTGATGAGACAAACAATACAGTTACAGGGGAAACAGTTACAGGGGAAACAGTTACAGGGGAAACAGTGTGAAAATCAAATATAACCACAACCTCGGTACCAACCGAAACAGTGTTCAGGTGAAACCATGTAAACAGCCTTGAGAAGAGTTACAAAAATGTCCAAATCACTCATCGTGGTCATCGCCAAACGAATATACTCCCCATTGCAACGCAATTGATGTTTCATGAAGGAGAATGCAAGTTCGATGGGGTTGAGATCGGGGGAGTACGGTGGGAGATATTCAATTTGCATTCCCCTACAGGAACATCAGATCATATGCACAAGTTCCCATAATATCTTACCTAGCCTCAATCCTTTCTCGGATGGCCGGAGTCCTGTGTATGCGACAGTTGTCCATGACGATGACCGAATTATCTCCTGGATATTGTTGCATTTGATCCAAGAGCAACTCGATAAATCATTGAAAGGTTTCACTCGTGAAATTTCCCTCGAGCACATCACAATGCAGGACTCCATCGGTCAAAGAGATAGCGGGAAGAACAGAAAAGCTAGAAAAGTTCAATTAGCTCACTCAGAAAATGAGGCACAAATTCTCACCGCCTTCCGCGTACAAAGAAGGCCTTGCGCTGCACTTTCGTCCCACGGATAGACCATGCTCGACCCCGATATGTTGTACGGCGATCAACCGAACTTTCATCGACAAAGACGAGTTGTCGAGCTTGATACCGACTAATTCGTGTAATATACTCGAACCTTTTCTCAGCGGAGCGTTCGGCTGCAATACGTGTCATCTAGTAACACATCAGTGCCTTAGCGAATGATCAACGCTGGATTATACCTTTTTCATGGTGTATCCAGCCCTTTGAAGCGTTCTCCAGACTGTCGCCCGAGAGACATTGACACCGCTGTCATGACCCCAAGTGTTTTTGGGTGTAATGTCATGGGTTTACCATCGGACCACGGACTTAGATATTTAAGTGCAACACTATGGATGCACACCTACACTCATTAGTACCCATTCTATGCCTTTCCACATTACGCATGCTAGTGAACAGACACAGATAGCATTTATGCTTACCTTTATATCATTTATTATGGCTTCACTAGTAATGCCCAGACCTAGCCGTTTATGTATGGTGCACAGAGGCACATCCCCCACTCATTAGTATTTACTATATATTTCTCTGTATTGCGCGTGCAAGGAGACAAGCCCAACTAGCATTCTTACCTATATTAGCAGTAATGGATTGATTACAAATCTTGTTTACTTGTATTGATCAAAAGCGGCTCAACTAGATAATGGGAAATGATTAGATAAGATGTGAACAAGAGGATGATAAGATAATGATAAGATAGGATACATCAGAGAGTGATTGTGATATTCTGCTTACATAAAGACAATGGTCTATTGTTCTGAGCAGTCTATTGTTCTAAACAGTCCAAATGGAGATAGAGCCTATTGTTCACAGCCTCTTTGATGCCATCCATTGTTCTCATGACTCAGTCCTATTGTTCTCACTTTCCCATTGTTCTCAGTCCCCCATTGTTCTCCAACAGTATAAATAGGGCCCCCAAATTCCAGTAGTCAGTAGGATTTCCCCCCTCACCACTCAGTAGTCACTCTCAGTTGGGTTCACACAGTGTGATCCCCCATTCTCTTAGTACTAGTAGTTACTCATTGTAGTAGCTAGTGCTTGCAATCCAGTCTAGTTCACTCTCATTCTATCATTCTCTGAGTTCCCCTTATCATCAAGGAGAATTCACCCAGTTCACTCAGTCCAATCAATTCATTAGTCAGCATTAGTCAGCTAGATACACTTCTAAGGTTAAGGTTTCATCCTAAATAGATACACTTCTAAGGTTAAGGTTTCATCCTAAACAAAAAAGAGTATTCAAAAGGTATTAAAGATATCCCTGAACTAGTAGCCAATGTGCGTTTGAAGCTTCGGATTTAAGTCAGATATTATAATACCCAGAGATACTCTTGATTGAATAGGCCCTGTAGCCAAAACTGTCCATATTCAACTGGTGAATATTGTTATCAGTATTCATTAGTTCATATTTTTATATTTCAGTAGTGAATATTAGTATTTTCAGTACATCACACACCCAATTGCTATTCATACCTACTCAAAGTCTCAATTCTTAATTGAAGAGACCTCACTATTTCATTCTATTGATTCATATAGTACATATACCCACAAACCCTTTCCTGATAGGTTATTTAGATATTAAAAACCCACGAACAACAAGAAGATACCTGAACAAAGTCAACTCCGGTAATTCTTGGTGAAACAAACATTCACATAACACCGCATGAGACTGCGAGCATCTCTTGCAGCTCGTCAAGGTACATATCTGGGGTTTGGTTGATCGTTCCGAGTAAATACTGAGCAAATGAATGAGTTTACAAATGTGTTCTAATAGAAGCATACTTACCTCGACATCTAGGTCCTGTAAGACCCTTCTCGCCCTCTTCTCTGCAGGGTCTCAAACTTGAACACATTTGTGCGTTTCAAAGTATTTGAGAATGCGTTCGACCGACCGGAGCGACACGCCTGTGTAAATGGCTATGTCTTCTTTGGGAAGCAACGATGCGAGCCGGATTACGATCCAATGGATGTGGGCTGGTATCGTGCGGCCCTTCACCATGCTACAGCATTGAAATGAGGTTGAACAAGCTGATAAACCAGGGGCGGCTTACCCCTCACGATCCCGAAAAATCAAGATTCTGAAAATGGCGATTTCCGCCCTCGGTCGAAGATTGAATGATGCGGACAGGCGTCGGATTTATGGAACAGGTGTTATTTCGAGGATAGCTTGAGTATTCGACGAGATACAACAGTTTTCCAACTGACTACCTTTTTTGGAGTTTTTTTCGGGTTCCGCCAACCGGCCCGAAATATACAATAATACTCGTAGATTTTGTTAAGTTCATGATTATTCCCCCATTTATGATCTCTTCTGTGCAGTCGCTAGTAGTAAAATCCATGGTTTCACAAATATATTTTTGATAATACTGATACTCTGTGATAATATTGGAGTCGGCGCCTTTCAGTCACATAGTGCGTAGTAGGTCTTCATCTTCGGTGTCAAAAATTTCAACTATACCCCAAACTCCAACAGCTTCCGATCTCCTAATCCGTGATCCCCTTCCATTTGAATCGGTGCGGAAGGGAGTCTTGTAGTAGCTTCTCTCCTGCTAAAAACTTTCAGCATAAAGTCAACACAATACGGAGTACGATATTCAGAAGAATGAACGTCTAGACTCTTGACCAACGAGCACGATGTAGAGGGTCCTCGACCCTCTGAGGCCGTAACATCGATATCTAGCGAATCCGCTCGAACCCGACGTCTCTAGCAATCTACGCTCGAACCCGACGTAACCCGACGCAACCCGATGCATACCGACTAGCACGGCCGCTCACGTACCTGGTCGGTCTATCTCATAAACTCACGGAACTTCAAATATCAAAGATAGATCTCATCGGACTGGGATCCCGACATCGGACTTGCCTTATTCATGCCTAGCGTCTCCCTTATGGGGATATAGTAAAGTATATTGCATCTTTTACGGTTTTTTATATCTTCCACCCATTTTCCCTGTCATCGTCGCCTCGCAACGCTCTTCCTACTTCCCCATTTTTATTCTCCTTTGTCTCCTCTCATCGGCCGAGGACTCTCGTCCGAATCTAGGTACACAAATTTGTAGTATAAAAAAACGGTGCCCAAGCGCCGTCTCAAAATAAGAAACCAGTTCCCCCATTTCCTCTCTCTGAGAATTAAGTCTCTCAGTAAATTCCATCGCACACATTGCTCGTCGGATTCCTCGACGCCCTCCCCGTCGTTCTACCGCCTTTATCTCTACGTTTCTCGACACCCGACACCCGACCCGCCGTACCCGACATCGTCGGCATCGTCGGCTTCGATCGGTCTCGATAGATTTCAATAGTTTACTCGGTGGCTTCTTACTTTTTATATCCTATTATCTTACTGAAGCTTGTTAGACTATTCCTAGTCACTTCTACGCTGACCCCACAGGCTTAGGATTATTATTCCGCAGCCACCCCGACCTCGCCTTTACATCTGGAGCCCACCGCGAGGAATAGTCTAGCACCACCATAGCTTCCTCTTCCCGTATCCCTCCCTCTGACCGTCGTCTTCGAGAACTTCCTCGAAGAACTCTTCAACAAGAACTCTCTTTAGCCGCCTTTGACCCGACAATCGACGACGACTTCTTCCAGCTAGTACCCGACCACCTCGCTCGACATAACAATCTCCCGCTCGTCTCAGGGTCAAACACCCCCCTATATCTTTCATCCGACCAGTAGACCCAGTCGTTTTGGTTAACCTGATCGCAGATATAGTTGCAAAAGGTAGGTACACATAGCGCAGTTGCTTGCTGGGGGGGTAGGTTAACCCAAAAGACAGCTCTTGCTGGGGAAATGTGGTGTGGTAGGTTGACCCAGGTACAGATCTTGCTGGTCAAGGGCGCCTGGGTGGGTCAACCCAGTGTCAGCTCTGCCATGGGGCAGGTTAACCCAGGGCAGCTATTCCAGGATGGATGGGTTGACCCAGGTCCAGCTGTTCAAGCTATGTGGGTTTACCTGGCTTCAGTTATTGCTGCAGCACTGGGTTGACCCTAGACCAGTTCTTGCTGCACACTGGGGTTGACCTGGACCCAGCTGTTGCTGCGGCATTGGGTTGACCAGGGCCCAGCACATGCTGGAGGGGGTGACTGGGGTCCAGCAATTGCTGGGTTGACCTGGCCCCAGCTCTTGCTGCAGGATTGGGTCAACCCAGGTCCAGCTCTTGTTGCAGCATCGGGTCAACCCAGGTCCAGCTATTGCTGGAGCATTGGGTTGACCTGGTCCCAGCTCTTGCTGCAGCACTGGGTTGACCCAGGTCCAGCACCTCCTGCAGGGCTTGGGTTGACCAGGGTCCAGCTATTGATGCAGCACTTGGTTGACCCAGGTCCAGCAATTACTGTGGCATTGGGTTGACCTGGTCCCAGCTCTTGCTGCAGCACTGGGTTGACCCAGGTCCAGCACCTCCTGCAGGGCTTGGGTTGACCGGGTCCAGCTATTTCTGCAGCACTGGGTTGACCCTGGCCCAGCACTTGCTGCAGGGTAGGTTGACCAGGGTCCAGCTATTGCTGCAGCACTGGGTTGACCAGGGTCCAGCACTTGCTGCAGGGCTTGGGTTGACCAGGGTCCAGCTATTGCTGCTGCACTAGGTTGACCCTGGCCCAGCACTTGCTGCAGGGTAGGTTGACCTGGTCCCAGCTCTTGCTGCAGCACTGGGTTGACCCGGGTCCAGCACTTCCTGCAGGGCTTGGGTTGACCAGGGTCCAGCTATTGCTGCAGCATTTGGTTGACCCTGGCCCAGCACTTGCTGCAGGGTAGGTTGACCTGGTCCCAGCTCTTGTTGCAGCACTGGGTTGACCCAGGTCCAGCACCTCCTGCAGGGCTTGGGTTGACCGGGTCCAGCTATTTCTGCAGCACTGGGTTGACCCTGGCCCAGCACTTGCTGCAGGGTAGGTTGACCAGGGTCCAGCTATTGCTGCAGCACTGGGTTGACCAGGGTCCAGCACTTGCTGCAGGGCTTGGGTTGACCAGGGTCCAGCTATTGCTGCTGCACTAGGTTGACCCTGGCCCAGCACTTGCTGCAGGGTAGGTTGACCTGGTCCCAGCTCTTGCTGCAGCACTGGGTTGACCCAGGTCCAGCACTTCCTGCAGGGCTTGGGTTGACCGGGGTCCAGCTATTTCTGCAGCACTGGGTTGACCCTGGCCCAGCACTTGCTGCAGGGTAGGTTGACCAGGGTCCAGCACTTGCTGCAGGGCTTGGGTTGACCAGGGTCCAGCTATTGCTGCTGCACTAGGTTGACCCTGGCCCAGCACTTGCTGCAGGGTAGGTTGACTGGGGTCCAGCTATTGCTGCAGCACTTGGTTGACCCAGGTCCAGCAATTACTGCAGCATTGGGTTGACCTGGTCCCAGCTCTTGCTGCAGCACTGGGTTGACCAGGGTCCAGCTATTGCTGCAGGGTAGGTTGACTGGGGTCCAGCCCGTTCTGTAGCGTTGGGTTGATCCTGGACCCACCCAATCGGCAGGATTGGGTTCACCACGGCCCGGCTATTGCTCCAGCACTGGGTTGCCATGCTCAGCTCTCGCTGCAGAATTGGGTTGACCCTGGCCTAGCTCTCGCTGCAGGATTGGGTTGACCAGGATCCAGCTCTTGCTGCCATGTGGGCTCATGTTGGTCCACAGGCTTGAGCCACACCCCAGTCTGCCTGCAATTATTTCATGTTCACAACATTGACAGAGCTCACACCAGCTCAAGCCAATATTTACTCAGAAACTGCCATATAAAGTCATCAAAAATTTTCAATCTGTACATGACACACAATGTACCACGTAATATAATTTGAATGCACTTATTAAAAGCACAGGGAATAGCAAAATTAAAACATTATTATTTTGACAATGCACAATATCTTACTTTCACTATCAGCTATCAGCCGTTACAGGAGCTATTTATTCCCAATGACAATCTATGACAAAATCAGAACTTACCACACTTCAAATATTGTGCTTTTCTATTTAATATTGCTCAATTCTCCATTGGAATCAATATATATAACCTCACTATTACTTAAAATAGACACATAAATTTAATGATTATTTTATCCAAATACATAATTATATAGTGAAGGGCAGAAGGCAGGTGAGAGGAAGATAGGGGAGTGGGAGAGGGAGGAAGGTGGGAGTGGGAGAAGGGAGTGGGAGTGGGAGAAGGGGGAAGGTGGGAAGGCAGCAGGGACGGGAGGGAGACAGAGATGGAGACAGAGAGGGAGAGGGAGAGGGAGAGGGAGAGGGAGGAGGAGAGGGAGGAGAGTCGGAAGTACATACCGGTTGCGTTCCCGTTGTCCTCGTCATCTTTGTCTACGTCTCCGCCATCCTCGTCCTCGTCGTTCCTGTCCCAGTCGTCCCGGTCCCCATCGTCCACGTTTCCACCGTTCCAGTCCCTGTCGTTCCCGTTCCCATCATTCCTCTCGGTGTCGTCATTGTCCTCGTTGTCGTCGTCATCCGCGTCTCCGTCCCTGTCGTCGTCCTCGTCGCCACCTGGATGGTTGTTGTCGTCCCCCGGATGGTTGTCGTCGTCTCCGTCGTCCTGTCGTCCCGTCGCTATCCTTCTCCGTCCCGTTGTCCCGTCGCCGGCCGTCTGTGACCTCGTCGACTGTCCTCGTTGTTGCCGTCGTGGTTGTCTCGGCCGTCCGTCCTGGTCGTTGGCGCATCCTCGTACCCGGCCTCGCGGCCTCGTTTCCGCCATCCTCACGGTGGCCGTTTTCGTCGGCTTCCGGAACGTTCTGTTTGCTGGCGCGTTGTGTTCTGGTGATGGGTTTTTGGATTCGCCTGTGTTTGGCGTGGTGTAGCTGCAAAAGGTCAACAATTAGCAAAGAAGACAAAAATGTTCAAATCAGAAATTTACCTTGGGTGTTCCTCTGCACCCGTCTGACGCGTTGACGCGTTGTTGAAATCAACGAGTCGAAGCTTTGAACTCGCGCGGGAAAGCCAACCGGCTGTTGCCGATTTCCCAAACGGGTTCGAGTTGCCAAACATGGAAGTGTCGCTGACGCCTTTGAATCTTCTAGCATGCACAACAATGCATGCATACCCGAAGTGAGATCCACAAAAGGTGTAAATATGGTATATCTACCCTCATACCAAAATTTGTATTTTATTCGGGCCTGCATCAAGAGCTATTCACAATTTATTCCATTCCTCTGCCAGAATTGGACCCTTAATGATCTAACTTTGTCTTAAAAATCTGAAATTAATCTAAGGAGTACTTTAATGAGTACTCATTGTGGTACATATAAGTGCCTGATTGTGGGTGGACCAGGACCTTTGTTTCAGCCAAGCAAATGCACAGAATTGTGCATTGTGGCTGACCCATCAACCGAGTCCGAACTTCAAGTTCAGCTTTACTTTGAACCTTTCATTTCTTGGCTACAACAGATTCCGGGACCACCAAGTGCCAGGCACTGATCATCAATACAATAGATACTTTACATAGTAGTTTCCAAATTATTCTCATATTTTTCAGAGCAATATTGGTAATGTAGCACTTTAAGGGTCCGGAATTGGCAGGGAGGTATCAATGAATCATGGATATCTCTCTATGTATGCCATAATAAAATACAAAATTTGGGGAGGATGTAGTTAGAGGCTAATTCTATCTCTACATGGTCTTAAATGTGCTACACAGTCGTTGTGCTCCATGCAATTACACTGAGAAAAGTAAGATCTTGGTTACATATAAGGCAACTCGCGCCTGTTTGGGCAGATTATCGGCAACCTCCGGCGTGGGTTCAAATCGTCGCGTACTCCACGATGTGTCCACGAGAACAGCAACAGCAGCAAAATCAAGTAGAAGGTAAGTAGATTTCTCAAAATTTATTACTATTACTATGCTAGATAATATTATTGTTTTTATGAAGGACTTTCTCACTGCCGCGCCTGAAATTAACCGCAACAGGCATGCCCGCGCCATGTCACGTCAACACCCAACTGAAGGGCCGAAATGACGGATGGCAGGCAACGATGGGGACAGAGGCGACGAGGGCACAGACGGCCAGCCAGGGAAGACGATGGGGATGGAGACGGCCAGCGAAGAGACAACAGGATGACGGGAGCATCCAGGGAACGACGAGGACGACGACGGGGACGGAGACGGGGATGACGACAATGAGGACGAGAGGACGACGACGATGACGACGACGAGGATGAGGACGACGAGGACGACAATGACAATGACAATGACAAGGAGGACGATGGGAACGGGGACGACGGGAACGGGAACGACGGGGACGGGAACGACGGGGACGGCTAGCGAGGGGACGATAGGACGACGCAGACGACGACGACGATCTGGCGGACGACGATGACTACGGGCGATGACGACGACAATGAGGACGATGACGACACCGAGAGGAATGATGGGAACGGGAACGACAGGGACTGGAACGGTGGAAACGTGGACGATGGGGACCGGGACGACTGGGACAGGAACGACGAGGACGAGGATGGCAGAGACGTAGACAAAGATGACGAGGACAACGGGAACGCAACCGGTATGTACTTCCGACTCTCCTCCCTCTCCTCCTCCCTCTCCCTCTCCCTCTCCCTCTCCCTCTATGTCTCCATCTCTGTCTCCCTCCCGTCCCTGCTGCCTTCCCACCTTCCCCCTTCTCCCACTCCCACTCCCTTCTCCCACTCCCACCTTCCTCCCTCTCCCACTCCCCTATCTTCCTCTCACCTGCCTTCTGCCCTTCACTATATAATTATGTATTTGGATAAAATAATCATTAAATTTATGTGTCTATTTTAAGTAATAGTGAGGTTATATATATTGATTCCAATGGAGAATTGAGCAATATTAAATAGAAAAGCACAATATTTGAAGTGTGGTAAGTTCTGATTTTGTCATAGATTGTCATTGGGAATAAATAGCTCCTGTAACGGCTGATAGCTGATAGTGAAAGTAAGATATTGTGCATTGTCAAAATAATAATGTTTTAATTTTGCTATTCCCTGTGCTTTTAATAAGTGCATTCAAATTATATTACGTGGTACATTGTGTGTCATGTACAGATTGAAAATTTTTGATGACTTTATATGGCAGTTTCTGAGTAAATATTGGCTTGAGCTGGTGTGAGCTCTGTCAATGTTGTGAACATGAAATAATTGCAGGCAGACTGGGGTGTGGCTCAAGCCTGTGGACCAACATGAGCCCACATGGCAGCAAGAGCTGGATCCTGGTCAACCCAATCCTGCAGCGAGAGCTAGGCCAGGGTCAACCCAATTCTGCAGCGAGAGCTGAGCATGGCAACCCAGTGCTGGAGCAATAGCCGGGCCGTGGTGAACCCAATCCTGCCGATTGGGTGGGTCCAGGATCAACCCAACGCTACAGAACGGGCTGGACCCCAGTCAACCTACCCTGCAGCAATAGCTGGACCCTGGTCAACCCAGTGCTGCAGCAAGAGCTGGGACCAGGTCAACCCAATGCTGCAGTAATTGCTGGACCTGGGTCAACCAAGTGCTGCAGCAATAGCTGGACCCCAGTCAACCTACCCTGCAGCAAGTGCTGGGCCAGGGTCAACCTAGTGCAGCAGCAATAGCTGGACCCTGGTCAACCCAAGCCCTGCAGCAAGTGCTGGACCCTGGTCAACCTACCCTGCAGCAAGTGCTGGGCCAGGGTCAACCCAGTGCTGCAGAAATAGCTGGACCCCGGTCAACCCAAGCCCTGCAGGAAGTGCTGGACCTGGGTCAACCCAGTGCTGCAGCAAGAGCTGGGACCAGGTCAACCTACCCTGCAGCAAGTGCTGGGCCAGGGTCAACCTAGTGCAGCAGCAATAGCTGGACCCTGGTCAACCCAAGCCCTGCAGCAAGTGCTGGACCCTGGTCAACCCAGTGCTGCAGCAATAGCTGGACCCTGGTCAACCTACCCTGCAGCAAGTGCTGGGCCAGGGTCAACCCAGTGCTGCAGAAATAGCTGGACCCGGTCAACCCAAGCCCTGCAGGAGGTGCTGGACCTGGGTCAACCCAGTGCTGCAACAAGAGCTGGGACCAGGTCAACCTACCCTGCAGCAAGTGCTGGGCCAGGGTCAACCAAATGCTGCAGCAATAGCTGGACCCTGGTCAACCCAAGCCCTGCAGGAGGTGCTGGACCTGGGTCAACCCAGTGCTGCAGCAAGAGCTGGGACCAGGTCAACCCAATGCCACAGTAATTGCTGGACCTGGGTCAACCAAGTGCTGCATCAATAGCTGGACCCTGGTCAACCCAAGCCCTGCAGGAGGTGCTGGACCTGGGTCAACCCAGTGCTGCAGCAAGAGCTGGGACCAGGTCAACCCAATGCTCCAGCAATAGCTGGCCCTGGGTTGACCCAGTGCTGCAGCAAAAGATGGCCCTGGGTCCACCCGGTGCAGCAGTAAGAGCTGGACCTGGGTTGACCCGATGCTGCAACAAGAGCTGGACCTGGGTTGACCCAATCCTGCAGCAAGAGCTGGGGCCAGGTCAACCCAGCAATTGCTGGACCCCAGTCACCCCCTCCAGCATGTGCTGGGCCCTGGTCAACCCAATGCCGCAGCAACAGCTGTGTCCAGGTCAACCCCAGTGTGCAGCAAGAACTGGTCTAGGGTCAACCCAGTGCTGCAGCAATAACTGAAGCCAGGTAAACCCACATGGCTTGAACAGCTGGACCTGGGTCAACCCATCCATCCTGGAATAGCTGCCCTGGGTTAACCTGCCCCATGGCAGAGCTGACACTGGGTTGACCCACCCAGGCGCCCTTGACCAGCAAGATCTGTACCTGGGTCAACCTACCACACCACATTTCCCCAGCAAGAGCTGTCTTTTGGGTTAACCTACCCCCCCAGCAAGCAACTGCGCTATGTGTACCTACCTTTTGCAACTATATCTGCGATCAGGTTAACCAAAACGACTGGGTCTACTGATCCGACAGTCTCGAATCGGTCAATATACCGATAATTACCATTACACCTGACTCATCCGATCTCAGTTTGACACCCGCATCGCCTACGTCCCCGACTTCGACCTCGTTAGAACCCCCGTCCACGTCTTCGCTCTCGACATCGAAAACTCCGTCATCGTCATCGTCTCCGTCTTCGCTCTCGACATCGAAAACTCCGTCATCGACATCGTCCCCATCTTCGTCTTCGTCCACGCCGTCATCGCCCACGTTACCCGACCCGCTCATCGTACACCCGACAACCGCTTCATCGACATCTCAGCTTCTTCCACCCACAATGACTTCGACCTCTGGATCTTCGACCGCTCCCCACGTTACCGCTCCCCATGTTACTCCACGACAAATGCCCGCTCGCGGTCACTCCACGGCTCCGACCTTCGACGGGAACCCGCTCAATTTAAACCGCTTCTTCGAAGAAGTCGAGATACTTGCTGCCGATGCCGCTCTCGACGATGCAGGACGCATCAAGCATAGTCTGCGCTACGCGTCGCTTAGCGACTACGAGCTTTGGGCAAGTTTACCTAGCGCGACCGGCGTCGATTATGCCGCATTCAAGAAGAGCGTACTCGTGCTATACCCGGGTACGGAAGACGATCACCGGTACACTATGGCGGATCTCGACCGTCTTACGCACACCCAAACCGCTTACGGTATCCGTACCCGCGCCGAACTTGGCGAATATTACCGCGAGTTCATCCGGATCTCGGGATTCCTCTTAGACAAGGGTCGAATCTCTCCCCGAGAACGCAACATCGCGTACGAGAACAGCTTCCATGTCGAGCTTAAAAAGGACATCAAAACCCGTCTGCAGTACCAAAAGCCGAACCATTTCCATAGTGACCCTTACGACTTCCAGGACTTCCACAATTGCGCCCACTTCTTGCTGGCCGGAACCGCGGCCGAACCGTCCACCGTCTCTCGTCTCTCGTCAACGTCGCCTGCCGCCATCCGGTACTCGACTCCAATGGAACCCGCCACCCGCTACCCGCCACCCGCTCGCTATGACCCGGTCATTCCTAAAGCGGAACCGGTCGAACCTAACGTATCCGACCTATTTCGTCTCGTTTCGCAACAACTCGCCGTCCTCACGCAAGCCCTCACCGAACGCAACAACCCCCCAAAGCTGTGTGCAAATAGGGCTGAGCTGACCACCGCGGGACAGGGTTTCACCAATTTCAACTGCCTCTTTTGCGACGACCCGTTCCATCGTATACGCGATTGTCCTATTTGCGAGCAGTACACTCGAGACGGGATATGCCGCAAGAACGAGCACGGCCGCATCGTGTTGCCTAACGGAATGTATCTTCCAAAGGCTATCGTCGGCAAAAATATGAGGGAACGCTTCGACGCGTGGCACGCACAGAACCCCGGCAACCGCGCTCCCCCTGCCCGCAACCCCACAGAACCGTTCCAACGCGACCCGCCGCCTCATGTAAAAGCTAACTTCGTCTCCGCCGTCGAAGTACCCACCTACGAACCAGAGGTCACCACCGAGTACGCCGACATCTTTCAGTCCACGACGTCCGACATCGACGACGACAACGAACAGATTAAGGTTCTGGAAGCCGAAGTGCAGCGGCTTCGTAAACGGGTTAGATTCGACGGTGTAGAAATCCCATCAAAGACGAAAGGCAAGTCTAGAGAAACGTTTCCCAATCTGCCCACCACTTCCACGTCTGTCCCCGCCGCGAAACCCGCCGAGAAAACGGCCAGACCTATCAACGAGCAGCCGATCACCATAGTCCCTCCTTCGAACACGCGGCCGACCGAGCCGACCGCCCTTGTACCGCGCACTCCCCAGAACCTTCCCGCATCGCACCCCCAATACCGCTACCAAGCCCCCATTGAAGATCCCGGTATCGCCAAATCCGTCATCGACCGCGCGCTCGATTCTCAAGTCTGCATTTCGCAGCGAGAACTTTTAGCCATGTCGTCCGATGCCCGCCGTCACATGAAGGACCTCACTACGTCGAAAAAGGTCACCGCCGAAAGTAACAACGTCGAGGTTTTCCATTTTCACGCACCCGAAATCCCCACTCGCGCCTGTCAACACTGTCAGGAAAACGTCCTGCTCGTCGTCGGCCGCGACTCAGTCCCTCTCTGTGCGGTCTACCCGCTCATCAACGGCAAATTCGTATTCGAGTGCGTCCTCGACAACGGTTCCATGATCATCGGCATGCGACGCGATATTTGGGAGAAACTCGGTTACGGCCTCCAAAATATGAAGATGCGGATGCAGTCGGCAAATAAAAGCGATAACGACACCCTCGGCCGGATCGCCAACCTAAAATTCACTTTTGGCGACGTCGATCTTTTCCTCCAAGTCCAAGTCGTCGACGACGCCCCCTACGAGATCCTCATCGGCCGCCCGTTCTTCACGCTTTCCGAGGCTCTTACGAAGGATTATAAAAACGGAGAACAACAAGTCACGATCACGGATCCAAACACCGGCGCTGTCGTCACCTTGCCCACCATCGAGCACAACCAAAAGAACCGACGAGAGCGGTCCGACACCAGAAAGCCGGATTTTTAGAAGTCGAGGACCCGGAGATACCTCTCGGAAAGGATGCACCGGGAGATGAGAAGCTGCCACTCGAAAGCGACCACACCTATACCACGAACTATGCTTCCCTTTTGCCGTTTCCCCTAGAAGAGGACTTATGTTTTTCTATCGATTTAGATTTCTCTTCGTCTCAGCCTCAGACTGCCGCCCAGTACATTTCATTGTTGACCGATGTACAAAATCAGCTACGTACTACCGATACCCTTCCTTCGTCTTGTTCCGTCTCCGCTCCTGCGTCACATATTTCTTCTTCGAATATTTGTAACAAAGCCTCTACTGAACACGCTACTTATATCTCGTATACCACCCCCCCTACCAGGGACCTAAAAGGAGTCGTTACCAAGAAAAAGTATAAGAAGGTAGCCGATCGTATCCGCCCAATTTCTACCACTCTCCCCGACGAATACCGTATCATACGCGAGATCACCGGCGACCCGCTAGCCGACTTACCCACGCTCCCGACTCACCCGCCCGACTTTACACCCGGCACCCGCTATACCCAGGAACGACACAACGCGATGCCAATGAACCCGGATGGATTCCTTTGGCCTGAGGAAGAAAAACTCGGCCACCATATCATCAAAACGCAAGAAGCCGCCTTCGCCTGGAACGAATCCGAGAAAGGCCAGTTCAATACGGACTACTTCCCGCCGATCCACATTCCCACCGTACCGCACGACCCGTGGGTCCATCGCAATATCCCAATCCCACCCGGCATCCTTAACGAAGTCATCGGCATCATCAAAGACAAAATTAACGCCGGTACCTATGAACCCTCGAATTCGTCATACCGCTCCCGCTGGTTCTGCGTTTTGAAAAAGGATGGGAAGTCTCTTCGAATCGTCCATGATCTACAGCCGCTTAACGCCGTCACTATCCGCGATCCCGCCGTACCGCCCATGACCGAGCACTTGGCCGAGGCCTTTGGCGGCCACTCTTGCTACGCTTCCTTCGACCTCTTCGTCTCTTTCGACCAACGCCTCGTCCACCCCTCGTCTCGTGACTATATGACCTTTCAGTCTCCACTCGGAACGCTTCGACTTACGCGGATTGCTATGGGATACACAAATTCCCCGCAGATCCTACACGGTGACTCCACGTACATCCTCCGTGATGAAATCCCTCATCTTGCCGTTCCGTATATGGACGATATTCCCGTTAAAGGGCCTCCAACCCGCTACGAGCAACCCGACGGTACCTACGAGACTATACCTGAGAACCTGGCAATCCGACGTTTCATTTGGGAACACTTCCAAGGTGTCAACCGCGTCATCCAGCGTTTCCGCTATGTCGGCGGTACCTTCAACGGCAAAAAACTCGAGTTGTGTCGACCCTCAGTCATCGTTGTTGGCCACCGATGCACATACGAAGGAAGAGTAGCCGACGACTCCAAAGTACAGAAGATTCGCGATTGGCCACTGCCGACCAACCTCACCGAAGTTCGCGCCTTTCTCGGTATCTGCGGCGTCTTGCGTATTTTTATCAAGGACTTCTTGCTCCACTCCCGACCCCTCGTCCGTCTTACCCGCAAAGGTATACCCTTCGAATTTGGTGAAGAAGAAGAGACCGCCGTCGACTACCTCAAAAACGCCGTCATTACGTCGCCAGCGCTGCGCGCTATCGACTACACGCGTGAATGGGAAGTGATTCTCGCCGTCGATTCATCCGTTCTTGGAGTCGGCTTCGTTCTCATGCAAATCCGCGCTGACGGAAAACGTTATCCGAATCGCTTTGGTTCAATATCGTGGAACGAACGCGAAGCCCGATACTCCCAGTCCAAGCTCGAACTCTACGGCCTCTTCAGGGCCCTCCGCGCCTACCGAATCTTCATCATCGGCGTCCGCAACCTCACTGTCGAAGTCGACGCGAAGTACATAAAAGGGATGCTCAACAACCCCGACATTCAGCCCAATGCAACGATCAACCGATGGATAGCCGGCGTGCTCTTATTTGACTTTAGACTCGTTCACGTACCCGCTTCCGCACACGGTGCACCCGACGGACTCTCCCGACGTCCCCGCGCTGCAGAAGACCCCGAGGAGATCAACGACTCCGACGATTGGCTCGACCACTCCTACGGTTTCTTTATGGAAGTCGTCAACTACCGACCCGTCCCCATACCGTCTAAGCCAATTGCCGTATGCGGCCGCTGCTGTGCCACAGCCGACCGACTCCAAGAATTACCGGCCGTCCTCGTCTACACAAATCAGGAAGCCATTTCTGACATACCGCGATCCGATAAAGCCCACGCGGCCGACGTTCGTCTTGCCCTCGTCGAGACTTGGTTACGAGATCTAACCCGACCCGCGAACTTCACGGACGAAGAATACCGTCTGTTCTTACGATACGCCCTTGAATTCTTCGTCACCGATAACAAGCTTTGGCGCAAAGACCGTCACGGAAAACACAAACTTGTCATACCGCCCGACCGCCGGCTTCAGTTACTCAAAGACGCTCACGACTCTCTCGGCCACAAAGGTATATTCTCCGTCCGCGCTCGGCTACTCGACCGTTTCTGGTGGCCGCACCTCGACCACGACGTTAAGTGGTACGTCCAGTCTTGCCATCAGTGCCAAGTACGGCAAATGCGTTATCATCACATTCCGCCCACCGTCGCTACACCGGCCTCACTATTTCGTAAAGCGTATGTTGACACAATGTTTATGCCACGATCCGGCGGCTATCGATACATCGTCCAAGCCCGTTGCTCCCTGTCCGCCTACCCTGAGTTCCGCATGTTACGCCGCGAGACCGGCTCCACCATCGGCACGTTCTTGTTCGAAGACATCTTATGCCGTTGGGGCGCTCTCGAAGAAATCGTCACCGACAACGGCAAGCCGTTCGTAGAAGCGCTCGACTATCTCGCCTCCCGCTACGGTATCCGCCACATCCGCATTTCGCCCTATAACTCACAAGCGAACGGACCCGTTGAGCGTCGCCACCTAGATGTCCGGGAGGCCATTATGAAAAGTTGTGACGGAGATGAAAAGAAATGGCACACCGTAACCCACTCCGTATTTTGGGCCGAACGGGTCACGACACACAAAAGCCTCGGATACTCGTCCTACTACATCACACACGGAGTAGAACCGCTTTTTCCATTCGATTTTGCCGAAGCTACGTACATGGTTCCGACGCAAGATACGATGTCTACGACCGACCTCATAGTCATCCGCGCCCGACAACTTCGTAAACGAGAAGCCGACCTCGATCGGGTCAAAGAAAAGCTTACCAAATCTCGGCTCGCGTCCGCCCGGCAATTCGAGCAGAAATACGCCAACACAATCAAAGTTTACGACTTCGAACCCGGTAACCTCGTTCTCGTCCGAAATTCACGTATCGAAATGTCTCTCGATCGTAAAGCAAAACCGCGGTACTTTGGACCCATGGTTGTCGTCAGGAAAACAGAAGGCGGATCCTACATACTCGCCGAACTCGACGGTGCGGTTTCTAAATCTCGATTTGCCGCTTTCCGAGTCGTACCCTACCACGCCCGCTCAAAAATATCGATACCGTTGGACGACTTCTTACAATACCCCGATGCCGACGATACCGATTCAAACGATCTTGATGATCCGACGTACCCGCCCTCTATAGACTCCTCACCCGACGACGATTAAGCATTTCATTTATATTCTGTCCACGTTATACCCCCATTTTATTTAGTTCCTCTTAGTTTTCTAACGATATGACGAATGATGCGAATAGTCCTATGTCTTCGGGAGCCGATCGGCTTTCCTTAGCTGGGTGAACAAGCTGACACGTCTTTTATGTACACGATATATTTTTTATATATACAATGGGCTCGTTATTTTATATATATATTTTACAGGCGGCCGGTCTCGTAATCCCGCTTCAACATCGCCAACCTTGAGGTCGACCGTTCGAGATCGACGCGAAGCCGCTGGAACTCTTGACCGAAGTGGACGAGGTGACGGTTGACGTTGGTGCCCAGGGCTCCCAGCTCCTCCGTAAGGACCGCTAGCCGCGCCGACACTTGCTCGTAATTCTCCATCGTCAAAACGAACGGGTTCGCTGTCGAGGCCGTCCTAAGCCTTTTTGTCGGCCGCTCTTCCTCCGACTCCTCCTCGTCTTCGTCATCGTCCTCGACCGACTCCACCTCCTCGACCCGCGGTTTGCTCGTTGAGGCCCGGGCAGGCCTACTGCAGATGGGCTTTGTCGTGAACGACAGCGGCTTCCTCGTGCCGACCGCGACCTCTTTGCCCTTTCCGGTATCCACCTTGCGCCGACCCCCGCCCGTCCGGTGTGTAGCGTTAGTACATCTCTTCTTCAGCCTCCGGCATCGTTCGCACACGTAGCCCGTGACGCCTCGACACGCCTCTTGCGCCTTGACGCAGTTGGTGCAGGGTTGTAGGGGAAACGGCCCGGTGAACTATTACCAGGATCAGTGACTAAAGAACAAAGGAACCGACACATGAACTCACCGTCGTACCAGCCAGGTCTCCGGTCTCTACGCCCGGCGTATCTACGTCTTCTACATCGGCCGGTGTCTCTGGTGCCGGGTCGACGGGGCCTTCCTCTGGCTCAACTGCGGCTTCGCCCTCCGGAATCGACTCAGTCCTTGGTTCACCCGCGACCGATGCGTTTGCTTCAGCTCGCCGTTCTTCGCTGAGCCGCCGCCGATACGCAGCTCCATCCCTTTCAACCCGGTCCGCTTCTTGATGCCAGTGCTGCTCGTGTTGTTCTATTCTAAGCCGCTCCCGCCTTTCCTCTGCCGCCTTTCGCCTTTTCTCCACCTCCGCTCGTGTGTTTGCCTCTGCCATCCGTCTGGCCTCCTCTTCCCGCGTAGCCGCTTCTTCATCCGCCCGCCGTCTGGCTTCTTCCTGTTCCTGCCTCTCCCGGTCCGCCGCTTCTTTCAGCCACTCTTCGACATCGTTGGCGTACGATTGGCGGTCGGCCCATAACGGTGGCGTTACTGGCCTCGTACCACCAGCTCGGAGTTCCGCGACGATTCCATTGTAAGCACGCTGACGGGACGACATGAGCTATCTTAGGACACGCGTAGTCAATAAGGAAACTCACCAGCGCCTTCTTGCGGCCGCTTAACCATTGTTGGGCCATCCCCTTGTTGCCGTCCACCATCGTTACGAGGTCGTCGCTACAAAACACGGTGACCACGTTGACGGCCTCTTCGTAGTCCGCCCGGACATCGGATTCGATGCTTTCGACGAAAGCGAGGAAGTTGTCGTAGACTTGGGACATTGTGAACGTGTGATGGTGTAGAGGAAAGGTCGGATCAACAACGAGAAATTTTTATTTTTATTTTTACTTTGCCATTGTTTGGCCGCTCACGTGATTGGCCACATTCGCGACCCGCATTCGGAGACCCCATATTCTCGACCACGGATGGTCTCTATTAGAAGACCCAAGGAGATGTAGAGGGTCCTCGACCCTCTGAGGCCGTAACATCGATATCTAGCGAATCCGCTCGAACCCGACGTCTCTAGCAATCTACGCTCGAACCCGACGTAACCTGACGCAACCCGATGCATACCGACTAGCACGGCCGCTCACATACCTGGTCGGTCTATCTCATAAACTCACGGAACTTCAAATATCAAAGATAGATCTCATCGGACTGGGATCCCGACATCGGACTTGCCTTATTAATGCCTAGCGTCTCCCTTATGGGGATATAGTAAAGTATATTGCATCTTTTATGGTTTTTTATATCTTCCACCCATTTTCCCTGTCATCGTCGCCTCGCAATGCTCTTCCTACTTCCCCATTTTTATTCTCCTTTGTCTCCTCTCATCGGCCGAGGACTCTCGTCCGAATCTAGGTACACAAATTTGTAGTATAAAAAAACGGTGCCCAAGCGCCGTCTCAAAATAAGAAACCAGTTCCCCCATTTCCTCTCTCTGAGAATTAAGTCTCTCAGTAAATTCCATCGCACACATTGCTCGTCGGATTCCTCGACGCCCTCCCCGTCGTTCTACCGCCTTTATCTCTACGTTTCTCGACACCCAACACCCGACCCGCCGTACCCGACATCGTCGGCATCGTCGGCTTCGATCGGTCTCGATAGATTTCAATAGTTTACTCGGCGGCTTCTTACTTTTTATATCCTATTATCTTACTGAAGCTTGTTAGACTATTCCTAGTCACTTCTACGCTGACCCCACAGGCTTAGGATTATTATTCCGCAGCCACCCCGACCTCGCCTTTACAACGAGTAGTGCGACTTTTGGGGTACACCCGTTTCACGACGACATCAAGTTGATCCCGTAATGCCTCCAATTCCTCCGAATAAATCCACACACCATCCCAACCACCGAAAAGTACCACGGTAGCTTTCTTTAAGCACGCAACCTGACGTCGGGACGAATTCGAACGACAGCGTGACTTCAACATTTTTGCAAGCATGCCTCTGGATGAAGTAATGAAACCTGCAATGATAATGACCTGGAGTTGTGGACACAAGCATGATCCCCCCGCGGTCTCGTTGTACGTAAGGTTGCGAAGTAATTCGTCTCCGATTGCGTGGGATTCATCTCCTTCGATGTATAACTCTGTAAGTGTCGGAAGAAGACAAAGCAACTCCGTGAATTGGTCGCTGGAGAGAGCAGCAGAATGGAATTTGAAAGTTTGGATAGAGCAGCCTGATTGTGAAAGAAAAGATGCGAACGAATCCTGCGGCCAATCATGGTAGTAGTTAAGGCCTGGTTCCAGCGCAAAGGCACTGAGATTAGGCAAGGTGATATGATCGAAGAACTGGTCCATGTTTCTGTGGTCCTCCAATGGTCAAGGTACGGAGACGATCGTGAATAGTTGACCTACGTGACCGCCCGTTATATATGCATTCAAAAGTGCAGTCAATCAAGTTGGGGCATAGATGGAATACCTCTAAACATTCTTTCGCACCGAGTGAGCAATCCGTTTTAAATTGAGTCAGTTGGGACCACGGAATCGTATATTGGGCTATGTGAAATTGGGGATACCGGTTCATGATATACCACGTGAAGTCGGTGAGATGAGGAGAATGAGAAAGCATGGAAAAGATTGGTTCCATGATTTCGGGGGTTTTATCATTGAAGTCCACCTCGAAGCGCTTTAGCAAGGGTGCGTGTAGGAGATGGATGCTTGAAACAAAACCAACAAATGATCCCTGTAATTCCCATTGAACTTCTTCCCAACATTCTATAAACGAGATGAACAGATCCAATATTGGATCCAGGTCCACATCCAAGCCGCGCTCATGTACCTCCCTCCCTAAACGGAGGGAGATTGCGAGTGGTCGGATACTCGATCTCCCAAGCCAAGTTCGGATTCCTTCCACCATCTCCTCAATGTCAGTGTCTTCTGAAACTTCCACGGATATCGAGGACCACAACTCAGAGAGTGACAACGCGATTGATCTCCAAGCTCGATTCACTTGGCAAAGAAGCATTGGTGCACACAAAGGGCCTGATCGTGTGGACCGTGGAGAGGGAATGCATTCGAGAAATATGTTGGCCCATATTTCCTGGGGGATTCAGTCGGACAGAGATAAGAACAGTTGTTTACTGAGCGTGTCCGTCATAACGTTGAATGCCTGAACTTTAGGACTTTAAAACCTAAAAGGATATCCACTAGTGTAAAGCTGAGGGTCAAGCATAAACTAGGGGGAGCATACCTCTCCACGAAGACGACCAAGGTTAAGAGATGACGTGGTGTACGGAACAAACAGGGACCCACTACTATATGATTGCCGCCGAGAACTTGGAAAAGTGCCGAACTGGCAGCTCCTAGATCATGTTATGATTTGGACACACCGTCATTATGGCCATCACGGTGCATACGAAATATGGAATATGCCAGTGGTGGGACAAGCAGAAAGTGATGAGCCAGCCCCAGTGGCTCAAATTGGATGAAGTTGTGATCGCAAACGCAGCGAGGGTGAATGAGACAATCGTCCACCTGTAAAATCTAAATATGCGATCTGCGAGGTTACTGCGAGGTTACCATACAGGGTGGTTATTTACGGCATCACCGTGTGGTGAACGAATATACTGCGTATTGAATAGACAAATATGTGCAAAGAAAACCAAACAGAATAACCCCTATAACCCCTATAACCCCTGCAACATTAACGCCCCGTAGAAATGGTTGGCCAAATTCAAGCATGGGACGCAGACCATATAATTGCCTCCCTGGACTGTAAATATTCAGGCCTGGAGGACATAAAAGGCTTCCTCTTACGTGCTGCGGTGGCCTACCTCTCCTCTCTCCTGACCTCCAGCGAGGATTCCACTGAAGCCAAGAACTCCGACATCCGGAGGGCCATCTCAGCCCTCAAAAACTTCATAAGAGAGCCAGGAGACCCAATGTGGCCAAGGTCGATGGGCCTTGGGATGGGTGGGATGGCCAGGATGCACGAATCCGATATATTGAGGGAGATGTTTCAAAGTATGAATTACGACATGAAAGTCAAGGCTCTCATACCATCGCTGGCTTCACTCCTCTGCAAATTCAACCTCATTGGGCTCGTTTGGTATTTGGCCGAAGAAACTTACGACAAGACCCAATCAGACGAAATCGCTTTGATGTTCGACACTGTGATGCCGTTCCTTGAGTTTACACCTAAGGAGCATTGGACTCCTGGGCACCGAGAGGAACCATACACCGCAGCTGACTTTGAGGCAGAAGAAGCAATGGTAGGGATGGGGCAAAGGGAGAAAAAGGAGTCGGTCAGAGCAAGAAATAAAAGGCAGAAGGCTTGGATTGCGAAGAGGGAGAGGGAGAGAAAAAGAGAGCTTAAAAAGCCCTTGTTCCAAGACGAGATCAGGAACCTTTTTAGAGCTTGCCCTTCCGATGGAAAGGTAATGATCCAATGGTAGGTGGATACATTTCTTTGCGATGTGCCAGAGGCTCACAAATAACATAGATTGGATTATGAATGGCAAGACAAGAAAGTAAGATGTAATGTAAACGGGTTATAACAAACTATGTACGAATATGATGTGTACCTCCATCGCAGGACCGGGCTTAGGCGGTTCATTCGTTTTTTTCGTCATTGGAAGCGAATCCACAGCATATAACATAAACGCATATAAACCTAGACATATGTCGGAGATGGAACCCCTTCAACCCAATAAGGACGTCTGTGCATTTGAGATTTCAGTCTCCGAAGAGCAACACATAAACTGACATCGCTTCGTAGTGCCGGACATCGCTTGGGGGTGCCGGACAGGCACATTGCTATTTTGAGCAAAATATTTATGATTTTCAAAGTCCGTTTTGGAAGGGGGGTACCGACCCCCTTCCCAGAAATCATATGATGGCGTTTTAGGCTGTCGGGGTATGAAAAAATTTCCGGGGTCTCTGCGGCATCCCTGCCGTCAAGGTTTAGGAGTGCAATTTATAGCTAGGATTTGGGATTTACGCCGTGGATTCGCCTCCATTCATCATGATATTCGAAGTGTGGGTACATCATATACTGAGAACTATGAGACGCGGTCAATCTTCGTTACTCCTCAGACACATCTTGCCTAATGAACTGCCAACCAGGCTTCTTATGCAACGGGTCCGGAATGGGGAATCCTTGGATAAAGAGCTGAGCAACGGTCAGAAACCATGTTCAATCCAAGAGCAAGTGAAGGAACTCACATCATTCCTCCTGTTCGGATCGGCGCCAACCGCGAGGTCATCTCCAACGATAATAGGTACCGGTTGTATGCTGGTGTGGGAAATCAGTCCCCGTTCAATCTGATAAATAGCCAGTACTCACAAATACACGTCAATGTGACCAGGGACAGGTTCAATAACGAATGGTGAATCCTGACTGTGATTGATGATGGGTTCGCCTTCCCTAGCTTTGAGGTAATAAAACCCATTCTTTTCCTTGTTATTGGGGTTCGTAGAGTTGATGTAGTAAAGCCCATCGGGATTCGGTTGCTTAAGTGCCCACTAAACCAAGAAACACGAATGATAATCAGAATACGATGACATAAGATGATGGCACATACAACTTGACGGTCCCCCAAGGGTTTCGCGGGTTCGACGTTGATAGGTTTTCCAGCCCCGTTATCCGTCGCGAATTCGTCCTCGGGAAGCTGTTCGGGGTCACGGAGAGAGACGAGTCTCAGGCGATACTCGCCGGGTACAGGTCCAGACATGGTTGTAATCTGTTACTTGGGAACTGGTGGGCTCCAGCCGCATCCTTATATACGTGAGCCATAAGCCATCAGGGGAGGGAAAGGCACATCAACCTTGTCTGAGCGCTGAGCGTTGAGCCCGCACCATGCTCAATTCGACACGCCAGCTTTCGGATGTATGATGGTGGGGAAAGGCGGTGTTGATCAGTGTCAACGCCATGACTTTGAATGATGCTACCAGGGTGTCAATCAATCCATGCAGCCACCGAATCAACGTTACGATTGAACATATCACCTGCAGATGAGCATGAGACCACTTCCGAGAAACGATAACTGACCACCAGATTGAAAGCGTTGTCGTTGGTCCCTATTGGGTATGGATCAGCCAGCGCAACCACAACAGCCGCAGCGGCGAAACTAATGGACGTGGACAAAGTCGGTCAGACATCGTCACGGTGGAATTTCGTGGTTTGTGCGGCCTTTCCCGAAACTCCTCTAATAAGTTATGCGCCCTTCAAACTATTATCACATGACAGGAGATGGAATATCATGTCTAAACTCCCTCTCGCCAAAAGCTCTGAAGTGGCGAAGCTAGAACCCAACGCCCTCAGTGCATACCGGGTTTGCCTCGACTTCGAACAGCAAGCCGCTGAAACACCTCTCATTCACGCACGAATCCTAGGCTACTTGATTCTTCATGCTCCCTCCGAGAATGCGCGGCATGAAATCGTCAAGTGTATTCACTCCTGCAATCATGATTACAATGTCTTGTCCGACCTTGGACAGTCTTTTATCAATTACTTCATCCGTCAATGTAAGTTCTCCTTTCGTATTAATAAAGAGAGATCTGCCGTTAATCTCGCCCTCAGTCAAGAAGTTCAAAGGGCGGACACCAAACCCCTCCGACCAACCGAGCCGTCCTTCGTTTGATAAGGACAAGAGAGATCTGGAGAGTACGATTCAAGAGGCACCGAAGAGTCATGTGGAAGCGAAGGACCAGGTAAATGGGTCGTAATTTATTGGCCGAAGCATCATTTCATTATGTTTCCGCTTCCTAATCCAGGCCCTGAAAAGAGATAGTTTTCGATGCGTGGTTACTGGCGTATACGACTATGTAGCATCGAAAAATGCGGGTATCAACGAACAACAGATCATTTCTGCGGGCGGCGCGGTGAATACAGAGTGTGCGCACATCGTACCGGACTCTACTTATTTTGATGTATCCAATACGCCCACGAGCTCGTCCAAGAAGGTAAATTATTATATATATGTTTCTACTGCTACCACGGAGCTCATCCTTACCCAGAGAGACTATGCAGCCTCTGTATTGGCGGTCTTGAAGCGCTTCGGTTACGATGTCGAAAGCCTCAATGGCCCCAAAGTGCATTCCCTCCATAATGTCATGACAATGGAACGCAATGTACACGACTGGTTTGACCGGCTGGATATGTGGTTCGAGGGGACAGTGAGTGTTCTCGTTACGCATGTATGTCCTATTTGACTGCTCCGGTACCTAGGAAATCGCGAATTGCTACAACGTAAAAACCACCAGCAGTGTGTTCCGGGTACCTACGCAGGTTACATTCACCTCTTCAGATCCTACGAAATATCCCGACCTCCCCTCTCCGAAGCTTCTGGCCTTGCATGCGGCTTGTGCCAAGGTTGCACATCTCTCAGGTGCAGGCGAACATATAGACGAGCTTGATCGCGATATGGATAATTTGGGTGTATTAGCGTTCGACGGAGGTTCATCTGCTGTCCTAGCCCATGCCCTTCTGAATATGCTGACCCATCCCATCGGAGTGATGGGTTGAAAGGAAAGCCTCATACATCTGGAGAAACGAGAGTCCTCTCGTTCAGTCCTTTCGTTACTTGAGTTGGCAGATAGATGGAAAGTGAAGTTATCATGTTCCTACTGCAATAACAAGCAATCTAAGTGACCATTCCAGATCATGGCTCCGCGGCTGCTCCCAAAACACCCCACTGCAGTCGACGAACGCCTCGCTATCGAACCCGGCATCCTTCAGCGCCTCGCGAATTCCTACCTCCAGCACCGACCTCACCGCTTTCTTCCCACAATCTTGGCAGTGTAGAAATCTGACGGAAACAATAATAATTAGTATTTGTGAGGATGGAATTGAAAGCAGGGCTGACCGCACCTCCCTGTCAAGCAGCAGATATGAGTCCATTGCAGGGTTGCTGTCGGGGACCAACGACATCTGGACTTTGGAGCATGTTTCTTGAGAAAGCACTGGAATTCGGCGTCGGTAATGACGAAATCTGGTGCGTCGCGCAGGGACCCGTTTCTGGTCCCGTGCTCTCGCTGTCCAGGAGCAAGACTCGGAAGACCTTCAATAGGCTGTTGATTTGCGTGGGATGAGGGTGAGGAGTCTGTAACTGACTTTCCAGCAGTACGGCTGCGAGAGCTTCAATCTGGTCATTCACTGAGGACTTCTTCAGTTGAGCCTAGTGTTCTGGGAAGCAGGTCCCAGCTACCAAATTCACCCAGCCTCACCCAGCCTCACAAACCAGTAACCCCACGTGACCAGTAACCCCACGTGATTAGTGTGACAATCTTGAGTTTTCTGAAGATCAATGTTGCTACTGGTGTGGGAACCATTTTTATCAAAATCTGAAACCAAGGAAATGTGTAAGATCTGTCTCTGTAAGATCTGTCTCTTCAGAGTTTTTATTCAAAGCTATTTGAAAAAGTACATCCAGAATCTGCTTCAATATCTGCAGAAGGTCATGGTCACTTCTGTCAATTTGTGATCCACTTTTCACTCAACCCAAAGCCAAAATTCTGAAGAGACAGATCTACTCAAAATTAAAACATACACATTTCCTTGGTTTCAGATTCAAAAAAAAATGGTTCCCACACCAGTGACCAGTAGCAACATTGATTTTCAGAAAACTCAAGATTGTCACGCTAATCAAGTGGGGTTACTGGTTTATGGATGAGGCATATCTTAGGTAAACAACAGCTAATTTACCAGTACACTTGGTTAGTGAATAGTGTGGGTAACCCATGGGTAATTTTGGCTGTACCCGTACCTGCACCCATTGTACCCACAGGTACAAAACCCGCGGGTTTTACCCGTCATTTTAAGCCCTGGATCGTCCAAAACGGTCAAGTATTGAGCTAGATATGCTCAAAATACTTTATTCTAGTATTTTGAGCATATCTAGCTCAATACTTGACCATTTTGGATGATCCAGGACTTAAAATAAAGCTGGCGGGTCCAGAAATCTGTACCCGTACCTGTATCTGTGGCTATACCCATGGAAGAACCCGTGGGTTCACCCATACCCACGCATTTCTCTACACTTGGTAGAGGATTATGGGAAGATAATCATGTTGTACTGCTACCGTGTATCCCGATCCAATTCCTTTGGAGTCTTTCACTTTAGAGCTGAGAGGAAAGGGACTGGATGTCAAACTCTTGGGGTATAATGAAAGTACTGCTACAGGTTTCCACTGCACAGCAAGCCACCACTGTCACATGGCATCTCATGAGGGTATGGAGACCCAGTGTGTCCATGTGATGTGGTTTTTCAGATCCAAAACTTGGCCAACAACCAATGTTTCCTACCCTCAAATTTACCTGAATTTATCTATGGTTTTGCAGTGCACTTGCAATTCACTAGCAAATTAGCATAAATTTACCATTTTGCCAAAGTAAATTTACCCAGGCTAATTCCTGGAATACTAGTTGAGCCTGTACAAGTCATGACTCCAAAACAGCTAGCTGAACCCAGAGCAAACACACCTAGTGAGTTATTACATGACTGGGCACAGCCTGGATAATTTTGTAGATGCTTTTACCTGGTTATATGTCAGATAGAGCAACCACCCAATTCTCCTGTTCAATGGTGGCAGGGCCAGGTCAATTGGCATCTTCAGATGACATGTTATTGGGAACCTTGTTGAATGTCCCTTGATTCTTAGGATCAGCCCAATTGGTCAGGCTCTCCAGATAAAAAAACATTATTGGGAACCCTGTTGAATATCCATTATATCTTGCATTGGTGATGGTATAGCAACCAGAAGGAGGAGATGCTGTAGTGGTACATGACAAGTCTTTCATCTGATAGACATGGTTAGACCTGCTGAGGCACTGGAAATTAGATTGCAGTCAAGGTGCACTGCAGCATGATGTCACTGAAATGACATGTGCTCCACCTGACAGGAGACCTTTTAGAATTTCCACGCCAATAGACCCTTCATCAAAAGCCCGGGAGGGTCTCGGTCTTGGAAAGCTCTTCAATCCCAACCACAACCAGGGTACATCCTTGCTCCCCTTATAACTCCTTTAATAAGATTTTTCTAGTCAAACTCTCTGACTCTCAGGCTCATAATACTGTTGATCCTGTAGGTGTCATAACTTTGTCTAGACATTTGTTGATTTTAGTATCTATAAGAGGTGCCAATGAAAGTTGTTGACAAAGTACTGAAAGCATTTGAACAAGGAAATATGTAGGTCCATTTTTCTTGTATATTTTACTGCATTCTCATCTGCTATTAAGGTTGCTTGCATTCCTCCAGGCTGTCACTGCACAACAACATCATGTTGAACTTATTCATGTGATCACCCTTTTGAACCATTGGGCTGGGTATGTTGGTGACAATATTGTCGAGTGGTATTTGAGCTCACCCATTATGATCAAACTCAAATACAGACTCTGAGTTGGACTCAAGTGAGTAAGGTATATTTTGATAAGCTGTGATACTCAAGTTGATACACTAAGCTCAATTCATTAACTAATCTTAGCCACCAAGTAGCTTGTCTCCAGATCCATTAAATTTTCTCCAAAAATCCAGTGAATCTACCATTCCAATACAGTGGTGGAATCGCTCAAGCTACTATCAATGTCAAAGTCAAGGAAGATTATATATAGTGTTTTGTAAAAGAGTTAGGCTAAGACTAGCATTGGTCTACTGACTTTCCACATTTATGGTACATTACTAGTGTGATTTCTGAGTGTTTTTCAAGACAATTAACATGACAAAGTTTGAGTTTTGTGATAGTGTGTGGCAATCATTGGTCCTACAGATGTTGTTCCCAAATGATCTTGAAAATACATGCATTATCAAGATCATTTCCTCAAATGCCATTGGTATTGCCAAACCAACCATTTGGTATCACTGCCCTTCTTTCCATTTATGCACAGTATCATGATGGTACATGTTCACATGACTCCACTTCAAAGCTAAGTCCTTGGTAGTTGCTCCCATGGCTGCCCTCTATGGTGCTGACATTCTATGGCTCACCTCACTCTCATGTATCAATGTGCAATAGGCTAAGCCAAGCCAGCATCTTTTCAATTCATCTACCAATCACACCATGCTCATTGGTTGATGTGTCTCACCTTCTCAAAAAAATCAAAGGCTTCATTGACAAGCCTGATGCAGAGTGACTACATATCCCAAACAGGGAACAAGAATGCTTTGATGCTTTAGCAACTGTGATTAAAGATAATTGTCAGCAACTCGGCGATACTGGTACCATGTGGTCAAGAGAGTTATTATTGTGAAAGCCCCACTTAGCCCAATTCATGAAGCTGGTCAGGGAGTCATAATGATAGTCAGTACAGCAGTCAAGGAGTGTACAGAAAATGGAGGATTTGTTTGTCATGTGAGATCTGGGACACTGGACATCTATGACACCTCCAACAACATTAAGGTCAAGGAGAAGGAAGGTGATGGTTGCATCAATATTACTGTTGATGAGATACAGCCTCCAAGGCTACCCTAAGTGTTCTGTGAAGTTGGTCACTCCAAAATGTACAAGTAGCTGAAGGAGGATGTGAGAACATGGTTGTTGGACTTAGATAACGAGGTGTTGACAGTAATTCTTATAAAATTCCAGAAGCCTGGAACTCAGGGAAATTTCAATATTACAGACTGGAAGGGGTACATTGAAGTTTGGGAATGGGATATGTAAGTCATCAGAGCTACCATCTGTCACTGGCTTACAAGCCTTGGATGTTACCAGTGGCCAACTGGATATCCAGCTGGTTAGAGAAAGAATCAACTTTCTTCCTCCATGTGGTCCAACCCCAATGCTTACACTTTGCATGATTCCACCCAGTCTGTTACCAGACAATTTGAAAGATGTGATGTTGAGCTAATAAAATCTTATCAGAATCTCAAGTGCTTTTGCTCACTGTCAACATGAACTTGGTTTGGCTCTTCATCATGACTGCCAGATACTCCACAATGGTCTCTGCAGTGCAGACCCATTGACTTTGAACTTGATCTATGCAATCTCAGAGATTGCTTCCAGTCATGACCTTTCACAAGGGGTTTGGCACAATGAAATAACCTAGTGATAGCAACAATATCCAATTTCAGCCTCTCCCCCATAATATTCCTACTCCTATCCAATGTCTGTGCAACAAAAAGAAACCAAAATTGAAATGAAGTGACAAGAACACAGTCTGGAAGCAGTAGAACCCATATGGGCATCATTGGACTTGATATGAATCTATGCAACAACTTTTGATAGGGCCTGATAGCAAATGAGCACAAATTGGTACTGGCTGGCCAAAGCCTTGGTCCCCCTTCCATTTCTGGGGAGAACCCTATCTCCCAAGCCTGTATCAACAGCTCAGAAAAGCCCTTCTGATCTACTCCCTGTGAGAGCTGAAGAAGCACCTCTTCAGCAACAAGGACTAGCCCCTTGTTTTCCCCCCTTGGGGTGTGTTTAAAAGGTTCCTTTGAATCCCCACCCTTTCTGCAGTATCCCTTTCAATT
The DNA here is from genome assembly GCA_963556145.1 of Hygrocybe punicea. Taxonomy (NCBI): domain Eukaryota; kingdom Fungi; phylum Basidiomycota; class Agaricomycetes; order Agaricales; family Hygrophoraceae; genus Hygrocybe; species Hygrocybe punicea. The sequence continues at coordinate 6,672,322 of OY744468.1, read as the reverse complement.
TTTCTGTGTTTCAAAGCCATAAAATCTTGGCCCAAGGCCTGGTCAACATGGTTCTATGTCAGAACCTCCCTACTAATTGTGACTGTTCCAGTGAACTTATGTAGATTCTCTGTTCACTCTGGTTGAGAAATATCCCTCAGTCCAGCTGTCGAAGCTCCTTCTGAGACCTCCTGGTTTCACCCTTATCATCTAACTCTACCTCCCTTCCTCAGCAATATAAAAGCCCCTCAAGTCAACCCCACATCCCTTACAGAACTGCACAGTCTCTGGGATAAAGATACACTCAAATTCAAAGAAAATCTCTGATTCAATACAAAACAGCCAAAAATCAAACCCTCCTGGACATTATGGGCATTTCTGGTGAAATTACTAAAAGTTTCATTAGTTCTGTCAAAGAACAGGAAATGCTCCTCCTAACCAGCACTGATACTCCAAAAAACAAACAAGCCCATATCAAAAAAGAAGCACAAGCTGCATGCCAATATTGGGCCAAAAATATGTAATGAGCTTCATCAATCACCACTCGCCTGATTCTCTTGGTGCTGCAACCAGTCAAGAAATAATTGAGGAAATTTTGGAGGTCCAGCTCTTTCGCTTCAGTCAAGGCTTTGCCACTTATTGCCAGTGTGCTTGTTGAGCGAGATGCAGACAGCACTGGATAGAAATAGGACAACAACAAGCTGTGGAAGCAAACCAAGCTAGTGAGGATAAGACCAAGGCTTTCATGGAAAAGCAAGAAAGTGCTGCATACAATAAAGCAGTAAGCCTCTTCTTTCACAATGAAACTTTCTCTACTAATAGAAATGGAATAGCTCAACTTACCTCCCCCTCTGGGAAAATCTGGTCCCAGCAGGCAATACCTTCCCCAAACACAGATATGCTCCCTACTTCATGCCTCAACCACCCCCCTTCCAGCTTCCCCAAACAACACCCCTCTGCATGTGACCTCTGCTGTAAGCAGAGTGCCAGCATTATGCAAAGTTTTGTTGCCATGCAGGGTTGCCAGACCTAAGCCCCTGCCAAGCAGGTGGTCAATCCAGAATGGGTTGTTCTTGGTTGGTCTGGTGGGTTGTTTGCATGACCTGGTATGATGTTTGTTCTTCTTTTCAGTTTGCCTAACAGCACCCCCCTGCATGCGACCTCTGCTGTAAGCAGAGTGCCAGTGTTACCCAAAGTTTTATTGCCATGCAGGGTTGCTGGACCTGACCCCCTGCCAAGCAGGTGGTCAATCCAGCATGCAGAGTTCTGGTTGGTCTGGAGTGGTGTTTGTTTCACCTCTTCTGTGCAGTGACCTCTACTCTGTCTGAGCAGAGTGCCAGCAAATTTTGCAGAGTTTTGTCACTTCACAGGTTGCCAGCCCTGCCTAGCAGGTGATCAAACCAGAATGCAAAGTTCTGGTTGGTCTTATGTGGTGTTGTTGGTGGTTGGTCCCTGATTCCTAGTGAAAGTTGCAAGTTTTAAAATATGATAATTCCTTTATATAATAACATTAAAACAGAGTGAAAAGTGAATCCTCATGTTCCAGCAAGAACTCTGCAGCTCTCAACAATTCTTAGCAACAGTTACAATACAGTTGCTGGGGTTTGTTACAATTGTTTGACTTGAAATATGTTGTGTTTCAAATGAGAAACATTGAGGGTGCATTCAAAATGTGTGTGAAATTCAGACTTTTCACTAGGCCTGATTCACACCTTGATCTGAGACCCACATATGTTGAAGTTTAAAAGTAACTTATGATAGAGTATTGTTGTGATTAGTCACTGTGTTTCTGGGGTCTCTGCAACAGTCAGATGACTAACTTTTTTATGCCATGGTTTTTATGCCATAGTTCCCTTAGGTCAACTGAGGTATTATCAAAGATGGTTCCGATATATCACCATGTGAGAGAGGAGTTATCCTAATATTAGCAGCCATGTCATATCTTCAGCTGCTACAAAAACCACTCCATAGAATTCCTGACATCATTCAAGGTGGCAGCAGTAGTGTCGCTCCTTTACCAATAGCATGGTTGACCAACATTCCTACTGAAAATCAATCATCACCCCTTTCTCATGATGAGTCAATGATGAGCAGATTGGCTACCAATTTTCGAGAATTCATCCCGAACTGCAACTCACGACTTGAACCAACAACAGGTATTGTGACCTTAGTGGATATTGCAAGCAGTCCTTGGGATGATGACCAGGAGCATGCTTTCTTTACACCAGGAATAACAGCTATGGAACAAAACATATCTGAACTCAACACCCAAACAATCATGCCAAAGGCTTGTCAGATTGATATTCACAGAACTAAAAACACACAACCACATTGTCAACAGATAAAAGATCAAAACATAACATTATCATTCCAGCATGGAAATGAATCAAGCTTAGCTGCTGGGATCACAGACAGGGTAGTCCAAATTTCAGGGCAATGACTTTGCACCCATGAAATGCCTGTGGTTTGATGACCACAAGGATCTGGTTACAAGTCTTGTAGGGCAGGGGAGTGAACTTGTGTGGGACCAAGCCCGAAATCCAGTGGAAATTCTATTACTCAAGGTCAGTAATGATTTGTTGTATCAGTAGCACTATAATAATCCAATCAGGGTGTTTACTACTGTAGATCCAACTGCTGTGAAATTGGTTTTTACTCCAGCTGAAGGATGTCTCTGGTTTCAAGAATGGTTCACCAAACGGGTACACCAACCTGTTATATTTCTTGTTCATTGTTATCCCAAAATGGACATTCATCCTCAGCAGACTTTGTCACCACAATGCTCTCTAAGATTCTCCAAACCTGTGCTCAGCTGTGGATCTTGGCGATTAGTGTGAAGACCAGACTGAGGGTTGAAAATAAATTCTTGACTCACAAATAGAATGCTATCAATGACATGAAGAGCATGGATAAATGCCTTTTTGTTCATCCGTGATTGTAACTCCATGAGTTTTGCATAAAATTGGGAGTCAATGAAATGCAGGGCTTCATTGACTCAGTGAAAGAGCAAATCCAGTTCTGTAAATAGTTTGCATGTGGAAGAAAAGGCTGTACCAATAGCAGGAATGTCACTACTCAGCATTAAGGGACCATGAGTCCATTCCAATTGTCAGAGTAAATACAATGATAAGAATAAGAATGATACTAACTGACTGCCTGATACCATACCAGTAGTGAACACACCTGATTTCCCCTATGATCTCTCCTTGGTGCAATGTATACTCCAGCCTTATCATCACCAGTAGTTGACTTGCCAATATGAGGCTTGACAATTTCAGAAGCAATTGAGTAAGTTTTTCCTGAGACATATCAGAACTTTAAAGTAACAGGAATTAAAATGAAGACTTACCTTGCCTGCAGCCTTGACAGCATTAGATAAATAATAAACCAGAAGGATCCCATCTGTGCTGGTTGCAGACAATGGAACATTATCATTCCAAGTCAAGGTTTCCTGAGGAATTGGCAGCTTTCTGTATTTCGAGGCCTGGCAGAAATTGAAGGTAGATATAACCACTATATACTATGGATATATCTAAGGATTGACACGGGTAACCCTCAGGTCAACTTTTTGATACCCATACCTGAAACCGTTGACACCAGATCCCTACGGTAAATGGGTATGAACCATACCCGATCTGGACGGGTTTAAGGGGAAACCTCGGGTATCATGGGAACCCGGTTACATATATGACAGGAAATTATTTAACTACATATCAGTTACCATCTCGGCTGCAATATCCTCTGTCCCTGACGAAGCATGCCTCCTCTTCTTTGACTTGATCGCAGCCTCAATATCTGCAATGTGAATAAGATCAGAACACAACCAGGAGCCAAGGCAAAGATATTTCTGAATAGAATTTGCAGAGAGTCTGCTGCGAGTGAATGGAAGGAGTTGCCTGCCACATGAAAAGACTTGTTCGACAGAGATTGATGTGGTAGGAATGCTAAGATAGTCTAACACCATGCGGGAAAGGTTTGGGTAGCTGAAGCGGTTCTGGAACCACCATTGAAGTGGGTCTTGTATATTCTCGACCGGTTCCCGGAGAAACTTGTCGACTTCATTTGAGATAGACTTCTTGGCCACCGAAACATTACTGAAGTCACCAACACTAGGCATGTGTGACTTGTCTACACCACTCCCACTCCTCTCGGCTTGTGTCTTGTTGTAGACGCATGCATAAACATCCCGGACAAGCAACTCCGCAGTTTCAATCCAGTCCAATTCCCACTTCTGTTGTTGGAAGTACTCGAGTTTGAGGCCTGGGTGAAGGACTGTGGGCATATCGGTCAGACGTGCAAAGAACATGAGAGATCCTTTACAGATTCATAGAGACCCTGTACACATTGGAAAGATCCATTAAGGAGTAATATTGGTTGAGTTTGATGCATGCTAACTTCATAGCAACGATGATAGAGATCGTACTACTCCACATCCCTCCAAAGACATTGTTATTCTGTTTTGAGTCAGCTTTTTGGTCGGATGGAGATGGAAGGTATGATTCCAAGCTGTTGTTGAGTCCAGGAGTGGTATGAGAAAGGGAGGTGGGTTGGGATGTAAGTTTTTAGAGTCTAGCCAGTTGCCACAGGTCTCCGGGTCATCCATCAGGTCGATGAACTCTGCAAGTGAACTTTGCTTGTGATATGGCCAGTCAATTGTTTGAGCATCATGGTTTCGAGCAAACTGGAAACAATCAAACCATGTAACCAGTTGTCCCAAGTCACCAAAATGCAGTTGAAAACCCATTGTTGACAGATTGCATGGAAAATCTTGATGCCAGCCGCATATCACTGTGATCTTTCCCTGCCCTCCAAAGACATTGTTATTCTGTTTTGAGTCAGCTTTTTGGTCGGATGGAGATGGAAGGTATGATTCCAAGCTGTTGTTGAGTCCAGGAGTGGTATGAGAAAGGGAGGTGGGTTGGGATGTAAGTTTTTAGAGTCTAGCCAGTTGCCACAGGTCTCCGGGTCATCCATCAGGTCGATGAACTCTGCAAGTGAACTTTGCTTGTGATATGGCCAGTCAATTGTTTGAGCATCATGGTTTCGAGCAAACTGGAAACAATCAAACCATGTAACCAGTTGTCCCAAGTCACCAAAATGCAGTTGAAAACCCATTGTTGACAGATTGCATGGAAAATCTTGATGCCAGCCGCATATCACTGTGATCTTTCCCTGGGAGAGATTTTCCTGGATTTTCCTCTTCATGCTGGAGATCGACTAATACAAGGAAGCCTTGGGATATAATCCTGGTCACTTTACTTCATCATCAAGCTCTATGACAGACACCATGGCTTTGGCTTCACGAGTGGTCGGCTTATTTGAGGGTGGTAAACTTGATCAATTGAAGCTGGCCACTGATCCAGGTGCCGAAAGGACTCCAGCTGTAATGCATGACCTGGAAGCCATGTCAATCACTGACTGGCTTTCAACATCCCAAAAATGAATTTATTGTCAAATAAAATAAATTCATGTCAGTTATCATCAGGGTTCAGGGTTACTAACATGTGTAGTTCCAAGTCCCACAAATGGTAGGAATGTCTTGATACCATTTTGCCATTGGACCTGCCCTATTTTGAATGGAAAACCACACTGGTTTCTGATAAACCTGTCCTGTATGAGAATTTAACTTTGCTTACTGGCTCCAGAAATTTTTAGGTTTTGCTACTCACCAGATCAAGAACACTGCCTTTGGAAGACTGGTTCCAAAGTATTCCGAACCGCACTCCCTCTGTATTCATGTCTGCTTACTTTTTAAGGGATGCCACAATGCTCTTGATCCAATTTCACAGCTATGACAGCTGTAGATGCCTTTACCCTTGTTCTCACTGGTTTCTTCTCTCTAGTGACATTCCCAATCCTGGTCAGCTTGTAGTATCTTGAGTTAGTGATGAGCTCAATGTAACCATTGCATGTTTTCCATATCATTCCATATCTTCTTCCACCTTCCTGGCATCGTTTGCTGACAGGAAGACACTGAAGGTGAGCAAAGATGATGCTAAGCCCAATGTTAATCTTGAGGAGACAACACTCAGAGAGTGTCTTGTACAGATGATGATATTCCCCAATGTAACCCTTCTCAATCAATATTCCATTTTGGAACAGTTTACACCCACTGGCACTGTATGGAATGTCACAGCAAAAGCCTCATACCAGGATAGATTTTGACAAAGGACAGTGGAGCTCACAACACTCAGGGATCAGTTACTACAACTTCAGAATTGGCGAGATGAGCAAGAACTTTACTTCATCAGGCTGCCAAACAGAGTTGGCATTGAAACCAGTGTCAGGAGGTGGGACAAAGATGGAGAGCATGGAGTGAAACAAAGAGTGTTTTTGTCCAGTCTTTGCACCTTGAAGATGATAGCTTGATGCTACAAACATGTGGTTGTAAAAAGATGCCTGAATGGCTTGTACAGTCCAACATTCCATAGCTTCTTGAAGAGTGGTGGGCTTAGGAGGTAGGCCACACATGCCATTGTCCACCACAGTAGGCCAGAAATGCACTGTCATTCTGATAAATAGATCATTGGACTGGGCATGCTGGTCATACATGGCACTCCATTCCTAAGGCTTCAACATCATCTCTGGTGAGTCCTGAATGGCTTGAACCACCAACTTCCAGGGAGGTGAATCACCAATGGGATACTGAGCATTTGGTTCAGAGTTGATGAAATTAATGGTCCTATCCTTTTTACATGCATGCAGGTCTACCTTCATCACCTTGGCCACCTCATTGTCATTGTTTTGCTCCAATCCTGGAAGAAAGATATTGTTTGGAATGTCTACATCATACAGAAAGAACATTTCAAATCTTTCTATGCAGGAACTGAAATTGAGGTCAATGAAAGCAGCATTGAGATAGCTGCGAGTGCTTATGGGGGTGATGATGATGATGCATGACCAGACTAGTGATGATGCCACAGGTGGAAGGACATGACTTGGACAACTCAAGTTGGAAGTTTTTCAGCTCCAACATTCTCCTTCCCACAAAGGTGAACCAAAGATGAGATTTAACCCACAACACGGGATCTGATGGCAAGTAATCCAATGCCTGGATCACACAACATTCCAAGTCAGATGTGGAAGAACACCACCAGAAACACACAGGAAACTAGCCTTTCTTTTTGCAGACATCAAAGCTGTCTTGATGGCAAGTCCACTTCCACAAAATTTTTCTCTAACCCTGAATGACTTTCTTTTGGCACCCTTGAACATGCCAAGATATCTTTTGCAACAGTCAAGAAAAGTGAGGGAGGCAAAGTAAGCCTCACGGTCCTTGCAAAAGTAGGAGTTAGAACCTAGACAGCGAATGGCCTCAAAGTAGAGGCCATAGGACAAATGAAAAGTAAACTGGACAGCCTTCATCCTATCCTGTTGCATTTCAGCCTGCAGGCCACCGTTGTAGAGACATATATATATCTGGGTACGTATTCACTCATTTTACCATATTCCCTATTTGTTCTATCATTTGTATGTGGTGGCTGTTGTAAATAGTCACAAACAAGAAGAGTTTTGGGTTTTGATCCCACTGACAAACAGACTTGCACAACAAATCCGCACCTACCCAGGCCGCTTTCACCACATCTGGAGCCCACCACAAGGACTGTCAACCTCTTCCTCAATTTTCCATCCTTTGACTTTGCCATTTTTGGCACCTCTCTCCTTTTTGGCAGCAACAGCGCCATATTCAACAGTGCACCATATTTGGCTGCATTTTGAGTGCCTCTAGTTGTCCACCAGCTCTTAAACCCACCCCCGATGTTTTCAATGCCTCACTATAGTTTTTTCGTACCAGTTGCGCCTCTTGGGCTGCAGAACTCGGCCCTTTGGCCTTTTTGTCACACCGTACTGTGCCAGAGTGTTGGTGTTATGGATCATACTCTGCTTCATTCCAGCAGCTCGATATGAACCTTGCACGACAGGCAGTTTCCAAAGACCGACCAAAGGGGTTGCATCTTTGGGATTTGGATGAAAAAAAATCCCAAAGTCGAGGAAGAGCTGTCCATTGGATCAATCCATAGCATAGTCCCAATCCATTCCAGGGTACTCCCTCATCAAAGCTTGATAGGGGTCATCCTCCACTGTAAGGCCTTTGGAGCTTTGAAAGTCGCAAATGAAGAAGAAGGAACCAAAGAGATCGAGATTGTCAGAATTTTCCATAATGGTTTTCTTCATGCAATACTGCAAATCATCAAGGGCAAAAGCATGAATGGGAGTGGTCTTGGTGTCAATGAATCTAAGATTTACTGAAGCCTTCCATCTTCACTCATCCAGAGTGAAATCTGTATACTCCAAACAGCCAGGAACAGTGGAGGCAATAATGGAAGGGAGCACGACCTCTGTAAACCACAAAGATTGCACTTTGAAAGGAATCTGATTGACTCAAAAGCTCATCCCGGTGGATCATCCTTGGAAAGAACACATATATATTCACACTTCCTGCTCCATCTCCAAGATGTACAAAGTGAGTGTGAGGTATTCCAGACAAAGGAAATGATTTGGATAGCCACCCTGATCTACCACTACTGTCTTTGTCTAGCTTGAATGAGGAAGGAGTATGTCCACATAAATGTGGTTGTTTCTGTGGATAGAAGCTTCCCTCCTTTTGTATGACAATATAAACATCTTGGTGGCTTGAAGGAAATGGAGTTTGTGAGTGACCCAGATCATGCTATTGATATCAAAACACAGGGTGATTTCATCTTCCTCCAAATGAACTTTGTCTTCCTCCAGAAACAGGTAATTTTTCTGTGTTCCAAAGCTGTAAACTCTTGGCCTATTGGAGGCCTGGTCAACATGGTTCTATGTCAGAACCTCCCTACTAATTGTGACTGTTCCAGTGAACTTATGTAGATTCTCTGTTCACTCTGGTTGAGAAATATCCCTCAGTCCAGCTGTCGAAGCTCCTTCTGAGACCTCCTGGTTTCACCCTTATCATCTAACTCTACCTCCCTTCCTCAGCAATATAAAAGCCCCTCAAGTCAACCCCACATCCCTTACAGAACTGCACAGTCTCTGGGATAAAGATACACTCAAATTCAAAGAAAATCTCTGATTCAATACAAAACAGCCAAAAATCAAACCCTCCTGGACATTATGGGCATTTCTGGTGAAATTACTAAAAGTTTCATTAGTTCTGTCAAAGAACAGGAAATGCTCCTCCTAACCAGCACTGATACTCCAAAAAACAAACAAGCCCATATCAAAAAAGAAGCACAAGCTGCATGCCAATATTGGGCCAAAAATATGTAATGAGCTTCATCAATCACCACTCGCCTGATTCTCTTGGTGCTGCAACCAGTCAAGAAATAATTGAGGAAATTTTGGAGGTCCAGCTCTTTCGCTTCAGTCAAGGCTTTGCCACTTATTGCCAGTGTGCTTGTTGAGCGAGATGCAGACAGCACTGGATAGAAATAGGACAACAACAAGCTGTGGAAGCAAACCAAGCTAGTGAGGATAAGACCAAGGCTTTCATGGAAAAGCAAGAAAGTGCTGCATACAATAAAGCAGTAAGCCTCTTCTTTCACAATGAAACTTTCTCTACTAATAGAAATGGAATAGCTCAACTTACCTCCCCCTCTGGGAAAATCTGGTCCCAGCAGGCAATACCTTCCTCAAACACAGATATGCTCCCTACTTCATGCCTTAACCCCCTTCCAGCCTCCCCAAGCACCCATGCTGCCCCAAACAACACCCCCCTGCATGTGACCTCTGCTGTAAGCAGAGTGCCAGCATTACGCAAAGTTTCATCACCATGCCGGGTTGTTGGACCTGAGCCCCTGCCAAGCCGGTGGTCAATCCAGCATGCAGAGTTCTGGTTGGTCTGGACTGGTGTTTGTTTCACCTCTCCTGTGCAGCAACCTCTACTTTGAGCAGAGTGCCAGCAAATCACAGAGTTTTGTCACTTCATAGGTTGCCAGCCCTGCCTAGCAGGTGGTAAAACCAGAATGCAAAGTTCTGGTTGGTCTTATGTGGTGTGGTTGATCCCTGATTCCTAGTGAAAGTCACAAATTTTGGAATATGATAATTTCTTTCTATGATAACATTAAAACAGAGTAAAAAGCAAATCCTCATGTTCCAGCAAGAACTTCGCAGCCCTCAACAACTAGTTGGTACCTGTGCTTTGCAACGGTTTTATTTTATTTTATTTATCTTATTTTATCATAAATTGATTATGGTATTAGTTATGTTGACTTTATGTTATGTTATTTTATTTTAAATTTATTTCATAGATTTGAATTTATTTGAATTTATATGAATTTATATGCATTTATTTTGCATTTATTTATGTTATTTTCCTTCGATGTTTATTCGCTTTGCTCACAAACACCCGTAGCACCTGTTCTGCAGTGGCTACTCACAGCAGAGTTACATGCTTTTTGTGCCACCGATGTTTGTGAGCGAAGCGAACAAACACCCGTAACACCCATTCTCCAGTGGCTACTCTACACACATTTGGTAGCACCTTGCTCCATAATTAAAATGGACTTTGCCAAAGCTGCAAAGCAGTGAAGGCCAAGTCCCATGCCTGTGTGACAAGGACTGACGGCGAAGGCACTTGGCCGCCTCCATCTCTGTCCCTGAGGGTAGGAGAGTGGAGGTGAGGTTGCTGCACAACACTAGCTTAGGCGTGGGTAGGGTTTCGACTGGTGCGAAAGGTCTCATCAGAGGGCTATGCCTACCCCGACCCTTACTTCCTTGCCTGCAAGTACGAGCAGCACTACCTCTAAGCTTTAAATAAGGAAGGGAGTTGGTCTGTGCACAGGTGCCCTTTAGGGCAGGCCGATGCACATGCACCCACGTGGGGGTGCGCAGCAGGACACGACCCTCCCAAAAGGAGGTGTACAAGAGGGTTAGTTAGGTCTGGATGACCCGAAGCCTTGGTATCATCAAATCTGGTTAACTATGGCCAAATCTGGGCCCTTTCGGGTCCCAGCTGGACTTTGCATGGTCTAGGCAAAACACAGGGTAGGTTTTGGTTATTGATAATAATAATAATTTCTATGTCAGAGTTAGCCAAACCAATTTCTTATAATAATAAATATATTCATAATTTAATTGTATGGTACAGTGGTATGAGGTGGAGGTGGTCAGCCAATGGAAAAAAAAAGAGTAGAGCATCAAGAATAATCACTACATGGAGGGGGGGGATGGCAATCTGAAACCTGGGGGTAGAGATCTGGAAGAGGGGGGTATGAGGAGAGGTGGGGGCAGCGCGAGGCAATGGGACCAAACCGACATGCGATGTCATGCACATCCGACCCCAGTGGGTCGTATCCATGTGTGTGTGGCAGGGTTTTACGATCTGAGGTCTGGGGGTAAAGATCTGGGAAGGGGGGTATGAGGAGAGGTGGGGCAAGTGCAGGCCAACGGGGTGGAACTAACTCACAATGTTGTGCTCAAACAACCCCATGTGGTCATAACTGTCTGTGTGCAGTGGGATTTGGCCATCCGAGGTCTGGGGGTAGAGATCTGGCAGGGGGAGTATGAGGGGAGGTGGGGCCAGCGTGGGTCAACGGGGTCGAACAAAGGCGTTGATACGCAGTCTCTCCCTTTGGGCACGGAATCTCTCATATGGTCAATTCTACTTTCCCTACGACTCTTCCGCAGTCCCGCGTACATGCGAAACATCAGCATGCTGCCCACGACTTGCGCGACTTACGCCGATCGACGCGCGCGTGACCGCTGGAGTAGTAGCGAGGGCTGGGTCACATGACTCAGTTGGTTCCCAAAGTAGCTAGAGACCAACCCAACCAATCCACAACCTTCGAGACTCGAGATTCAGTTCCTCGTTAGACGCCTGAGACTCCGGACCACTCCAATGTGGTGATGAGAGCGGCATTCGACCTCTAAACCCAATAGACCCACCACAGACCTAAGAAGAGCACGCGACCTGAGACCCGAGACCTGAGACCAGAGCACAGAGACCAGACCCAATCACCGAAACCTAATTTTATACTCTCAGGATCCTGGGCAGGATCCGGGACAAGGACAAGGACAAGGACAAGGATTAGTAAGCAGTTTTGGACAAGGAATTTCCTTTTTGGGAACCTTAGAGGATTTTGGACAAGGATTTTGGACAAGGAGTTGCCTATTTGGGAACCTATGGACAAGGACAAGGACAAGGATTCTGGATCAGAGAGGGGGGTTCTTGGGCAAGTATTTGAGTGATGTGGGGGATCTTTGGGGGCCATTGTGGGCAAGTCTTGAGGACATGTGGGGGGATCTTTGGGGGGGTTTTTGGGCAAGCATTTGAGTCATGTGAGGGGATCTTTTGGGGGCATTGGGGGCAAGTATTTGGGACATATGGGGGGTTGTTGGGCAAGTCTTTGAGTCATGTGGGGGATCTTTGGAGGGCATTTTGGGCAAGCATTTCAGTCATGTGGGGGGATCTGTGGGGGGCATTTTAGACAAGTATTTGGAACATGTCACAGGGTGTATGGTAGCATACTGTGTAATAAAGTATGTTGAATTTATTGGACAAGTATACTGAATATTGTTATCATATTGTTGCACACAGTATTCAAATAGTATTCAAAATGATGATTCAATATTTTGAGACAAAGTAAATTACTAGTATTAAATGACACTTTTAGAATACTGCTTGAATAACAACAAGACATTTACTGAAATTATTGAAGTAGTATTGTAAGATTGCCATTTATTACTGGTAATGTACTTTGTTTCAAAATATTGAATCAGCATTTTGAATACTCTTTGAATACTGTGTGCAACAATATGATAACAATATTTAGTATACTTGTCCAATAAATTCAACATACTGCATTATACAGTATGCCACCATGCACCCTGTGTGTGTGGGGATCTTTGGGGGACATTGTGGGCAAGCATTTTAGACAAGGAGGGGGATATTGGGCAAGTCTTTCAGTCATGTGGGGGGATCTTTGAGGGAACTTTTGGGCAAGTATTTGGGACATGAGGGGGGATCTTTGGGGGGCATTTGAGTCATGTGGGGGGATCTTTGGAGGGGCATTTGGGGCAAGCATTTGAGACATGAAGGGGGATCTTTGGGGGACATTTTGAGCAAGCATTTGAGTGATAGGGGGAATCTTTGGAGGACATTGTGGGCAAGTATTTAGGACTTGAAGAGGGATCTTTGGGGGGAATATGAGTGATGTGGGGGGATCTTTAGGAGGCATTCTGGGCAAGTATTTGAGTGTTGTGGGGGCATTTTACACAAGGGGGGGATGTTGGACAGGTATTTCAGTCATGTAGAAGGATCTTTGGGGGGCATTTCAAGCAAACTTTTCAGTCATGTGGGGGGTCTTTGGAGGCCATTTTAGGTAAGTATTTGGGACATGTGGGGGGATCTTTGGAGGGCATTTGAGCAAGCATTTGAGTCATGTGGGGGGGTCTTTGGGGGCATTTTGGGCAAGCATTTTAGACAAGGAGGGGGGTCTTTGGGGAGCATTTTAGGCAAGTATTTGGGGCATGAAGGGGGGTCTTTGGGGGACATTTTTGGCAAGCATCTGGGTTATGTGGAAGGTTTTTTGAGAGGCATTTGAGTCATGTGGAGGGTTCTTTGGAGAGCATTTTTGGCAAGCATTTTAATCATGTGGGGGGTTTTGGGGAGGCATTATGGGCAAGCCTTTGGGATATGAAGGGTGATCTTAGGCAAGTACTTTAGATAAGAATTATAGATCAACAAGAGATTCCTCTTGGGCATTCTGAATAATGATTCTGAAAAAAAAAAAAAAAAAAATTTAGCATATGGGTCTAGTCATGCTTTATTATCAAGCAACCTATTCCATGTCAATAGATCCTGCATTTGACCTTGGTAAGTTCACATAATTACTATATTTTTTAATATTCTGAAATTTAATGTCAGATAAATTGCACATATTTACACTTGAAACTGTATAGCAGATGAACATATACCTCATAACCATATCAATCATCTTTATAATGTACATAAAGCCATCATAATTCATATTTTAATATAGTTTAAACATCTAATCTGACAGTTATTACATTATCACAACTCTGATGCACTCAAAGCAATAAAAAGGTTGTTAAATTCACAACTCAAATAATAAATGCCTTGTGATATCAAACAGTTGATGATATTACCAACTCAAATCACATGCTACTTGGTGAATTCACCAACTCAAGTCACATGTCACAGTCACACAGTTGGTAAAATGACCAAGTGTCCTGTGATATGTCACTGTCACACACTTGGTTAAATCACCAAGTCAAGTCACATGACTAGTTGGTGAAATCACCAAGTCAAGTCACATGACTAAGTCACATGATTGGCTAATTCAGGTAACCTGACTTGATCTCTCTTAATCACTTACCACTATCATCTCATCTCATATTTCAACTTTGCTTTATTATCATGCCTTCTTCTTGTAGCAATTGTAATTTGGAGTTTCCTACTATGGGACAAAGAGATCATCACTATAGACAATGCAAGGGAGAAGTTAAAATAACTTACATTAATAGGGTTTTCACATTGCAGGCAGGAGTTGAGGGAAGATTTATATGTCAATGTAGTCATCCTAAATGTCCTAAGCCTTTTACAACCATTGGAGGTCTTCAAAAGCAGGTTAAAAAGGTTCAGCTGTCATGGATGCCTAGAGTTGGGGTGGACAATCTAGTCAATGATCAGGCTAAAGTCCAGGCTGAAGTTCAACCTCAAGTTCATACTGATGAGCCCATTATCCAGGTTTATTTTATCATCTTCAGATTCAATATTAATCTTAAACCTGACATTTTTTAGAGTCAGCCACAATCACCTGATATCACCAATGTAGATGAGGATTTTATTGATGACGCAGCTGCAAATCCAGCCATCATTTCAGACTCATCACAAGTTAATAATCAAATCATTCCCAACCAACACCACAAAGATGATATCAGCACTTCAGAGGTGGGTTATTTCATGTGTTTTCCAAATACTACATTTGATGTTGAAGTCAAAAGATTGCAACACATCCCTATCTGGATACAATAGGGTTCTCTGTCAATACAGCCCTCCATTCACTGCTTTGTGACTGGTGTGGTTATGCTGTTTTGCCCAAACATGTAGAAAGTCATTTGGCAGGTGAAAATCATAAACCAGGCAAACTCAAGATCATCAGCAAGACACTTGGAGAAGTGATGAAGGAGATGGAGGTGTTTGAATGTTTTCCCCATCTTCCCATGACATTTTCCATGGATCCTGCACCACGTGCTTTTCAAGGCTTGGAGATTGCAGAGGGTTTCTACTGTTTGTTTTGCCCTCATGCATCCACCTCCAAGGAATATATGAGAAAGCATCATAGCAAGCATCATCGCACAGAACCAAAGCCACTCACATGGGCTACATGTTCTGTTCAACAAATCAATCCACGTGATCATGTGACATGTCAATGGTTTCGAGTTCAACGGCGAGATGCTCAGCCCATCCATGTCACCACCACCATCGTTACCGATCTTCGAAAGGAGATGCTCAAAGGATCAGAACAGTCAAGGCACAGAGGAGTTAGAGATCCACGTACTGTTAGCCCTTAGCTCTTGAGCACCAAGTGGCATGAGCATATCGAAGGATTCGAGACAATCGAACTTCGGAACTTGGTTTCATTTCCAGGCAAAGAAGAACTGAATGGTCTTGCAAAGTTGGTCGAGTTGTATTATCAGGAAGCAACAGCTCTACTGCCATCAACATCTGAGATCACACTGCAGAAGCTCAACACCCCGGATCCTGCCAAAACGTAAGTATCAATTAATGTATAAATCACTACTGATGACAAACATTCAATTCAGTGGCATTAGTAATACTCCCTTGCACCAGCATCAGCTCGATGCCATATTAGGCCAATACTGTAATCCAGTCATCCGTTTATTGGCAATGCTCCTACGTCCAAAGGCCCAGTACCAGATCCCACTTACCGTGGAATTGGAAGAAGCATTGTTGTTTCTAAAGGAGGCTCTGGATGAAGACAGGGATGAGCCTATGGTTGTAACTAGGCTTCATGCCGTGTTCAAGGCATTGTGGATGCAGAGCTGGCTGCCTAAGGCCGATAACCCAATTCCTTGCCCAACCGTTCGAGCTTTAGCTCTCTTGACATTGCAACAAGACCGAAGCTTCATGGCACCAGTGGGAGTAACTGGCTTCATAGCCAAACTGGAGCGGGCTATCCGTCTTTTTTATTTGACCGAGATACACGAACTCTCTGTAGCACCAGAGGATGAAGAAAATTCCTGCAATGCCATGCAGTACTGGTTCATTGAAAAGAACAACACTCCATTCAACTCTCTTCGCTCCTTGCAGCATCGTGCTTCCAGCATTGCCTTTCGCACCAGAAGCTTGCCTCGAATTTATTGGACAGATCGCATCACCTGGAGGTCCATGTTATATCGAGGTACACCTCTCAATTTGGACCACATTGGAGAGGTGTTCAGAAACTTGGAGGGTGCCATAGTTGATGTGTGGGAGAAGAAAGTTCTTCTGGGCCTGACACTGAGAGTCAACACAAAGGGGATCATGGAGGATCTTGCAAACACAGATGTTGGCTATTCATTCATTTCAGATCCCCGTAATGAGACCTTCAAGGACCGGGACCAGCTACTAACCGCTATCATGTGCAATCCTGCGATATGTGGGCAGTTCATGAAGGTTGGTTGGGTCGGTGGTAAGATCGTGTGGAACAAAACAGCATTACGCACATGGCTCAGCAGCTATGCCAGACTGCATGAACTCCTCCTTCTCCGATGCGAGACAGTTTGTGGAGCCCCGGAGTGGGGAACTGAAATGACAGCCATGCAAAAAGAGAACACTGACACACGGACTGACAAGAATCTCGCTATTCTTGACAAACATCTGGCTCTTCTCCGTCTATACAACAAATCCAGTGCACAGATGGGCCATGACAAGCTCATACCACATGCTGTCGATGCCTTTACATCCGACATCATCATTCAAGACCTTGCACTAGCTCATTCCTTTGCAGAGATTGCAGTGCACGTCTGCATGCCTGAGAGGTTGGACATCAAGAAGCTGTACCAGGTGCATCTCTTTGTCAATGATGGCAAACTTTTCAACACCAACAACCTGTTGAACGTGATGAAGGAGTTCACGGAGCCCATCATTGGTGTGGGTCTGACCGTCAACGACTGGAGACACATCAGCATCACCTGGAAGCGTAAACTGTGTAGCGCCGCCATGGAACTGTATGAAGAAGGTGGCTTGGAAGATACCATGGATGTCCTCCAAGCAGGTCACAACCGGAACACAGAGGAACAGATTTATGGCATCAGTCGAGATGCACTGGCAGGTGCAGCAGAGGACATTCTGCCTCTCTTTATGCAGGCCAGCACCAAGTGGCAGATAGTGCACAAAGTCATTCCAGGTGAGCTCTCAATGCACATGTCACCGTTCAATCTTGACAATCAAAACACAACAGGAGGCCTGATGTTGCCATACACCGAGGCACGCATGAAAGCATTCGACGATCTCATTGCCAGAGGTGTCATAAAGGTGGAGCAATCAAGAAACAGCATGCCCAACACCACAATTGACCTCGATGCCATCGCGGACTGAGTGGTGGATCGACTCATGCCTTGCCTCACAGATCTGATCAGAGATGTCGTTACCTCTGTCCTAAGCAAAGCTCCCACCACCATCAAGGTCTCTAATGTTGACATGGATATGATGAGCATTGAACCTGACTTCAATGATGTCCCCGAGGTTGTCGTGGCCCAGTCAGATCCAATCATTGTCCATCAAGCTCCAAAACGACCGGTCCCACCAAGAATGCAGCCAGCCACCGGTCCAGCCAGGCCAATGTCAACAATGGCAATGACAAAGGTGGCCACCACCCATCCCTTCCAGGATGAATTTGAGGGAGCCAAGAGACGAAAGTTGGCAGCATTGGCGGCAAAGAGTGGTCTGGCGGATCGGCTCTTGAAGGGCTTGAAATCATTTCAAGGGATATGCTCATTCTGCAGGGTCTTTGGAGGGTCAAGTCAACCGTGGCACAACATGCTCAACTGTCCCACAATGCTTGGAGTCATGTCCAAGGATCAGTACATCAACTATCAAAACTGCATTTAGTACGACACCAAGATTCACAGGACGATGATGTGCTTCCTCTGTCATGTGCCTCAACTCAACTATCGACTCCATGCCAATTTCACTGGCTCTGGTGAAGACTGTGAGTGGCAAGAATGTGTGGCGCCCATAGCATTGGCCATTTTCATGAGCACCAAGCTGTGAGAAGCAGCCAAAGCGCATTTTGGATGTCAGTGGAAAAACAAAAAGGAGTTTGCAAAGTGGTTGAATTCAAAGCCGACACAAGGGCATACCAGTAGAACCATAGAGCTGTTTTTGTGGTGCTGTGAATGTTAGCACCACACTTGAAAGTTTACATTAGACCACACCATGTACATATAAATAGACCACAGCCATGGGGGAAAATTAATTCAGACTTGGCTGTTATCATGATTGCAATCAGAAGGTCCAAAAACCCCAGAAAGAAGTCAGTTGGAAGCATTTGATTCCATAAAAAGTCACATGCCACATGACCAGTTGGTGAAATAACCAAGTCAAGTCACGCTTGGTGAATTCACCAAGTCAGGTCACATGGCCAGTTGGTGAAATAACCAAGTCAGGTCACATGATCAGTTGGTGAAATCACCAAGTCAGGTCACATGACCAGTTGGTGATCTCACCAAGACAAGTCACATGACTGGTTGGTGGATTCACCAAGTCAAGTCACATGACCACTTGGTGAAATGACCAAGTCAAGTCACATGACCGGTTGGTGAAATGACCAAGTCGAGTCACAAGTCACAGTCACTTACACGGTATACTTCTGCCAGGGTTCAAAGTTAGCAACAAACGATGACGAGAGTAATGCTGGTCACAGAGTCGGTGAAATGACCGAGTCAGGTCATGTGGCCATGTCACTGAGTGCGTAAATTTGAGCGATGAGTCATGATTGCTCTTGATCTTCAACCACCATCATCAATTGGAACGTTGTGGTTGATCTGGCCCACGGACTGATTTTTTTAACTGTTCCACTCAGATCCTATGGCCATTTCCATCGCATTCGCATTATTGCAGTCATGTCACCGAGTGTACGATGAGTCATGATCACCTCTGTCCGTAACCCTGCAAACTGGATAGTGGCGTGGTTCCTGTTACAGAAGCTTATTACATTCTCTTCACCATTGGAACATTGCGGTCGATCTGGCCCACAGAATGATTTTTGTAGCCGTTCTATTCATCTACGCACTACTCGGATCCTATAGCCATTTCCATCGCGTTATTGCAGGCAACGGTGTGATTTTTTTTGACCATTCCATTCAACCATGCCGGCCATGTTGTTGCCGTCAACATCAACGTCTCAGTTACAAGCGCTTAGCACACAGACCACTCGCATCCTACCCCTCTTACCCCTGCCCTAGGGGAGGTGGCGGGCAAACCCCACCAGTCCCCTCCACAAACGTGTGCGATTTGAAGCCTGCAGTCCCCCAGTCAAATCGCACATGGTAGGGTGTGGCCTGCACCCTTCCCCATCCCGCGGGGGGGAGATCTGCATCAGCATCCATTCTAGGTAAGGAGGCAAGGTGTTTCAGATTGCTTCCCCCAGCTTCCAGGACATGCTTTGGTATGTCCTCTACAAATCGCACACATTTTGGTGGCAGGGGGTGGCTTATTCACGAATCGCACGAGGTATCTTTGTTACCAGCCATTTTGGGGGAGGGGGAGAAGTGTTTCAGATTGCTTCCCCTGGCTTCTCAGACATGCTTTGGTATGTCCTCTACAAATTGCACATGTTTTGGTGGCAGGGGGTGGCTTATTGACGAATTGCACGAGGTATCTTTGTCACCACCCATTGTGGGGGAGGGGGGAAAGTGTCTTAGATTGCCTCCCCAGGCTTCTACGACATGCTTTGGTATCTTCTCTCCAAATTGCACAGTATTTGGTGGCACGGCATGGCTCATTCACAAATTCCAAGTGATGTTTCAGTTCTCACACACTTTGCTCAACAAATTCTCTATAGCATTACCATGTAGATTAGAAACATTTATATACCCACACAAATTAGGTTTCCTCACTTCATTGTAAGAGTTAGGGAATTTGATGACATTCAAGGCCAACATCTTAGCTTACATTCAAAATTTAGGGCTACTGTCCAGCTTGTTGAATTAGAGTAAGACTTACTACATCAAATCAGGTGACTGTCATTTTGTAGTTATATACTTCGCCAGTTCATTGGGCAGCTTCTGTTGTCACCACCCATCGCTTTCGACTGCGCACGGCATGCCGCACCTCGTTTGGACTTATAACGTCCTGCCGAGGCTGCCCAATCGCGCGGCCCATCACTTTGCACAACCCCACCTCCTCCAAGATTTGCTCGGCGGTTCCTGCTGCTGCCTCCTGCTGATATCTAGCACACACGGCATCTTTGAACCCCCCGCACCTTGTTTCATATCAAAATGACAGGCTGAGGCCACTCAATCGCCCGCGCTGTCTCTTTACCCCCCCCCACCCCCCCAATGTTTTTTTCGGCGGTTCCTGCATCTTCCACCAGCCAATATCGACCAGTCACGGCATGGCACAATCCCCCGCACCTCGTATGGCCCGAAAACGACAGCCTGGGGTCGCTGCTGAATCTCCCACACTGTCTCTTTCCCCCCCCACCCCCCCAAATTTTTTTTTGGCGGTTCCTGCACCTTCCACCCGGCAATTTCGACCACCGACGGCATGGTACCAGCCCCCGCACCTCGTTGGGCATCACAACGAAAGGCTGGGGCTGCCCAATCACCCATGCCAGCAATTTGTCCCCCCCACCCCCCCAAGTTTTTTTTCGGAGGTTCCTGCACCTTCCACCCGCCGATTTCGACCAGCCACAGCATGGCACAATCCCCCACACCTCGTTTGGCCCCAAAACAACAGGCTGGGGCGTCCCAATCGCCTGCGCCATCAATTTGTCCCCCACCCCCCTCCCAAGTTTTTTCGGCAATTCCTGCACCTTCCACCGGCCGATTTCGACCACCTACGGCATGGTACAAGCCCCCGCACCTCGTTGGGCATCACAATGACAGGCTGAGGCCACTCAATCGCCCACGCTGTCTCTTTCCCCCCTAACCCCCCCATGTTTTTTTTTGGCGGTTCCTGCATCTTCCACCCGCCGATTTCGACAACCCACTGCATGGTACAGCCCCCCGCCCCTCGTGTGTCAGCTCTGCCATGGGGTAGGTTAACCCAGGACAGCTATTCTGGGAAGGTTGGGTTGACCCAGGTCCAGCTGTGCAAGCAATGTGGGTTGACCTGGGTTGACCATGGACCAGCTCTTGCTGCAGGCTTTGGTTGACCTGGGTCCAGCTGTTGCTGCAGCACTAGGTTGACCCAGGCCCAGCACTTCCTGCAGGGTGGGATGGCTGGGGTCCAGGTATTGCTGCAGCACCGGGTTTACCAGGGTTGAGCTATTGCTGCAGCACTGGGTTGACCCAGATCCAGCACTCGCTGCAGGGCTTGGGTTGACCCAGGTCCAGCTATTGCTGCGGCACTGGGTTGACCCAGGTCCAGCTATTGCTGCAGCACTGGGTTGACCAGGGTTCAGCTATTGCTGCAGCACTGGGTTGACCAGGGTCCAGATATTGCTGCAGCACTGGGTTGACCGGGGTCCAGATATTGCTGCAGAACCAGGCTGACCCAGATCCAGCACTCGCTGCAGGGCTGGGGTTGACTGGGGTCTAGATATTGCTGCAGCACCAGGTTGACCTGGGTCCAGCACTTGCTGCAGCACTGGGTTGACCGGGGTCCAGCACTTGCTGCAGCACTGGGTTGACCGGGGTCCAGCACTTGCTGCAGCACTGGGTTGACCAGGGTCCAGCAGTTGCTGCAGCACCGGGCTGACCCAGATCCAGCACTCGCTGTGGGGCTTGGGTTGACCGGGCTCCAGCTATTGCTGTAGCACTGGGTTGACCTGGGTCCAGCCCTTGCTGTGGGGCTTGGGTTGACCTGGGTCCAGCTCTTGCTGCAGCACTTTGTTGACCCGTGTCCAGCACTCGCTGTAGGGTAGGTTGATTGGGGTCCAGCCTGTCCTGTAGCATTGCATTGACCCCAGACCCACCCATGTCACAGGATTGGATTCATGAGGGTCTGGCCATTGCTCCAGCATTGGGTTGACATGGCCCTGCTCTTGCTGCCGACTAAGGTTGACCCTGGCCCAGCTCTCACTGCAGGATTAGGTTGACCGGGCTCCTGCTTTTGCTTTAACATGGGCCCAGCCACATCCCACTCTGCCTGCATGTATTTAATGTTGACAACATTGACAGAGCTCACAACAGCTCAAACCAATATTTATTCAGAACCTGCCATATATATAAAGTAATCAAAATGTTTCAATCTGTACTTCACATAAATGTACGATGTAATATAATTTGAATGCAATTATTAACAGCACAGGGAATAGCAAAATTACACAATTATTATTTTGACACTGCACAATATCTTACTTTTACTATCAGCCATCAGCCATTATAGGAGCTACTTATCCCCAATGCCAATCTATGGCAAAACCAGAAATTACCCCACTTGGAATATTGTGCTTTTCTATTTAATATTGCTCAATTCTCTATTGGAATCAATATATATAACCTTACTATTACTTAAAATAGACACATACATTTAATGATTATTAAAATACATAATTAAATAGTAAAGGGCAGGAGGTGAGAGGAAGGTGGGTGTGGGAGGAAGGTGGGTGTGGGTGTGGGAGGAAGGTGGGTGTGGAGTGGGAGGACGGTGGGAGTGGGAGAAGGGAGTGGGAGTGGGAGAAGTGGGAAGGTGGGAAGGCAGGAGGCAAGGGCAGCAGGGAGAGGGAGAGGGAGAGGGAGAGGGAGAGGGAGGAGGAGAGGGCGGAGAGTGGGATGTACGTACCCGTTGCGTTCCCCTCGTCCTCATCGTCTTCGTCTATGTCTCTGCCATCCCCGTCCCCATCGTCCCCGTCTCCGCGTTCCGGTCCCTGTTGTTCCCGTTCCCCTCGTTCCCCTTGTCGTCGTCATCGTCCTTGTTGTTGTCGTCATCCCCCGTAGTCCTTGTCGTCCGCTGGATTGTCGTCATCATCTCCCTCGTCCTGTCGTCTCCGTCGTCCTGTTGTCCTCTCGCTGGCCGTCTCCGTCCCGTCATTGTCCCCTGGCTGGCCGTCTCTGCCCTCGTCGTCTCTGTCCTCGTCGTTGCCACTGTGGTTGTCTCGGATGTCTGTCTCGGTCGTTGGTGCATCCTCGTACCCGGCCTCGCGGCCTCGTTTCCGTCGTTGTTTTCATCAGCATCCATTCTGTTTGCTGGGGTGGCCGTGGCATTGTTTTCTGGGCTGGTGTTGGGTTCGCCTGTGTTTGTTGTGGGTGTAGCTGCAATCATTATAAACATTAGCATACAACTCACAAAAAATTCAAAAAAGACATTACCTTGGGTGCTCTTCTGCACCCATTTCCTGTTGTTGACGCGTTGTTGAAAACGAGTCGTTTGAAGTCGCGCGTGAAAGTCAACCGGCAGTTGCCGATTTCCCAAACGGGTTCGAGTTGCCAAACATGAATGTGTGGCTGAAGCTTTTGAATCTTCTGGCATGCACAACAATGCATGTATACCCAAAGTCAGATCCTCAAAAGATGTAAATATAGTATACCTACCCTCATGTCAAATTTTGTATTTTATTCGGCCCTGTGTAAAGAGCTATTCACCATTTATTCCATTCCTCTGCCAGAATTGGACCCTTAATGATCTAACTTTGTCTTAAAAATCTGAAATTAATCTAAGGAGTACTTGAATAAGTACTCATTGTTGTACACATAAGTGCCTGATTGTTGGTGGACCAGGACCTTTGTTGCAGCCAAGCAAATGCACAGAATTGTGCATTGTGGCTGACCCATCAACCAAGTCAAAACTTCAGCTTTACTCTGAACCTTTCATTTCTTGGCTACAACAGATTTCTGGGACCACCAAGTGCCAGGCACTGATCATCAATATAATAGATACTTTACATAGTAGTTTCACAATTATTTTCATATTTTTCAGAGCAATATTGGTAAAGTTGCACTTTAAGGGTCTGAAATTGGCAGGGAGGTATCAATGAATCATAAATATCTCTCTATGTAGGCCATAATAAAATACAAAATTTGGGGAGGATGTAGTTATAGGCTAATTCTATCCCCTCATGGTCTTAAATGTGTTACAAAGTTGTTGTGCTCTATGCAATAACATTGAGAAAAGTCAGATCATGCTTACATATAAGGCAACTCGCACCCATTTGGGCAATCGGCAACCTCCGGCGTGCGTTCAATCATCGGCGATTCGTCGCGTACTCCACGATGCGTCCACGAAAACAGCAGCAGCAAAATCAAGTAGAAGGTAAGTAGATTTCTCAAATTTATTATCCATTACTATGCTAGCTAATATTGTTGTTTTTATGTAGAACTTTCTCATTGCCGTGCCGGACGCTTGCCTGCGCCATGTCACGTCAATGCCAAACTGAAGGGCCGAAACGGCGGATGGCAGGCAACAACGAGGACAGAGGCGATGAGGGCACAGACGGCCAGCCAGGGAAGACGACGGGGACGGAGATGGCCAGCGAAGAGATGACAGGACGACGGAGACGACGACGATGATCCAGGGAACGATGAGGACAAGGACAAGGACAGAGACGGGGATGACGACAACGAGGACGAGAGGACGACGATGGAAACGGGGATGACGGGGACAGCAACAACGGAGACGGCCAGCGAGGGGATGACAGGATGAGGGAGACGATGACGACCATCCAGCGGACGACGAGGACTACGGGGGATGACGACAACAACAAGGACGATGACGACGACAAGGGGAACGAGGGGAACGGGAACAACAGGGACCGGAACGCGGAGACGGGGACGATGGGGACGGGGACGATGGGGACAGGGACGGCAGAGACGTAGACGAAGACGATGAGGGCAACGGGAACGCAACAGGTATGTACATCCCACCCCTCTGCCCTCGTCTCCTCCCTCTCCCTCTCCCTCTCCCTCTCCCTCTCCCTCTCCCACTCCCTGCTGCCCCTCCCTCCTCCCTTCCATCCTGCCCTTCACCCTCCCTTCTCCCACTCCCACTCCCACTCCCACACCCACACCCATACCCATACCCATACCCACACACACACCCACTTCCAGTCCCAGTCCCAGTCCCACTCACGCCTACCTTCCTTCCCCCCAACCCCTTTATTATTTAATTATGTATTTGGATAAAATAATAATTAATTTGATATGTCCATTCTAAGTAATAGTGAGTGTATGTGTACTGATTCCAATTGAGATTTGAGTAATATTAAATAAAAAAGGCACAAAATTCCAAGTGGGGTAATTTCTGGTTGTTATATATATAAATTTTGTTTGGGAATAAGTAGCTCATGTGAGAGATAAAGTTAAGAGTGAGAGATTGTGCATTTTCAAAATAAGAATGTTGTAATTTTGGTATTACCTGTGCTTTGAATTATTGCATTTGAAATTATATTACATTTGAAGAAACTGACACATTTTCTTTACCGGATATTGCATTTTCTGAATAAATATTGGCTTGAGCTGTTGTGAGCTCTGGCAATGTTATCAACATTAAATACATGCAGGCAGAGTGGGATGTGGCTGGGCCATGTCAAAGCAAAAGCGGGATCCTGGTCAACCTAATCCTGCAGTGAGAGCTGGGCCAGGGTCAACCTTATTCTGCAGCAAGAGCAGGGCCATGTCAACCCAATGCTGGAGCAATGGCCAGACCCTCATGAATCCAATCCTGTGACATGGGTGGGTCTGGGGTCAACGCAATGCTACAGGACAGGCTGGACCCCAATCAACCTACCCTACAGCGAGTGCTGGACGTGGGTCAACAAAGTGCTGCAGCAATAGCTGGACCCCGGTCAATGCAAGCCCCTCAGCAAGTGCTGGACCCAGGTCAACCCAGTGCTGCAGCAATAGCTGGAGCCCAGTCAACCCAAGCCCGCAGGAAGAGCTGGACCTGGGTCAACCCAAGCCCCGCAGCAAGTGCTGGACCCCGGTCAACCCAGTGCTGCAGCAATAGCTGGACCTGGGTCAACCCAGTGCCGCAGCAATAGCTGGACCTGGGTCAACCCAAGCCCTGCAGCGAGTGCTGGATCTGGGTCAACCCAGTGCTGCAGCAATAGCTCAACCCTGGTAAACCCGGTGCTGCAGCAATACCTGGACCCCAGCCATCCCACCCTGCAGGAAGTGCTGGGCCTGGGTCAACCTAGTGCTGCAGCAACAGCTGGACCCAGGTCAACCAAAGCCTGCAGCAAGAGCTGGTCCATGGTCAACCCAGGTCAACCCACATTGCTTGCACAGCTGGACCTGGGTCAACCCAACCTTCCCAGAATAGCTGTCCTGGGTTAACCTACCCCATGGCAGAGCTGACACTGGGTTGACCCACCCCGCCACCCTTGACCAGCAAGAGCTGTACCTGGGTCAACCGACCACCCCACATTTCCCCAGCAAGAGCTGTCTCTTGGGTTAACCTACCCCCCCAGCAAGCAACTGCGCTATGTGTACCTACCTTTTGCAACTATATCTGCAATTGGGTTAACCAAAACGACTGGGTCTACTGATCCTGGGGGTATTCAGGGTCCAGGAATCCAGATCCAGGCTCCATTAAGATTTTAACGCATCGTAGCCCGAGTAATAGGTGTAAATATGGTGAAATACTGCATTTTTACGTGTTTTTTGATACATTTAAGGGCACACGATGTCAGCAAATGCTATTTCCAGTCCCATAATGGAAATCCAGGGTCCCCAGGATGGGTGGACCCCAGAAACGCAAGCAATAGTCGTGAACAGCATCGTAGCCTGAGTAATAGACGTAAATATATAGCCAGACCATGCTATTACCACATATGGCAAGTCAGCCAATATGAACCAGCAACAATATCTTCTCGGGGTTTTCAGGGTCCACAATCGCAACCGTGACAACAGCAGAGCCAAATAAACAACAACAGATGCCTTATTTGGCAAGTGAGTAAATCTATACAAGTAACAATATCTTCTTGGGGTTTTCAGGGTCCACGATTGCAACCATAACATCCGCAAATACAAATAAACAACAGTATACCCGGTTAACGTCATTAGCTGCTCGGTAGGTTTCTCAGTCTGGCAACGTCATTTCTCGGACGGTTAGAATTTGGTGTAATTTCACTAAGTCCATTTCCCACACTTACTTTAGGGCCAAATAACAGCAAATTTTAAGGTGAAGCCATTCACAAGCTTTATAATCAAGCTTTGATTTACTTCAGATTTTGCACGTTATGTGTTAACATGAGTTGTCATATGACATGTTTTCTAGGGTTTTTACACCTGTACAATTTTACTGGTAAAGAGATCTTGTCAAATATTCTAGCGGTTGTGAAAATACTAAGTTGCAAAAAACTTCTCTTGAGGATTGCCAACAAAATGAAATAAATGAGAAGGTTTTACTGAGTGCATAAATGTATACTCAAAAGTCAGTGAATTTTAGCGAAAGGTATCTTTGCAGACAGGTGAAAGTTAACAATAACATTAGGGAAGGTGACTCAGATCACGCAGTTAAGGTGACTCAGTTCACCCACTTAAGGTAACTCAGGTGACCCAGTTAGTTGAGTAACCCAGGTGCAAAAGTAATAGCAAGGTGCCCCAGGTGACCTAGATGACAGTGAGGTTGATTGAGATGCCCCAGGTGACCCAGGTGACAGTGGGGTGACCTAGTCTCTAGGTGACACTGAGATGACCCAGGTGATAGTCAGGTGATTCAGGTGATTGTAGGGTGACCCAGGTGACAGTAGGGTGACCCAGGTGACAGTGGGGTGACCTAGGTGACAGTGAGGTGACCCGGGTGTCCTGGTTATTTGGGTGCCTAAGTGACCAGGTTAGATTAGTGTCGAAGTGACAGGTTGGCAAGGTGATAGTGAGGTGATTCACGTGACTGGTAACAGGTGGCAGTAAGACGACTCAGGTTACACAGGTCATAGTATGGTGCCCCAGGTGTAGTGTTGCATCAACTCAGCTGGTCAAACAACGCTGATTCTGGTCCTGCATTTTTGGTGCACCACCAGCTTTCTCTCAGGCTTGTGTGGGACATAGTTTCCATTTACAAGCTTATCAGAAAGCTGGTGGTGCACCAAAGATGCAGGACCATGATCAGCTTTGTCAGACCAGCTGAGTTGATGCAACACTACACCTGGGGCAGTCACATGATCCAAGTAACAACAGACAATGGTGAGGTGATCCAGGTCACCCAGATATTGGTAGGTGCCTCAGATAATCCTGTGATGATCTGGATCCACATAAGATAAAATTTAGGTGACTCAGATTACTCAGATTACTGTCAGAGAACCTTGGTGAGTTCAATGAGCATTTGACAACTGAGGTGATAGTGACCTGACTAGTGTTGGGGAAGTTTGGTCTCAGACCAACCCAAACCTGGTTTAGACTGAACTGAAAGCACCGAATTTGGTTTGAGTTTGGGTTTGGGTTATTGTGGCTGAGACCGAACTGTTCAGTCTCTGGTTTGGAGATTCAGCTGCTGGCCAAAACTGTTTCAAACTGAGTTTGAACTGCAAACCAATATTCCCCAGTCGGCCACTTGACTGACTTCCAAAGTCACCAAGACACCTCTGCAACCACCAACAATGCCCACAACCTATGGCAAACAAGCATGAAGGAGCACCCACAATTGACAAAATTGGCAGCAGGTCCCTACCACCCATGTATGTATTTATTTATTTTATTTTATTTTATTTGACACTAACAAGTAAGTTACAGGTCTTCAGTCCCCACATCGACCATGACCACTACCAAGATGATGACGGTGATTGGATTCACTACCACAATGGCCACAACCACAATGGTGACCAACAATGCCACATCAAATGCACCAATAACAAGCCCACATCAAACCAAGCACACACGTGACCTGACATGAACGACTGGAGTGGGAGTTAGGACTTTATTAATGTTATTACACGCTGTATAACACCTCAATGGCCAGGGCAAGACTCCACAGGGATGTAAGTATCCCATACCTACAATTCTGGTAAATTTTGTATTTTATTTCATCCTACAGAGAGAGCTATTCACAATGTATTTGAGTCTTCTGCCAAAATTGGACCCTTAAACACCCAACTTCCGAAGTATAAATCTAGAAAATCTAAAATTAATTCTAGCAGTACTAGGTGAAGCACACTTCATTGAATGCCTGGCAGTTAGTAGTCCAGGAAATGTGCTGTAGCCAACAAATGGTAAAGCTGTGAGTTGCATCAGTTACTTGAATCCAAATAACAGGAATTTTCATTGACAGCCAAGAATGTGAAGTTCCAAACACATTTTGGCTACAACACATTTCCTGGACTACTAACTGCCAGGCACTTATTGTAACAATGAAGTGTGCTTCACCTAGTACTGCAGAAATTAATTTTAGATTTTCTAGATGTATACTTGCAAAGTTGGGTGTTTAAGGGTCCAATTTTGGCAGGGGGCTCAAATACATTGTGAATAGCTCTCTCTGTAGGCTGAAATAACACAAAATTTACCCTACTTGTGGGTATGGGATACTTACATCCCTGCAGGGTCTTGCCCTGGCCATTGAGGTGTTATATAGCATGTAAGAGCATTAAGAAAATCCAGCCACCTGTACCAATATGGCAATTCAGCCCCATTTAGGAAATCAGCCAATGCCGGTTGAACTTCTTGAGTTCAAGCCACATCACTCTTTCTTTGCAACCACAACCACAGACAATCGTGTGGAAGAGCACCAGGCTACGTTTCACTCTAAGTTTGTTTGATTTATTTTTATTAACTAATTCCATGTACTTTTTAGGTCTTTTCTGGCAACGTCGCATCAGATGACCACAAACATTGCCACATCAACATCAATGGCCAATGACACGAGGCCTATAAGAGGATAACAACAATGGTTCCCGGAATGGCAACAACTCACACCAACAGCAACGTCAGGATGGAGGCCAACGATGTGATGCCCGTAACAGAATGATATGGACAATGACCGTGAATGCAATGGGTCCATGTACAGCTACATGGCATGGTCAAACGAGGCCCAGAACGATGACGGCGGCAGCACACTATGCAGAGGATGGATGTGAACAATGAAGAGATGGCGATGATCACGGTGGTAGCCAAAATGGCAGGGGTGATATAAAATGATGATAACAAGGATGGAAATGAAGAGAGTGGGAATGGTAATGATAAGAATGGAATGAGGACTGGAATGATGAGAATGGAGACCAGAGCAATGAGAACAGAGTCCGGAACAATGAGAACAGGGATGGCAATGACAGACATGGGGACTAGAATGACAAGAACAAGGACAACAATGAGAGACGGGAACCACAATGGTATGGGGATGATGGAGCCTGAGTCAGCGGAGACAAAGGTGCAGATGACCCAGATGTAGATGTGGTCAACAATGATGAACACCCAGGTGACGAAGACCCAGATATGGATTATGATGATGAAGAAAAGGATGACAAGGCTAAGTCATCTGTATTTTTTGCTTATTTTATGTACTAGTCAAATTATGCCTTTCAGTTGTTACTGCACCAGCAGCAGCAATGGAACTGGCAGCACAGTGGCAACAGCACCCATGGCAGTGGCAGCAGCAATGGCAGAAGCAACGGCAATGGCAGCCAAAGCAGCGGTGGGACCAGGACCATGAATGACAGCAGCAGCAGCAATGGCAGCAGCAATGGCAATGGCAACAGCACCAGCACCGGCAGCGCAAACAGCAGCACCAGGAGCAGCAGCAGACACAACAACAGTAATGGCAATGACAACAGCAGCAGTGGTAATGAACCTGACCATCAGGGTGGTTCGGTGACAAGACAAGAGCAGGGTGATTCCCTGCCCTCATTATATCATTATTATTTTATTTTGTACCTATTATACATAGTGTGACAAGGGCAGGATTCCTGCTCTTGGAATGATTACTATTATTATTGTTGTGTACATTGATGAGTCATGTGATTACTGAGACACAACATGTCATAAGTGTGATGTAATGTTTGGATGTCCAAATGTGACATCACACTTGTGACATGTCATCAACAAATGTGTTCATCTTATCTTGCAACTAGCACTACTACCTTTGGTGACACTACAGGATCCTTGGTTGTTGTACTGGGTAACAACCAGAGTATCATTGTCTTAACTGGTATGTGATTTCCTCAGGCTTTCCATCTACACTGTTTGATTCCATACACATCCCACTAGATTCCCACTTTGCTGCATTTTGGGTGTGGATTCCCACTGGATTCCCATAGTGGGAATCCCATAAAATCCTGAAACAAGTAGGAGTCTAGTGGCAGTCAGTGGGAGTCTAGTGGGACTAGTGGGGCTTATCATCTATTTGAATGGAGTGACTCAGTCAGGAATTAACTGGGAATCCACTGGGAATCTAGCCAAGTTTTTGAAAAATGCTGGTTTTTTAAAACTTTTTTGTAATTTTCTCACTCAATTTTGTAAATAAAATAAATCTGACACTATATATGGGTTTGGGTATACAATGGGCACACTAACCAAATTAGGCAATATTTTCCCATGCTCCATATTTGGTAGGGAGTCCAAGTAGAGTCCAGGTAGTGTTGCCATGGCTCGGCTCAGGAGCCACAAGCCAGTTGAGCTGAGCTGCTTTTTAGTCACAGCTTACTAAGCCGATCAGAGCGACTAGCCATGGCTGGCTACAGCTTTAGCCACAGCTCCAAAACCTAATTAGGAAGTAAATGACAAAACATGACAATGCAACTTTGTACAATGGAAATACTTTAAGATACATAGTGTACATACTAAATAATGAGGCCCTGATCTCCTGAACTAAAATTTGGAACAAAAACAGCCTGGGCACTGTGAAAAAGACTGATTTCAATATGTGTGATGGGTTTACATGTGACAATGTCACACTTTGTCATGTTTGTCACACATACTTGTCACACATCACAAAAGGGAGGACATCACACTCTACCACGCATTCCTTAGTACTCCTTAAGGACTCCTCAAGGACTCCTCTGCTAAATTGCAAGGAGTCCTCAAGGAGTCCTTAAGGAGCCCTTGAATTCCTCACCATCGAAACTTTTTTCTTAAGGAGTTTGTAAAGAGTCCTTGGCCCTCCTAAGGACTCCTGACCAAGGAGCAGGGATATCCCAGAAGCTGACAGGGATGTCCCAGAAGCTGACAGAGTTGTCCCAACCACACCTCTGTGAGATGTCCCCTTACTTTAAGCCCAAGTTCACTTTCCTCAAGAAGCACTCTAATCTTAACCTATAAAATTAGATCTCTCCTCTGCATCTGCATCCCAGTCTACAATTGTATGCACAGCCAAGAATGTAATAACAACTGATATCCTTGCTGTCAACAAACATTCCAGTTTCTTTCATCTCTCATCTTCACCAGTACATTTTTACTTGATCAAATCCTCTTCATATTACACTTGTTTAATTTTCAGCTCAGCCTCTCCTCTGCATATGTAGCCCCACTTCTCTTTGTCTTTTATGTATGCTCTGCTCACTCACTACAACCTTCAGCCTGCCACATGCACAAGGGATTGGTTTACTGGCAGCACACCCTCAATCCTCCCTGTCTTGCCAGCCTCATCATCTCACAACTCCAGCTTTTTCCTCTCCCACCCCTCCTGTCTTTATATGTGGAAACAACTGCTTTATCTGCACTCCCTGCCACTGACCCCAAATTACAATCAGCTCTGTGTATCTCAAAAGAATAAGTATGTGCAATCTTATACTATGCTCAGATGCCGTTATGGCGTCATTGTCTGGTTATTTTACAGCAGTTTCCATGATGCAGGTAATATACATATTCTTGTCTATTGATTGTCAGATTGTTCGATCAAAGATTTACAGTTAGAAACAGCTACAGCTTTCTGGTCTGCCTACGCATCGGTAATGCCACCAATTTCTGCAATGGAAGATTCTGTCGATCTTCCTGGACTTTGGGAGGTAAAATGAGTTCAGCATGTTTATTTGTCTTGAAGTTCCTCACCTCTCTTTTGTCTTAAACAGGCCCTTGATAATGCCAACAAGGAACTTCATGATATGCCGGAGTTGGCTGCCAACAAAAAGAGGCAAACACCAGGACCATCAGCTGGTGGATCAATTGTAGAAATTCACAACTGAAACAACATCAGATCATTTTGTCTTTCAATTCGACAACCCTGCCGAATGTGAGGACAATAATATGTAAGTGGATGACAGGTGCTCGATCAGTAAGTGGACCCTCAGTTATTCTTATCCATGTTTATCCGCATTAAATACAGCCTCACCATCATACGAGGAGCCAGAATGGAAAAACCGGCAGAATGCCGATGATCAATGCCGAAATCGGCTACCAAAACGGAGCAGGAAGTACGAACATTTCAAAAGACTGCATCCATCAAAAGATGCATTCTGGGTTCAACAGCAAAAAGAAGATCTCCGTCAGGAATTAAAGATATGTGCATGGGAGACATTGAGGCTGAAGCTGGTGCTGGAGAAGAACTTGAGCACAATGTTGAGCCTTGACAAGTCAATC
Organism: Hygrocybe punicea; assembly: GCA_963556145.1. NCBI lineage: Eukaryota > Fungi > Basidiomycota > Agaricomycetes > Agaricales > Hygrophoraceae > Hygrocybe > Hygrocybe punicea. Next base: position 6,638,788 of record OY744468.1, on the reverse strand, counting down.
ACTGATTTAGAAAATGTATACTAGATCAAATTATAATATTGTACAAAGTATTCATGACATCAAGTTATCCACTAGTGGGGTGTGGGCCATTGCTTTGCATGGCATGTTACTCGTCCCTTCTTTTAGCAAGAGAACACATATTAAGATTGAGCATATATAAACAGTACAGCATTATTACCATTACATGACAATAAATTAATATTTGAAAAGTCATCTATATCACCTTCATTAATACAAATTGATCTGGTTGATATACCATCATGAAACCATACCATACTGTTGATGAATATGCGGGCAGTAAAATGTGCATCACCAAAGTACACAATTCCTCTCAATGTGTAAGCAGTGGATATGTCATCAATAGAGTCAACTGTAAACATGATTAGAGGTGGAATTTTGTTAAATGCAATAAATTTAGTAATCTCTCCCCAACACAATTGACATTTGTGCCGTTGTCTATTAACTATGATTTGAGCAAGACATGTTGAGATTGTTCCAGAAAATGAATATGAACAATGAAAGATGGCGTCACATCTATCATTTTCCAGAATGGTTATGTTTTCACAATTGATACATTTAAGACAAGTTGAAGTCATTGGTTCATTTGCTTTCATTATATAATGGGCCAAATCACTTATGGCAATGCCAACTTGACCATAAGGAAATATTTCGGGTTTATCTTGATGCAATAAATGTCTGATTGTATTTCTAACTGTTTCTAAATCTGTTGTGTGATTCTTGGATCGTTTGAATCCTAAGCTCAAAATCTTTAATATTTCATTGATGCTATTGAATCTTTTTTTCCAACTTGATGGATCTTCATTCCATATTGCTAGTAATATTGTAAAGAGTGAATCATAAGCACAGCTCCAATCTTGCGCATCCCATATAAACCCTTTTGGTTCATTTAATTCAATAGTACTTGTTTTTCGTCTTTTTTTCACTATGGAAGATGAACTTACAACTTGTTGTAATTTTCGTTTTTTATTTTGCAATACATTGGCCATCGAATTTTTATGAGTGACAGTGATTGGAACAGTTCCTTTTGCAGGAACAAAGTTGAGGTTTCTGAAATCTGCCTTTTGATTTTTGTTCATAGGTTTAATTAATTGCCATGGAGAGGGCTGTGTTGTGTATTGATTTAGTTGCTCCGTGGCTTTCCATGCGATAGCATGATGAATGTTTTTTGGAATATATGACTTTTCTTTCCATTTTCTAAATTGATCAATGATAGAATTTCGCTGATCTTCCTTGACATGGTCTGGTAAGAGTCCTTGATATTTCAGTTTGGTAATCTCATCAAGCAGTTCTAATTCTCTGAATTCCTGCCTGAGATATCCAGAAGCACCCCCAGTAATTACTTTAGGATCAAAGCCTTGCATGATGATAGTTCCTGCTGCAGAAGCACTTCTTGATAAGCAAGTATAATAGGATTGGTGGTTTCTACAACTACTGAGGTCAACTACATTGTTAGGACGAGTACGTCCTTGACATGCATAATCAGTCATTGCAAAATTAGGTAGTACCAACACTTGTTCTCTTGACAAAGATATCACATCATCATTGGGTAATGAGCACATGGTGGAAGTGACATGTTTTGTAATCGGCACAACATTTTCAGGAAGTCCTTCTACGTTAATTTTTTTTGGAGGATTCAATAATCTGACAAATAAAGTGTCCAGTACAGTTTGTTGCTCAGGACCTATTGCACTCTGCCAACCCACAACTATGCCCTCTGCTTCTTTGGTAATGCAGCACTCTGTTGCATCATTGTTCCTCAGCATCACTGGCATGCCTACACATAAGTCCAATCTTCCTGGTATATGATCAGAGGATGATGCATGTGGTTGGCTCCAAAGTAGCTTTTGGAGTGAAGGTTCCAATATCTTTGTGTGTCGAATAGGATCCAAAATTGTTGACATGTGATGAGATTTTCTTTTGCTATTGGAACTAGTAGGATCATTCCATCTGTCTATGGAATAGAATGATGTTAATGGTCTCCTATTTTCAGCAGCAAAACGTTGAATACCAAGTTCATTGATTTTGTCTTTTTGTGCATTCAATGCAGTTATAACTGACACATTCCTGAATTTCTTTTGGGCTAATTTCGGATCATTTGGACCTTTTCCTGCAACATGAGTACGAAGAAACGCAATATCTTTGGGAGTACATGCTTTGTATCTCATGTTTTCCAAAGCAAGCCTCAGTTGGACATCTTCTTCTGACTGATTGGTTTGTCTGTAATATAACAACTGTTGTTATTTGATGCCAAAGAGCTTTGCCTATAGCCGCTTCCTGATTTGCTATAGTTTGACTGGAATTGATTTGGACACCAACGGTTCCAGAGTATAAAGGAGCACCACTCATAGCTGGTGGAAGTTGGCCAAAATCTCCTGCAAATATCATATTAATGCCACCAAAGGGTTCATCATAAACACCACGTGCTTTTGCACACTGAGCACTGATTTTATACATATCTCTGCAAGATAACATTGACACCTCATCAATGAAAATGTAATCCACACCATCAAGATTGGCACGTACTTGTGCAAGGGAACGAGATGATCCTCCCTGATTAATTCCAAGAATGGAGTGATATGTGGATCCATTTACAAGGGCAGCAGCACCACCGGTTGGTGCAAGAACCACAAATCGATGATTTTCGTTGTGTTTACCAAAAAAACTAGTCAATGCTTTGATGACTTGTGATTTCCCTGTGCCTGCCATCCCACCAAGATACATGCGTAGCTTATCAGAACCGTTAATCAAGGTAGAGTGATTCACAATGATATGAAATGCTCTCTTTTGGTCAGTGTTCAACTTGTAATCATTGATAGTTACATCAATAAGATGACGATCAGCTCTGTTTGCAGGAATAAACATATGGTTGATGTATGCTGCATCCACTATCTTGACATCATTATATTGAAAATTTCCCAATTTATTTATGGTTGCTGTGTTTGTTGGTAAATTTTTATTTCTGTCACCGATGATTTCCTTTTTCTTTGCAAGGACTGCAGTTCTCCACAATTTTACTGATTGTACTACAGGTGGTTCTATAGGTATCAACGGTCCTATATCTGGGGTACCATCAATACAATCATCGAGCCACCCTGACCTTTTCAAAGTTCTTTCAGCTATCAGCATTTGATCTTTCCTCTTTTGTCCTTTTTGACCAAGTTTCAGGAGTATTTCCATGTCATTATTGTCTTCATCAATATTGTTGTTGAAGTCGTCGCCATTAAATGCAAATTCAGCATTGTGCATGTCATCCAGTTCATCAAGACCGTTTGAGGTCGCCTATGAATACCTTATATTTGCAGTATTATTCTTCTGACGTTTAGCAGAGAAATCATCTCTTGCATCCAAACATTCATACCGCAGACCAAAGTATTTCATGATCTCTAGTTCTCTTTTAGAAAACTCGTGGTCTATAAAAGCATTATCCCATGTTTGTAATTTACTTTTGAGTTCTTTGCCACTTCTCCATGGCTTGAAAAACGTTAACATTGTACAACAATAATATTCTCGATCACCACGGTCAGCCCTTGGCAAAGTGTTTGGAATAAAATTAGGAACTATGAAAGGATCATTCCCTTTCATTTTGGCATGGTGGGTAAGATATTGTGGATGATTGGGATGTAAAGTATAATCATTTTCAAATTTTGTCAATTTATTAAGATCAACTTCATTTGTTTTATCAGCTATTTCTGTGCCTGCATGTCTATTCAAACTATCAGGTTTTGGAATTTCATCTATCTCCATGAGTATATCATTATCAACGACATCAGACAAGTTGTCATCACTGGAATAGTCAACATTAGTAGGTTCAGTGCAAGAGTCAGACAAATCATCACAGCCTAGATTGTCAAAAATTTGGTTTTGCACTGGTTCTTTTCTGGCCCTTTTGGTCTTTGTTTTGGTGCGTCTTTTCTTTGGTTCCATAGTGGCAAGACGTATCCAGTCATACAGTGATACATTATCATACAAGGCGGGTCTGAACATATAATTATTTACTTTGGAAAGTCCAATGTATGCGCCATTATTCTTACCAATAACAACCTTTTGTGCATTATTTTGGTCTTCACATATATTAGGAATTTCTTCATCAGACCATGTACTGATAACCTCTTTAACATAAGATCTCCAAAAGAATGGCACGAATTTATGACTGGTGTAGTGATCAGGATTTCCAAGGACATATAATGAAGCCATTGGAGCACCAATTTCCATTTTGGAGGTGAGTGAATTGACTATTTGTGTAAACAGCTTTCTGACTTTGTCTTTTCTTTTCAGGTCGCCACCAATTATTTCGGAATTCTTATCAAAAATACTTTTTATCACTTCAAAAATGCTATAGGTCTTCAAGGAGAATTTTGTAATATAATCTGTTATGTATGCAACTATGGCCTTTATAGCAGTACCTGATAATAAGCTGGTCACATCAGAATTGCATCGTAGCATATATGTAACTTCAGGTGTCACCGTGTTCATCCAAGGTTCACCATGCTTGAGGTTGAGAGCACCAGTGTTAGGTTCTACAAAAGTTTGTTGAAAGATATCACGGGGAAATCGTCGTTTACATTCACCTTTCGAATTAAGACAGTATGGCTTTTTTTTGCCATCATGCCTGTTATGTACATTTAATCGCAATAAAAGATCATCTACAACATCTTGAAACCTTTGCCACCATGTTGATCTTTTGTTGTGATATTGACAATTCATGGAACAATTATATGATGGTGGATCTGGCATGACACATGTTGGTGGTTGATATTCAGGTTTCGACATTGTCTGTTCCATTTTCTGTGATACCTCATCTTTAGAACCTGTCATGAATTGTCCTACACACAAACTTTCCAAATATTCCACTAATCTTTTCTGAAAGTCAGAATTTTCACCCATAATTTTGTCACGTATTTCCTGAGGTGTAAGGCATCCCTTTATCCACAACAGCATATGAAGATGCAAGGTAAGACGTCCTTGTTCCTCTACCGTTGCATAATAACCTGATGTGTTTCCATACAGGCCAGGATGAGATTCATTTATTCCTAATATATGTTTGATGAACATTTCAGTAGTAAAGTGAAAAAAGCGGGCTCCAGCAACTGGATTGTTTGCAATTAGTTTGTAACAATCCTGGGGTAGACGTAGTTTAGGATAAAACTTTTCTTTGTTGTCAGCATAATATAAGCATAGTGGGTGATTGATGTCTGCAGGTGCAAAAGTGATAAACCAAGTCGGAGCACCAATATAGGATATCAGAGACCAAATCTCATTTCGCATGTATTTCTTGTTAGTAATTGAACCTTTGACCTGACCAGCTACGTGATCCAGATCAGAAATGAGTTTATAGCATGCTTTCTCTTCCGATGTATCTGGTTTGACTCTATCACCTCTAGATAATCTCTTAGAGAGGTCATCCAAAACAGCTGTATTGATATTCATCAGGCGATCTGCAATATTGTTGAAATTATGTTTATTAGTCAACAAATATCCTCCGGTTGTACTGTCCTTGATTTGTTCTTGATTGAATGCAATCAATGGAAAATAGGGATCGGTTTGAAATCTTTTGTCATGGTACATCAGGAGATGTCTTTTGTGCATCATATCACTGATGCTTAAAACATCATTGTCTATGCTGCTAATACCACCCAAGCCATATGGAAATAGGCAGGGAAACATCATAGGATATAACTGAGGATTATTAAAGAACGATTCTGGATTTCTAGCATGGCTTATGGCAAGAACACCACCATGGTCATCTATCAAGTGCTTGGTCGCTCTAGCTATTAATGCCTTTGGACTTGTAATATCTTGATTTTCGCCAGTTACTCCACTAACAACAAAGGGACAAGGCCCATCTTCCACACCATCTTCCACTTCATTGTCAAATGCACTAGTGGCTTCTGGTTCCTTATTTGTGTCTGCTGGTCGATATGCAACCACAACAGGAATTCCATGATCTGGATATTGTGCTAGATTTTCATAGGAGATATCTAAATCATAGTAATCCATGTGATTCAATTTCAGCCATTCTAAAGCTGCAGAAACTCGCCTTCGGCGAACCAATAAAGGCGTTCGCTCCATGTCTTCTGGAGTTGGTCTGGCAGGACCAGTGAAAATAAACGCTAGCACTTCATCAAGTTCTTTAATTGTTGGAGGCAACCGTTGATATATCTTTGGTGTTGGGTTTTGAAACATGATGGCATTTGCTTTCATTTTATGCATCCCAGAGGAGACACGAACAATACATTTGTTGTGACGAACATGGGCAATCAAAAGTTGTTCAGCAAATGTTAGATTTTGAAGTTGTGCAGGAATTCTTCCCATCCAAAGTCCATTCGCCAAAGCATATTTGGGAGTTTGGCCTTTATTCAGACTGAGCACACATGGTTTGCATATCCATTTACATGTGTCATCTAGCACTGGACCTTTGATATCCTCTATTGGATCAGAACAATGATATCGTTCACATCTTGTGATTCCCATATTGTCTCTAGTTAATATTTTCAGATTAACCTTCGTCTTTGACAATAAAGACATGTTTTTCAATGCAACCAATTGACCACATACAGCACACCCACTTTCTTGGAAACATTCAGGTGATGTATCTCTGCACCAGTTGCTGATTATGGTTTCCTTCAATTCAATAGATGGAGGAGGAGGAGGAAATAATTGCTCATCTGACTTGTCCAATTCTTCTTTCATTTGAGCCTGAGTTTCTTCTTTGCCGCACTCATATGTTTCTGTCATTTTTTGTCTTCTGTACCACTGTTTACACAGGTCTTTATGTGATTTAATATCATGCACATGAAAAATAGAAACATGAGTATCACAAGCTGAACAATTATGCCTCATTAATGCCACAGATAGATCTTGTCCATGTAATCTTCATAATGTCTTTGACAAATATATACCATGTATTGTTGTTATTTCACCAATATCCTTCACCGTCAACTTTGGCAGAAGTTCATGCAAAGGCATTTTGACCCACAAATATTTTTTTCTATCTCCATATACAATGTTGGCAGCCTGTTGATCAACATGATCCACGTATTCAAATAGTATGTCGGAATCATGGTTGATATTATTAGACAGTAGCATGAAAGATTGAAGAAAGCTAAACTTGAATGTTGGTATTCGTTTACCACCACCAATGTAGTCATATCTATGAACGAAATTTATATATAAAGATTTAAACAAGTGTCCGAATAAATTCAAATTGAACACAATTATGTTTGAACGGCTATGCCGTATTATGAAACATAGTGTGGTCCACAGCAACGTTGCATGTGATAGAGAACTAGTAATACAATGAAATAAATATGTTTTGAAATCATGTCGTCTCAATAGCGATCGCATGAGCAATGCTTTGATCATTTTACAACGACATTGGACAGTGATAGGTTTGAGAAGACAATACAAAGCAAAGAGATATTTAGGAGGTAAGAAATATGTTCTGGCATATTGAATAGAACGTATTCGCATTTTGAAGGCGCTATTTTTAAATGTAGTCCAAACGAATAATGGATCGACTGTCAAGTTATCTTTTGTTTCTTTTGTTATTCCAATGATCTTTACATATAGTGTTGCATTTATTTGCATCAATATTGTTGCATCGCCCTGATCTGGGGCCAACTCATGTTCTATGAGTTTTCTTTGAAAAACACCCAATTCTTGGGTCAAGGTCGATATCACAGGACAGGAAATTGGTTCAGGAGAGATATACATAAGTTTGTCTTGGCATAGTTGTGGAAATAATGTTGCATTTGCAAGGAAATATAGATAAGTCAAACATGCAATGCAGACACGGATGATGTTGTGGGGATTCATGAGGATTTGTGACAGTAAGAGGAAACACCGCCCATTTAACTAGTCAAGTGGTTCGGATCATGAATAACAATTAACACAATGGGATTGATCATATGACATTATATTATTTGTAAACTTTTCCCAAAACACCATAAGGCGTGCCTGAATCTTTAGAAATCTGTGTTTACTTTTTTTATTCCATTCTATGTTCCTGTGACATGCCTTGATACAGGCCAAAAATGCATCTGTATCATGAATAGCTGCCTTACGATCTTATTAGAGGTCTGGCTGACAAGACATTGATCCAACCAACTGAGACAAAACAGGTATTGAAGTTGAACAACCAGGCTGTTTGACAACTGTGCATATTTGACAATTACTTGGTAATTCGTGGAAATTATCATTGCTCTTCATCCTTGTCAGAAATACATTGTCATTTTTATGGAGCTGTACGTATCATTCCCACACAAGTATACTGTATTATTCCGGTACCAAATAGTCATAGCTCCCCTTGGAGTGACAGCTATATCTTCCACTACAAGAGGGGGTTTTGTTACTCTTGTATCATTGTATCCTCATTTAATAGGTCCATAAAGTTCGCGATTCTGGTTTCTTACATATATTCAATTTTAATTTTCGTTAGCCCGAACCTAAGTCATCTCAGGTTGTCCTTCTCAGGTTGAGTGAGTCGGTAGTTGTACTATGAACTGAACTGAAAGTAATGCATTCACCAGGATATATTTTAGACAAACAGATTTTCAGTCAACAAGATTGATGCCTTACGTTGTATCTATGCTTACTATCATGCTCAATTCTTATGGTCATACAGTAACACAAGTCATTTTTAACAGAGCAAAAAGAAGTACATATATAGACACTGTAGCGATGTATGAGGAGGACATTTGAGGGCACACGTTTCCAGAAATCAACGACTGGGATAAAGTCTTTTTAGTCAAATATAATGAATACTCCACAAAAAGAAGGACTTACTCCTCTGAAATTAAGGCCCGGGATCCAGTTTGGATGTCGACGGCTTGGGAGGTGAAGGCCTCGTTTGGCTCAGAGGAATCGAGAGTAGGATTTCGGGTGGAACGATGTTGCTCCAATCCACATCCATCGATGAAGCGCTGGGCTCCGCAGGGGTCGATCATTGGTGGCGTGACGATGCATGCGTATTGGGACGGAATCCTAGGACGTTAAGAAGATCAGAATTGGAATAGATACAGACATGTGATGTTGAAACACATACCTGGAGTCGGTGACTTCTTCGGTGGCTTCACCAGTTTGAGCTTCTCTGCAATAATGCCCGCTTGCTCCAAAGCGACATCTAGCTTCCTCCTCTTTGTTATCTCGCCGTCCTTGTGATCACTGCTGAGAGACTCTTGTTTTGGTTCGGGAGGTCCATTGTCGTTGTGCATGATTGCATCGTGATCGACATCCAACAACCCGACCCACTCTGTTCCTACAGCGTCGAACTTCGGGGATTCCAGTGGAACATCAACCGGCTCGGAGGAGATGGGTGGTTTAACTTCCACTGTCAATTTTTCGGATTCCGATTTCTTGGATCCGCGCGACGGCCCAATTTCGACAGCGACTGCGATATGTCAGTGCATTAATCATAGCAATGTGAGCAACATACGCATTTGAGCCTTGGACCGCTTCTTCTTTACCGGGGCTAAGTCTTCCTCCATCTTTACGTCGTCTATACATGAATAAATGTGTTGGATTATCGTTTTGATATTCGGAATTCAATAACTCACCGTCATCGTCGTCCTCGGCTTTGGACTTGATTGTGCGTTCTGTCATGAAGAAGGGTTTTCATGTATGACAATCACAGACAATGAAAGTACTTACTGGACTTGGGCTTGGGCTTGGGCTTCTTTTTGTCCTTCTCGGACGAATTGTCTGCACCACCTGAATATTCAGTACATCTATACACCGGTATGGTAGAAAATTTGTACAAACCAGTGGAAGATGTCTTCTGTTTTTTGACCGATTTTGACTTGGCTTTGCCCTTGCCCTTGCCCTCGGGAACCAGCTCCTCTGCAAATGTATTATATCATTAGCACAATCACATATGTAATTCTAGATCATACCTTCATCATCGTCCGCCACATCGGCATCGACGAGGACACTATGTCCTTTACACCAAGCAATAACCTGACCAATTATTTCGAGCTTTGTGGCGTCCGGAAGCCCACCGAATGACCAATTTGCAGAGGTTCCGCTGTGCCATGCTGGCACAGATTCGTCATATTTCGCCCAATCTATGATGCCAGACGTCATAATCCATTTGTCTGCCAATGCGTATATATACTCACCGAGGTCCTCTGGCATGGTCTCGGTGCTAACAGCGCCATGTTGAATTAATGCCGATGGAGAATGCTTGCCGACATAAAACTCTTTGAGGAGCCAATCGTCGAAGATCGTGCTTTGCCAGTCACGGGTAACCTCGTTGGCCCGTTTTGCGACCAAAACCTCTGCCCAAATTTCGTCCATGACGGTGTCGGTATACTTGAGGTAATCCCGAAGTAAATCAGTCCCTTCCTTATCGTTTTTGACGTAGTCCGGCGAGTAGTTGGGTGCCTTGTTGTATGCGATGGCTGCTGTTGCGTAGATGTACATATCCATTTGATAAATCAAGCGACAGAGCGGTTCCTCGTATCGTTCAGGGATTTCGCGCCATAACTCACCTCAGGCGGTGGCATCGTGGGGGTGTGTCTTCAGTACATAGAGATTACGAGAAAATACAGGAATGGTGCCGGATTCCTTGTTGGGTGCCGGAATCTTGGGCGGGACCATGTACTGGATTTGGAAGATGCGACGTAGCTCCTGCAGCTTTTTGGGCGGCGCATCAGGCCAGTACTTGAAGGCGGCGGGATTGACAGCGGGAGTCGAGGTTTTGACGACTGGCAAGGACATGGTAGATGAAATAAAAGTTTTTTGGTCAACGTGTGAGGCGATTTGAGAGCAAAAGAAAAGGGCGGATTTATTACTCAACGCTCCAGACTATGAATACAGATGTCACAACCACGTGACCAGATCAATCGCCACATGTTCGACCTCATGTTCGGCTTCTTTGCATGCATAAACAACAGATCTATTTATTTATGTTTTTGATGTGGCTCGAGCTTAGAAGTTGTCCAAAGCTAGTAATTGCACGCAGAAAACCGACATGTGCAGCGTATGGAATATTTTTCAGTTGGTAAGGTGATAAATTGAGTTAATTTGTTCGATGAATATTCACGGACTGGTCCGTTGACGGAAAAGCACAACAAGTCTGACTTGTTGGATGGATGTAGAAGGACTAGATATACTACAACAAACATGTTGTTTGGTGTGTTCGGTCACCGGACATGTTTGGTGGATGTCAATGTACAACTAGATATACTACACCGAACACACCGAACACGTCTGATCTGTTCGGTGGATATTGCTCTTTCAAGACATTTAAATGATTCCATTGCTGATCAACGTGTTTGGCACGTGTTCGTTGTTTTATCATTGCCACTCTTGTCAGGTGACATAATTCCGACGTCTTATAATTAGAAGGTTTGTGGAATCGTCACCACCCGCTATCAACCACCCTGAAAGTAATCAATCATTAAGGTATTGATGTATTAATGATATCTGTGTCTGTTCCTCATACCACCCATCCGAAATCCTGCCTAGGTCCACAAACATGCCATATAAGAAGGAACTTGGTTATGAACTTTGCATGCACATCTGCCCTGGTCGAAAATGCGACTCTCCAAAAACAAAATGTCTTTTGTGGAAGAAGGAAGGCAACTCCTGCCAAAGACATGTCGGATCCGCACACCAACATCCCAAATGCGTTTCGTCTGGAATTTGTCTGCAGTCGGTATGTCTTGGTCGCAACATACGTGAAAATTCGCAGGGTGTCCGCAATGCGATGGCCGCGGAACTTGATCTCCTTCCACGCAAAAGGCTATCATCTGACTCTGAGATGGAAACATCATCTGACTGTGAAACGGAACCGCCAACCACCGTAAGCAACAATGAACGCCGTATAACCACATTAAGCAACAATGACGGCTGTGTTTTCAAAATCCTTTTTATCCTTGACCCAACAACTTGTATCGCGAGCAAAGCCGCAGCCATTAACGATCTTGCATTCGTCACCACGACCATATCCGACATCGAACTCGATACCATTGCCCATCTTGATGGTTACGTCCATATCATCAAGTCATACAAGAGTCGCTATTCAGCATGTATTCAAGAATGGGTAATGTCTATTGTTTAATTTGTGGATTGTTGATACTGAAACGTATTTCACAACAAACAGGTTTATATCGGAATGCGACTACATCATGAGGATGGAGCCCGGCGCTTCAATGTCAAATACATATTTTGGCCCGAGTTCCTTCATGCAATACTTCGCCATCAAGACAAAGGCGATACATGGCAAAAGTTCGCATCGGCAGATTGTGTATTTGGTGGTGTGGATATGGGAATGTCATACATGTAAGATTGACATCGCTTTAATTAATTCTGCTCCGTTTTCGCTGCATTATACTGATGTCTTGACAGCGGTAACCAATACGGATTGACACTGGAAAATGTGTCGATTTTCATGACTGGCATGGACAAACTCTGTCGAATGGCACACATCTGGCCGCCTCCGAAGCAGATGAACACGGTCCATTCAAAATGGATACAAAATTAAAACTTGCTTCATGTCGCTTTGAATGTAACGCATATGATACGCCCTCAAGCAAAATTATTAAACGATGGCGACCAATTCCCACCGAATATTGTCTTGAAACGGACACACAGCGACACTGGTCATCACGTCCTATTACCTGGCGACGCCGAGCGAAATTGGGAATACATGCGCAATAACTGTGAGGTTCCAGGTTCACGTTGGTTTGGGCAAATGTACATCGAACCACTGAGTAAGATGGGCGAATGGCGTGTGTTTCTAGTTGGTGGAAAGGTCGTGTATACGGTGCACACCCTGTACGACAAGGAAAGCAAGTCCTGGAAGTGGGATATCATCTCAAGTTTCTATACCTTGGATGAGTTAAGGTGAGTGCCCTTCATTTTCACTTGTCATATCATATGCATGATTGTCTTAACTTTGTCAGAATATTTCAAATGCAGGGGACTCTATTGAAGACGGTGGCGTGCAATCCGGACAGGGGCGCCATTTCTATTCGAGAGCAAGGCAGAAACAAGTTCTTCGACTTTGTCCAAAAGACCTACGAAGGGCTTTATGCGATAGAGTCCAATATGGTTGGTGGAAAACCATCGATGAGTGTTTTTTGCCATATGGACATATCGCTCATTGTGGATTCCAAAACGGATACTGTCTCCTATTTCGTGAACGAGGTGGAACATTATCACACATGCAGCCTCTGGTCGAACATGAAGTCAGGTCCGAAATCCATTCGAGCACCCATTGGCTCATTAGTAGACACTTTTGCAGGGGTTTTCTATAAATGGTTGATTGACATCAAAGGTCCATACTCATATTTGTAATATTATCTGTACAGTCAATGGATCGGTTCGCGTTTATTTCACAAAACAGACATAAGATACAAATATAAATGATGCTAAGTGGAGCAATCATTTCGGCACTCCCAAGACCATGACCCATTGCACATTGAGTGAAATGCTCTTCATCATGTCATCTACACGCTTGAATGTATTGATGGTGTGTCCAACAATGACACAGGATCCTGCAGGGATATTGTGCGGGAAGATGGGTAGTTGCGGTATTTTATAAATGGCTTGTAGACATTACAAATGTATACTCATATTTTTGAACTTCACTTGTACATTAGTCAACTTTAAATGTCACAAATCGGATCTCATGTCTGAGAGGCACGAAACGCTTTGATTTCAATGGTAGGTACATTACAAATTCAAGGCAACATAAAGAGAATTGGCAATAGGCCACGCTGCATGGCACACTAGTTTCATGACGAGAAAGACGACAAGTTAATGAGAGACGCCCAATACCATCACCCACTGCACATTTAGGGAAATACTCTTCAACAAATCATCAGAGCGTTTGAAGGTATTGATCGTGTGGCCGACCACAACGCACGATTCTGCAGGAACATCGCCTGGAAAGTGGGGGAGTTTCTGAAGTATTTTGAGGGTGTCGGTAAAGTCCGTTTTAACTTTCCGGGCATCATAGATTGGGACTATGAATACAGGCATCAAAAACGAAACCAAGGACATTGTGTGAGAGAGAATAAAACTAACCAATGTCATGGAATGACAGCGCAGTCTTTTGGTAAGATGGAGCGGGACGTCAAGTAAAAGGACTAGACTGCACGAATTTCGAAGAGGAAGCTTCTATTGAATATGAGTAAGGATTGATAACAGAGCATTGAATGTATACTCACTGCTAGGAGATCCATCCATCCCACTTGCCGCTGTCGTTGAGAAGGACAGAAAGTCCTTATATAGTTGTGCACGAAATTCCGCCTCACCAGTGACCATTCCAATGGCGCCAACATACCGCTCCCATTCTCCTGAGAGTAAAGCCCCTTGGATGACTTTGATCGGTTTCGTGTTCCCACCAACTTTTGGCTCATCAAGGAACATGAATCGACTAGAATGACAGAAGTGAAGATCGTTGGGATGGCACCAGCAACGGAGTGGAAGAAACTACGCCCAAATGCTCCAGTAGAGATATTGGCGGGATCGTCACAAGAAAGATTCGAGTACTTGCCAGATCGAACAAAGGTCACTGCGGAAAACAGCAAACTGTTATGCGATGTGAATTGTCTTTAACCATAAAGTCCTAGCTGACAGCTTACTTTTGGTTGACCTTGCGAATGTTGCTGATAACATCGCTTGTACTGAGGATTGCCATTCCCTATAGCACTAGACCAAGATACCATGGCCGCTGCCCTATTCAATATTAAGCATTGCTTAAGAAGATAAAACCGAATAGTTACTTAATGTTGACACAGTCCTTATATGTATCGACCAACTGAGGGTCTCTTGTACCAATGTCGGACTCATCCGTGTTTGGAGACCATATACTAAAGCAGGGGCATCAATTAAAAAAATAATAGAGAGATGTAATGTACCTGGTGATTTGGTGTTGTGCATATGTCACAGCTCCATCATCGCTACTGGAAACATTGTCGTCACTGATATCACGAAGACGGGTAGTCTTTGTGACTTTGGAGGAAATTGCCTTCATGGTTTTGACAGATGTATCAGAGTTGCTGATCATTTATTAATATATGAAGGACAAGAATCATATGAAGTATCATACCGAAGACCATTATCTGCATTTGATTTCTTAGAACCGAATTCGAGTTTTGCAATAGGCCTACGACATGTCTAACATATGACCAATTATTCAATTTCCAACTCACATGAATGTTTCGTCGCTGTCGTCATCCTCATCATGTAATTGATGCTGGTTTGACTTTGTCTTCTTCGATGGAGAAGAGAATTTACTATGTAAAGCGATTAAAGAATACACAAATATAAAAGACATTATTTAGAGCTACTGACCTGTCTTCGTCTTCCTCTGAAGCATGCCGCCTTTTACTGCTGAATATAAAGAATATTAGTTTGCATGAACAGTATAAATTGAACTTGCAAACCTTGCTCTATTGGTGGTCTTCCTGGACCGCCTATATTACTGAAGTAAATCACTAGTATCTGAAAATACAATTCATGAGACACACCTCATAGACGAGACGGGTTTGGCAATGCTAGCGACGCTATGAACACTAATAACGTCTTCGTCTTTGGAGTTGGCAATACTACTGGTGGCTTAGTCATGGTGGATGAATCAGAATATTGGAATAAACACGTACACTTCATCATCGACAAGCTTGGTGGTGGTGACCTTCTTACCCTTCCTAGAAACAACAGTATGACCTTTATTCAGAACGAGCAGCAATACATGAAAATAAATATACATATGAAACGGCGCTTGATCGAGCTTTGGACTGAGTCTTCACATTCACAGACTTCTTAGGGGCCATTGCAAAGATAAGAGCTTTAGGGCAAGGAATAAATCTGTGCGAGATATCGTAGATGAATGAAGGGTCGGATGTGGACGATACCATTGCGCTCTCATCGCTATTTAAGTACACTGAGACAGATCGAATACAATAAAGAACTTGTTTATGGAGATCACACCGGCAGGTATGAAAACTACATCTGTTGATGGTTTGAAGGAGAACTATTCGGATCATAGCGCCATAAAAATGAAAAGAATCAGGGACATTCCCCATGATGTAGAACCCATGATTGACCAGCTGTTACGCTCAGCATCATCCAACAACATGGATATGGATTACTGGTATGGAGAATAATCAAACACTAAGTCTAATTAGGATTTTGGAATGTAGAACAGCTGTCACCACATGGAACTGATCATAAGATCATAACACAGCCAAATCGGAAATAGAAGTTTATGTGACATATTTACTCATTTCCAAACAAATACAAACATCGGATCAACTATACTGACAGTTGCATCGGAAACAAATCATTCTGAATGGATAGGGGTTTCCTTTTAATGCTGTACAATAAGGAGGTCAAGCATTACGATAGCTGTCGATGTATATCCTGTCCTATAAAATGGAGAAAAACAATAAGAATCTATTGAGAAGATCTGCAACACAAGAATGCAAACACCATACAGACATCACAAGTTCATGGAGGATGAACATGATGCACTGCCATAATCTCGATGATGATCGAAAACGATTCATGATAAAACAGTCAAAAATTGCATTTGAATTATAAATCCCACTTCCACTTTGCAAATGGACACCTATTACAATTTCAAAAGCGCATGTCAGTCCATATACCACTGAAGGCATTCATACATTCAACTCTACTTTACAGCTGAACATTTAAGTAATCTCATATCGACACGGATGGACAATGATGACAGTCAACTCGCCAATGCTACAAATGTATGTTCAAATTTTACGATGTATGCTGTGTTTCATTACATTTGCAGATTTCGAATATCAATGTAGTTCATAATGACTCACCAAATTGCTGGAAACTTACAGGGCTGAGTACTGATACCACCGAGCATGAAGAACTTGTCTTAAGCTTACAGGCGATATTGGTGGCCAAAGACCTACCACCAATCACCAGCAGGTATATTGTTCCATCACATAAATCGTAAACAATTGATATACATATATTTTCCAGACCACCCGAACGTCGAACACCATTTCTTCGTCAGAGCATCCTTATAGCAGGTCTCAACATACCACTGTTCGAATCGTACCTTGACAACCTCCGCATCTTACATCAGAAACTGGCCCGTACTTTCCCAGAACGTGCAATGCTGGACTTCACGTCATCCACCTATATCGAATACACTGCATTATCTATTGGCACCCGATACTTCACCGATCGCCGACATGACAATGTTTCATACCATATTCCATTCGAACACAACGTCGATCCCAAAGGTATCCTGTCATCCATGAGCAATACTCGATACTTCCATGTGACGGATAATGAGGTCCTTTATTTCAAGTTAACATCAGACGGAGGCCGGCATTGGTGAGTGCTCAGCACAACAATAGTTTGACCATTGATAATGATATAGATGACAGCTTTGTACCTGCCAGTCCAACTTGCTTCAGGATTGGTGACATTGTAGAAGTCCAGATGATGGTATCGGCGGTTTCAGTCAAGAACGACAAATTTAAGATGATACTCAATCTGCGCTCATTAGCGCTGGTCAACAGCGAGTTTACTGAGGTACCAGACATATCTAATAATTCAATGAATAATAACTAATGTACATCCAGAATGCAACGATAGGTCGAATGAAGGCACCTCATCCTGCTCTCAATACAATGACCAGGATTAATATCAAACGTAATGTGGGTTATGTCCAGTTGACAGATGATGGTGAAGATGTCATAGAAACCCGAAGACGTTTGACAAACCTCAGGATGAATGAAACCGATTGACATCCATTATCATTACGTCGTACACTCACATGTTTGCAATCACACATCATAATCCATGAATACCAATTTTATATGATATTATTTTCTGCAATACGTTCACAAGTGAAATAACAACACAAATGGTTTCAAGAAGTGACTAGATAACTGAGTATTATTTAATTATATAAAGTCCTCATCAGTTTCCTGTTTGCATTATTAATATATTCAAAGCACACGTTAAATTTTAATACATCGCAAAAATGTTTGATATGTTGTTTATACAATGGTTTGTGCAAGGGCAATGCTGCAGATTCATGCTGGGACATCTGTTGAATGCTTATCAAACGGTGTTAGAACCGGCCTGTTCACACAATTATTCACTGTTTGCATTATCAACAATTCCAATGCACATATTAAATCTTGCTACATCACAGATACATCCAGTATATTGTTCGTACAATTGTTTCAGCAAATGCAATGCTGCAGGGTAATCCTGAGACAGCTGCCAAACACTTGTCGAACAGTGTTCGGCCTGTTCGACAAGTATTCTCTATTTGCATTATTAATAATTCTAATGCACATAGTACATGTAGCTACATCACAGATACATCCAGTATGTTGCTTATACAATTGTTTCTGTGAGGACAATGCCCCGGATCAAAGCTGGGACACCTGCCGAACACTTGTCGAACAGTGTTCGACCTGTTCGACAAGTACCCACTGCTTGAATTGTTAGTAATTCTAATACTCATTGTACTTGTAGCTACATCACAGATACATTGAATACAATGTTCATACAATTGTTTGTGACAAGGCAATGCTGCAGATTGAAACTGGGACACTGGCCGAACACTGTCGAACACTGTTCAGCCTGTTCGACAAGTACCCACTGCTTGCATTATTAGTAATTCTAATACACATTGTACTTGTAGCTATATCACAGATACACCGAA
Organism: Hygrocybe punicea; assembly: GCA_963556145.1. Lineage (NCBI taxonomy): Eukaryota > Fungi > Basidiomycota > Agaricomycetes > Agaricales > Hygrophoraceae > Hygrocybe > Hygrocybe punicea. The sequence continues at coordinate 6,620,088 of OY744468.1, read as the reverse complement.
TACATTGTTCTTATAATTGTTTTGGCAAAATCAATGCCTCAGATTCAAGGTGCACACACATAATTCCAATGCATCCAGCAAAATATATGTATCTGCAGATACACATTTCACATATGGTTCATCCTGTGTCTACCACACAGAAAATATACCCAGAAAACTCATTGAACACTGAACACTGTTCAGCCCATTCACCTCATCTATATTTCAAAAGGTGCACATTACACTACCAATGCAGTCCGTTATGTCAATAAAGCTGTCAAGCAAAGACGTTGCAACACTACCTATTCCAAAATTGGCAACTGTGATCTGGGAACCTGTGATCAAGCCGCCTTATTGTTCTTGCTTATTGGGACACCAAATTCTCACAGTTACAAAGTCAGCAGTCACATGGTTTCAAAACTATTCCCAGGGCTTCAAAATTGTTCCCACAGTTTGCAAAGATTGTTCCCACGGCTTGGCAAATTAGAGTCTGACCCTGAGTTGAAAAATCCACCGTATAGAACGATTCCCTTATAGGGACTCATAATTCCATATCAGAAGAGTGTTATGCTGAATGCTGATAATGATGTGTATTCCGATGGTGATGCGTATTCTGATATGCCCAAAATTGGCTACTGCTACAACAAGTTGTACATAAAATACTATGGATGTTGTACTCAGTGCAAGACCACCCAACTGAGTGGGTTCAGAACATGGTCAAACATAAGCTGAGGTCGAGGCTGGTGCTGACACCAATGCTGATGCCAATGCCAATGCTGCCATCGAAACTGATGTGTATTGCTGGTGTTGTTACTTTGTACACAAGTTCCAAGTCTGATTTGCACCATGTCTTAGATATAACACTACTCCCAAGTGCACATATTCAGACCCACATCGGGGTCGAGGCTGCTGTTGACACCAATTCCAATGCCAATGCCGATTCTTACACAATATGAATAATTAAAAGTCAACCATGGTTCAAATGAATGAGATCCTGCAAAATCTTGTTAGAGATCAGGAGATTGATTTACAATGCTCTATCTGCAGTTGCCCTATGCAAAGGCTCTTTCCCAAGTTAGGCACTGAGTCCACAATCCAAAACACGTCAGAACGTGGTCAAACATAAGCCGAGGTCGAGGCTGGTTCTGACACCGATGCCAATGCCAACACCAATGCTGATTCACACGCCAATGCCAATGCCAATGCCGATCCAACACCAATGCCATTGCCAACGCCAATTTCATTGCTGAAGATGATGTTTATGCTCTTGCTGAGATACCGAGGCTGGACGAAATTTGGAGGGGTGTTTGTCCAATTGTCAGCCAATGAATATTATTACTATTGTGAACCTCGGCTCAATGGTCTGAGATGGGTAACAATACCCCAGCAGAAACTCGGCCCAATGGTCTGAGACAGGTAACAATACTTCTGAAGAACCTCAGCCCAACGGTCTGAGACAGGTAACAATATCCCCATAGAACCTCGGCCCAATGGTCTGAGACAGGTAACAATACCCCCATAGAACCTCAGCCCATCGGTCTGAGACAGGTAACAATACCTCAGCAGAAACTCGGCCCAACGGTCTGAGACAGGTAACAATACTTCCAAAGAACCTTGGCCCAATGGTCTGAGATGGTTAACAATACCCCAGCACAAACTCGGCCCAACAGTGTGAGTTGGGTAACAATACCCCAGCAGAACCTTGGCCCATCAGTGATGATCGGTCTCATATGGGTAACAATTCCCCCATAGAACTTTGGCCCAACGGTCTCACATGGATAACACTATTCTGGCTCAAACCTCGGCCCACCCATCTAACACCAGCACTATGACATTCCTGAGTTGCCCCGTCAGGTACCTGACAATATTATTTTGTCGGCCCAGATTAGCTGGCCCATCCCAAACAGAACATTGTCAACCTCGGTTGGCCGGTCTGACACGGGATAAGTCACAGCATGATGTGACCACACTAGTTACCACTGCCATCACTGCCAGTACCTGCTTGTGTAGGTGCTGGTGCTGGTAGCCATCAAGACACCTGCATCCTTACGGTCCAAGAATGCTGAGACAGCCTCGAGCCTTTTTGTGTTGCGCAGATTGATGTTGGTTGTCACACTTAGCATAGGGTGAATGTAATAGGACGAGCCATCTAGAAGATGTAATCAATCCAACCAAGATTATGAAACAACTGTAAGGGGACACCCAGTTCCGGTTCCAGTTCAGCACCATTGGAACCATTTCCAGTTCTGAACAGTATTCAACCTCTGGATGATTTCAGTACTGGTTCCAGTTCTCACACTCTCACCCTCTTGATCCAACCTTCACTCTTTCATATGCATATTGTTATTTCTATCTATGTGTACATACATGCTACATCCCACTCCTTTACTCATAATCTTTACCCTTGTTATTTGGTACTATATAGTTGCAGCTTTTCCTGGAGTGGCATCATATTATTTTCTGCCACCCTACTGGGGCTCCTTAGCCTTTCTCTTTGGATCCCCATTAAGTTGGTTGTACAATAGATATCTTCCCTTGTTATATATTTATCTTTGGATCCCAATTAGCTTGAGTGAGGTCCTTGACCTAAGGTGGCCCTTACAACAATGGAGTTGAGACTCTGGATGAACTTAACTTTGACCGAGGCGTGATGACACAGCAACATAGCCAGACTCACTTAGAGGGACATAAGAAGTGTTGTTGTTGTGGCTGGGCATCACATGTTGGAGGGCATCTCTCACTGGTTACATAGCCTATCAGTACTAACTTAAAGATGATGAGCAGAAAAAACCCACTCTGTTTCATGAGCAATCGGGATCTAACAGCCTGCAAGACTGTAAGCAGAGGCGGTATTGTGAATTGACCTAAAGATGTGTAAGGGATATAATAAAATTGACTAGGTGACTTAAATGGCAACCATGACATCTCATGTTGGTGCTGGCGCTGTGCCATACGGTACTGGTACCAGTGCTGGTTCTGGTGTTGGTGCTGGTTCCAGTGTTGGTGTTGGTGCTCATGCTGGTGTCCACGTTGGTGCCAGTGTCAGTGCTGGCACTGCTGCTGCTGCAAGGGTCAGTGCCAGTCTGGTACTAGCACTGGTGCTGGTGCTGGTTCCAGTGTTGGTGTCAGTGCTGGTGCTGGTGCTGTGGTGCTGGTGCTGGTGTCTGCATTTGCACTGATGCCGGTGCTGGCTTCGGTGTCAGTGCTGGTGCCAGCGTTAGTGCAGGTGCTGGCGTCCACATTTGCACTGGTGCTGGTGCTGGTATTGGTGCTGGTGCCAGTATTGGTGCTGGTGCTGGTGCTGTAGTGCTGGTGCTGGTGCTAGCATTGGTGCTGGCCTGGTGCTGGTGCTGGTGCTCATTCCAGTTTTGGTGCTTGCCTGCACTGGTGCTGGTGCTAGACGATATGATAGCTTCATCAGCAAGGGTAGTGGGAGCCAGTAATGGGATGGATGCTACTTATCAAGTGAAGACTCTGCTGTGGTTGTATTGTCCAATTCGGACTGTCCTTAGTCGAGATTGGTATTGAGCCAGATAGCACTCCATTGGTCATATGCACGAATCATAGGTCTGAAAATGTGACAATTTCCTGTTTATGAGTGGTGGTGGTGGTGGTGGTGGTGGTGGAAAGGAACTGTGGACAAACAGCTGCAATGTGAGGACAGAGAAATTTGTTCAAAATTCACTCAGACGTATCTATTGGGTTAGCGGGGCCATGTGGAATAGAGCTAGGAGGCTATTCTACGTAGTGCTATGGAGTGCTATGTAGGGTGCCTTGTAAGGAAAGCGAAGAGGCCCTGTCTCGGGAGGAGACTGGGACAGCTGGGATTCACAGACATCACAAAGTTGAGCACCTGGCAGCATCGCACAAGGGACGGCAATGCCATCGAAAAAGATACCAGGACGAAGTCGTCTGCATGTTGCGTTATCACGTAGCATTTCATAGATGACAGTGGCGCCAAAAAAGTCATCACCAGTGAATCTTTTCAGACGCCCGGGATCATAGTAAACGATGGCATATCCGGGTTCCCCGTCGCAAGCGCAATACCCTATGTGTTGATAATAATCTGTCGCATCCTTGGGAGCACCGAGGTGGAAAACGTATCGGACTGAAGGATAATCAAGGTAACAGTCGAACATGGAGGTGCAGACTAATCTCACAGTTTCTCCGCGTAACCACAGTTGCGTTGTCTCCGAGAAGTCTTCCGCTGGAATAGCGGAGTGGTACGACCTCCAGTTGAGTACTGCAGCCATGCGATCACATTCATCGCGAGATGAGCAGAAGAGTAATGCGCGATCTGTTCAACCAAGGTTCTGGGTAAGCGAAGATACATTTGCCCCAACGGCCTGCTCGAAATCTACGGAGGGCATTGCAATCACTTTCTGTGCAATTGTGGGACGATCAATGCCCCACCGTACGACTTGGTAAACCTGTCGCCCAAGTTTTTCGAATAGCTTGCCCTCCAGAGAGTGCGTGCATGTTGTGGTCATGAGCAACATTGATGTTGGCATCCGTCCAAGATACTCCAGGACACCAAGGCATGGCCAGAACGATGCATGTTGAAGTAGTAGGTGAGCTTCATCGACAACGATGCGGGCAAGGCGTCCCAATCGGACGAATAGACTTTGAGTGTCTCCCAAGCACAGGCTTCAACTGCGACGAGAATGATTTGAGGGCAAGTAGATGGGTCACTGTTGTTTGTCCACGTTTCGCACGATAAGCCATGCCTACTGGCCTGGGACTTGTATTTGTCATGCATAGCAAGTAGAGGGAGAATCACCACAGTCATATTTCCACTGTCATAGAGGGCAACGGCAAGAAGAAGGGGAAGCATTTTCCCAGAACCTGTAATGCTGTTTGTTACAAACATGCCCTCCAAGTTAAGAAGTGACATTGACCCACCAGTAGGACCGATAAGAAGAATCGATGGGTTCTTGCTGGCAATAAGCTCTGTAGCCAGGGCTTGTTGTGTATGTTTAAAGGCAGCGGAATCATCTGTTAAAAATTTCCTTAGGTCTCATAAGCGAGACGGATGCAAAATGTGTGTCACAGGTTGGATGAGCGGATGAGAAGGACGGCTGCGAATGTCATACCCAACTGTGTCTAAGAGTGAGGCGAGGTCGTTAGCCCATGTTTGAGTCTGGATTCGTACAATGTCGGGTACTATTAATTTTTTCACCGCCTCTGCGATGGCTTCGAGCGAAGGAAAACGGGGCTGATGTTGGGAACGGCTTGTGATGCAATCAATCTGCTCCGAGGAATCCATAACCATGTCACCACAGGTGGACATGTCTTGAAGCAAAGTCGAGGACAAGTTAAGAAGTCTGTGCCAGGCACCACTGAGACGCATGGTCCAAAAGAATATATGAAAGTCGATCCCACCGGGCAAGCACGCGTCAGGAGCATACAGGGCATGCGTGGCTGGGTTGTGGCCGGACTGTTTGGCTAGTGCCAATGGACCTGAAGAGGGCAGGAAATCGGGGAAACGGACTGAGTGGTAGTTTAAGAACCATGTAGCAATATGACGCCACAGACTAATGGATATCTTGACGCCCAACAGTCTATGGGTATGGTAGGACAGGCTTCTAGAAAGCTCTGATGACGTTACAGGGAGCCCAAAAAATAGACAGTTCCGCGCCCTGATTGCTGCCTTTCAGCCGTGGAAATACTGCTGCCAAACAACGATGAGTGGACGGACAAACGTAAGATATACCATCCAGAGTCGTCCAATTTCTGGGTGGGGAACACGCATCATCGTTACATCTCGTCTGGTGAAGTGGCTGGTCTTATTAAATGTTCCCATCATGCAAAAATACTGAAACATGGCGAGAATGTTACAAATGCTGCCACCGCTGACGTTAGAGATGAGGTGAGAGGCTAGCTCCATCCCTCATCCAGGTTCACCTACACTTGTCTGAGACCCACTGAATAACATCATCTCCAGCTTGTGACAAGCCTCCATGTATGCAAAACACGGACCAGTCCTCCAGACAATCCGACCATCACCATTGATATAATGAAAATGACCACGTAAACGAGGGTGGGTCAAAACAGCCCTCAAGAGATCCTCCTTGTGATTTGGGAAACTGTTGTGAACGTCGTGAAAGCAGGAGTACCCAACCGTGACATTGCGCGGCTCCTCGTGAATAATTCCAGGAGACCACTCCACATCTGCAACATCTAAACCGAAGAATAGTTGCACCTTCATCCACTCCTTGATTTTGCTGACAAGACCCTCCACGAAATGACAGATATCTTGAAGATAAAGTACATGTCCGGCTACAATGACATTATCGCCACTGAAATCGGTCGGGGTAAAACATAGGGTACCCCCTTCGGCGGAAGCAAAGTGGTTGAGAGGTCTCATGTTGATGTACATAGCGGGAATGGGTCCTTTGCAGTCATCATCCATAAATGACGCAATGTTGTGGTATGCCCTGCATTTTCCTTGCATTAGAATGGCAGTAGTCCAACACAACCGCAGATGACGCACTGAGAATATCGTATTTTTGGATCAGCACATACTTCCCGGTGCATTAAAGCCATCATAACTTCTTGCCTGCAGAAGAGTAGAATGGCAAAGAACTGTGTTATTCGACGAGGAAGCGCCCATTGACCAGTCTTCTTGCGCAACAGCAAAACGAGAAAGCGAGTGATGGGAGAGAAAAACTTGCCCTCATCGCCGATGGGAAGATGCGTGTAAAGTGCTATGAGCAAATCAAGAATTTGAGCCTGCACAGGCATATCCACAGCAAAATCCCATGATACTTCCTGCAACCCATCGTTGGGCATCAAGTCCTCCTCCTTGTAAGCATCATCGTCCTCAAACATTTCCTCATCCGACTCTTCTGAAAGGCCTGTGCAGTTCTCCAGGTAGCTCTGCCAGTCCATGTCGTCCAGCTGTCCCCTTTTGTCATTGTCCCTCTGGCGAGAGTCAGAACCGGCAACCAGTTCATCCTGTAATGCTTGACAAGCCTGTGCCTGCAGTCCGGTGAGCTTCATCAAGTAACCAGATGCCATCCTTGATGACATCGATGGACAAAGGCGATAAGGCAGCTCACGATGAGACTATACCGCTTCAATGATTCTGGCTGAACATCACGATGATGGGTAGTGCAGAACGTATCGTGACTGGAAAGCGTTTAGCGCTGTGTAGAATGGAAAGCATCTAACTTACTTATTACTGCAACAAATGGTTAAGATCACAAAGCACATGCAAACACGAAAAAGAATCGTACTCACGAGGGGCGTCTACTGAGTAACTGCCGAACATGGAAGCCGGCGTTTCCGATGATGGACTGGATATTTGACATCAGGATGAAGACCTCATTTGTGATTGGTGAAAGCCTATCATTATTCCCAGGCAGAGCAACCAGCGAAGAGAGCTCTGACATCAAGTAGCCTGCAACATGTGCAAGCCAACCTTCCTTTGCAAGAAACTGATTCAGTTCACGGTAGTCTTCAGGTTCGACCGCCTCGTCCTCCACACCGGCATCGACATGCAGGCACTGAGATTTGAACAACTGGAAGTCATTGTTGACGGTATCGTCACCCTCATGACTCAGCGTTCTGATGGGAAAATAGGAAATTCTGTTTCCGCGAAAAAATGTTTGCACGTGCGATGTGAAATAAAGAGGTTGTCCGATCAAGTCTGCATCAGGCCTCTCACAGGAGTGGTTGTGCCAAGAGACGACGTTGATGTAGCCATGCCGGCAACGACTACACACGACATATTTTTCTGTAGGAACAGCCAAACCAAAAACTGGTTCCAGATCGTCGGGTATGATTTTTTCTGCCACCAGCCCTGGATACCTCTTGTGGAGCTGAGAGACCAACGTCCGTGGGGCCCTGCAATGTGGGTGCACCTTCTTGATATGGACCAACGCGTTCTGTGGATCCACTCCACGCTGGCAGTTGATGCAGATCAGAACTTTATGCTTGGTGTTGACGACATATGTGGTAGGTAATAGAAGAGGATCGTGTATGATGGACTCCTTGCCAGGGTGAATCAACGCCTCATATTTGTTTGGACGTAATGACAGACTCGGTAGGTTTCGGGCATTAGTGGCAGCGGCCGCTGGTGCGGGATCCGGTTCTATGGAGTGAAGGGCGGCAGACGATGAGAACGCACTCTGTGGGATATCCTCGATTTCGGAGCCAGGGTTTGGTGCATCCAGTGGACCTGGTTCAATGTGGTCGAGGGTTGCGGGTGGCGGCGACCTAAAGCGAAGATCATCCAACTTTGGGGCATTATTCTCCACACTGTCAGGCAGTAGGGAGGGGACCACATTCGTTCCATTAGAATTGGCGATCGGATGCTGCATAAGTTGATTTCGATTATCGAGAAAGACTGACGGTGATGATCACTCACCAAATTACAACATTGTTGGGCGTGTTCCTAGGATGTCCACGAATTGTCCGTCACCGTAAAATTAAAGAAAATAATAGCTCATACCTTCATGTTCTGGTCCTTCTTTAAGGACTTATCCCAATGAACACATCGAAAAATACCTTGTTCGCGGTGCACAATGACAGTTTCTGGTTGACATCCAGGCGAACGAGGGGGGTATACACATGTGACTTCCTTCCGTGTACAAAGGGACCTGTGCGACCGCTTGTTGGTGTAATGATTTTTGCACTCGTGACAGTAAGTGGGTTGGCTGCATGTGCGCTGTCAAACCTTGCCCATCAAATGGGAATATAAACTCACCCTGCCTCTGACATGCCAATAGTTGGCTGTACGCTTGAACTGTCCGATCTTTTCGACGGCGGTTGGTGCGGCAACATAGGAGGGACCTTGTGCTTTCGAGTATCTGAGGACATTCTTGGGTGTGACAGAGAGACGGGCAATTTGTCAGCCCCAACGCGAGACGTCTGGCTTTAGGGATATGGGGCTTCGTGCTGGCAGATGAATCATAATGAGTCAGTGTTGGGGAAATGGCGGAGTTGGATAACATCACAATCATAAAATATTTCTGAAAGGTTTTGGACCGCTAGTCGCCTTTCTCACGGCATCCAGCCTACATAAGTACACTCTGTTGCTAGGAGTGTGGGGCTAGGAGTGTGGGGATTGGTCAGTGTGAGGGAAAATGACTCATATTGCATACCGAATGGAAGTAGAGCTGAAGCAGATCATAGGGGACATCTTGAAGGTATTTTCAAGTTGTTTTTTCTCGCGTTGCAGGCACAATGCCAGAAAATTGCGGCGTATGTAGAACAACTGGAATCGGTAAAGCCAGCATTGAGCGAAGACAGTGGCATGATGAATTGTGGAGGCCAATGCCAAACACAACCACACAACCCCGCCACAATTATTTTCTATTTTCTCAGATGTCGATTACGAGCTTCTGGCGCTGCTAATGTCCAACATAGTCAGATTCCTCCCAATCGCCCGTTGCCTTGCCCGCTCATCCGAGTAGCCCTGCTCATTGATGGTTTCTCACAAGTATTGAACACGATGTCCGTCCACAACATCAAACAAGTGAGTTACAAAGTTACAAATACGAGGATCTGACAAGAGTAGTACGCGGAACTACGTAGAAAGACAAAATGCACAAAGCAAGGCACTGGCATCAACTCAAACGATTTCTCTCTGGGCTCACACGCTTGCTTCGGGCAGCGCTCCCTCCCCCCTCAGCTCCATGTAAGCGATAATAATGTTGTACAAACCCAACACTCCTCCAGCCTGCTTTTTCCCTATATACCTTTTGTATAGAATGAGCGTGGCAGGGGTGGGGACATTCAGCTTGGTGAACACCGCGCTTCTTGCGGTGGGATCTTGATATATGATGTACGCCAATTCCTTCAAGACATCCGGGTATTCGCAAAGGTCCCCAGTGTAGCGGATACCAGCTGGAGGGACCTCGTGGTTGAATGGGGGGCCAAACGATGCAAAGCATAGGAAGCAGACTCCACCGCCTGGAAAGTACACGTTCCTCTTGAACAATTTCCACTCGTCTCCAGAACACACCCCTGCAGGGCAACGGTAAGTCGAGTGTGGTCTCTGAACTTCTCCACGGAACCAACAAATGCGACACTGATTGCACAGCTCCTCTGCCAGTGTCACAACGCGTTGAAGATTGTCCTCGACTGCTCCTTCGTCTGCCGGCAACATCTTGGTACCAGAAGTAGTATCATCCGTGGAGAACTCGGATGACAACTGAGATGCGAGGGTTGTCTGGGAAGAAGGAGGGGACGAATTGGTGGTTTGGGAACCCAGCGGAGGGGGGCTATGACGAGAATCATCACTGGACCCTGTTTCGTTTTACAATGGTCAGTCACGATCACCACATCGCAGAACTGGCAGTTACTCACCAACTTTGAGGGTTTCGTGCTGTACAAGTCGTAGGTCCTTCTCTCCCGAACCATTGATTACTTCCTGGATCGCACAGGTAATGGCCTTGACCACACCGGCGTGGACTTGCGCTGCATGTGCATGGGAGTCGTCGATGTCAGAGAAGAGAGCTCCACAGTTCGCGTGGTCACAAACTAGCCCTGCGAGGATCGGTAAACCGTGTATGGGTTCGAGAGGCTGCGCGGATGCCATGAGTAGCGGCTCACATTTAACGATCTTTCACTCATCAGCTCTTTATAGTGTATCCCTTAATTGTTTCCTGGCCCATTGACTTGTGCTACCCAAAATATTACCGTTCGGAAACCGATGCGTACTCACACTTTACTCCAGTTTTGGTAACTTAACTCATCCCCACCATCGAAGTCATTGGACCACGCCATGTTTGATGTGAGCCGAGTTAATTGTTGCAGATAGGTCGACTTCAGTTATCCGGCGTCGTCAGAATTCCATGCATTCTTTCGATTCGTTTCCGGACACTGTGCGCGCGATTCCCTCTCCTCGTACGAGTTCGCTTGCACTATTGCGTCCTCCGATCCCAATCCATACTCAAAAGATATGTTGGTTATACAACGCTACATTGAACATTTCCAATTTCACGCTTCTCCGACTTGTACGCAAACCAAAGGGTGAGTTGCTCCGATACACTTCCCACCATAAATTCATGTCCCTGACAAACCAAGCTTGGACTTGTTCTCATTTTCTCACTGTAGCCATTTACAGGTACATAACAATACCGCAGCTCAGACGACAGGATTGAAAACCATCAAAATATAAAGTATGTTGTTCGGCCAGTCATTAATCAAGGAGCTGGCTGAGAAGCGCGTCATTACCAGCCCATGTGTCAAGAGGCTTCCCGATACTGACGTCTGCCACTGCCACATCATTGTGCTGTCGGCTAGTTTTCAAAGTCTTGCGGCTGTTTGGGATAGTGTACAGAAACTCTTGAATCTGTTTTCAAAAAAATCAAAAAAAAAAATGACTCGCTCTTTTGCTTCACCACAATGACTCATTGTAGCCATGGCATGACGTGGAAATTTTGGCGAGCGGAGTTGCAGTTTGTTTCAATTCAGCGTTCAATATAATGCTCACCACTTATCATATCAATGACTCGATGTTGCTCAATGACTCAATATCGAGCGTCAATAAATCTCATCTTTTGTGAGACAGATCAGAGCAGATTGGCAGTGGAGATGTATCTCAATGGTAGGTTCGCGTATGACTTAGGTCGTTAGCCCAAGCCTCGACTCACCTTCCTTTGTGCTCACTAGTGCGCGGTCTCATCATCGTACAGAAAATTGGTCATATGAAGGGTTTTCCAGATTGGGAAAACCCTTCGTATGGCGGAGGTGCCCTCGGAATTGACTACCATATGTTTTACCCCCCGTTGTCTACAGATGGCTCTTGCAATTCCTAGCATTCCCAGCCTCACAGTCACATCGCCTTTACCAGAGATCCCCAAGTCGCCCGTATTCGCTTCAGCCTCGTACTAACCTCACGGTATCCTCTAAATACGGCCCTGCATCCTTCTCAACTTCAGACGCCTGCTTGCCTCATCCCGAAACTAGCCACGGTAACACCGGAATCCAATGTCCCTCCCAGGCACTGTCTTTAACCAAGTGTGGCCAGTGTAGCGCGGACGGGTTGCCGTTGTCGTTGTCATCTCGGTATCATACATGTGAAAGCCAGATTTGGAATCGGACGCGTTCTTTGAAGGAGCCGTACACCACACCTGCGGGCTCCCTTGGGCTTCCTGACTGCAACTCCTGTGGGCTCGGGATCGAGGCGAGGCGAGGAGCTGGTAGCGGTGGTGGAGGTGGTGGAGGGCACCGATCCCACTCATTTTTTCCTAAGGAACGGACGGCCGACGAGTGGGGATGGGTCTCTAGGTTTACGGAACAAGGAATGGTTTCTGTGGTTTTGGGTCTATCAACACATCGCCCTCACCGTCACCGTTACTGTGGTGGGCGTCGCCCCTCTTTGGCGATGAAGAAGCTTAGAACTGGGGCGAGAACGGCTTTGCGAAGGGTTACTGGGATACTGGGCTTTTGTCGCGACTTTGTTCGAATGGGATGAGTCGGACGACGGTCTAGGAGAACAGGGGCTTCCCAGCTTGGTTCTGATGAGCTCTATGCCGCGGTGATGTAAGTATACTATGACTTGTATGGCATCTGGAGGCTTTTCTGTTCTGTTTCTGCCACAATATTTTTGGACTTCTGATAACAACAAAAATAATTTTGAAATCTCAATATTATTTGATGGCAAAAAATCCTCTCCTGGAAGAACATTCCCACGGTTGTTTCGCACATGACCACCGTGACTTCAACTCCTCAACGTCCCTCGGGAAGCAAGCAGTCATCTAGTGACCATTTCACGCACACGCTTCCTTCTAAGCAGGACACGCTTAAACAGACTGTTGCCAGTGAACTCGCGGATGCAACCTGGGAACTAGAACCCGTAACTCTAGCGCGTGCTTTGTCGTCTAAGAAGCGCAAAGTTGGCGCGCCTCCCTTGACCATCGATGCAGTTGACGATCTGGAAAACTACGATATCGAGATCGACAAACTCAATGAATTGCTCCACGATGCTGTCAAATCGCTGAAATATGTCCCTCTTCCCACCAGCTCCATCGAGAACGATCACTACAAGCCTCTAATCGCCTTCGTCAATGCCTGCTTGAAGGCGTGCTACGGCGCGTATGACAAATCCAGCTTCTATGGGTTACTCAACTTTGTTGTCTTCGACCGTCCCACACAGGATGGGATTTTAGGCAGTAGTCCGCTAAAACCGGATGGTGCTGGCGCCAACGGACTCTCCCTGAAGGAGACCCGGCTCTGGTGGCGTCCACCATCAGGGAAGCGATCATTGACCATGGAAATTCCTGTAGAAGTGAAGGGGACTTGGGGCGAACTCGTCCAGCAAGCGGGGACGTACGCTCGTGCGCTCACCAGCGCCAGGCCGCTGCGTCAATTTTCGCTTGTCCTCGCTTACAATCACATGTTTCATGAACTCCGATTTTTAGTCTTCCATCCCGGTGGACTCACTACATCTCGTGGTCTCCGTCCGAACGACCCCGAAGATCACGCGGATGTCCTCCGCTTCTTTCTGTCTTTGTTGACATGGGAGACCCCTGGAGATGCGGGTTTACCCGAGTGGAGCAACGACGTCGAGATGTTCATTCAGAAAGGCGAGGGCGATCAGGAGGGTTTGAGGATGCGAATCCAAGAAGTCTTGTATGAAAGGCTTGGGATACGTGGTCGTGGAGTTAGAGTCTCACGCCTGTGTCCCAATGACGGCAAATCTGAGTCACTGACTCCCACCGCTCCTTTGGTCGCAAATACAACGTGTCGTAGGTCTGCTCGGCTCGCTGAGAAAGCATGCAAGGACGCCGAACTGCCCTCATTAATCCACAGCACACGGAGTGATCAAGGTGCATTTCCTTTCAATTCTGTGATTGGTTGCTGAGTTGGGATCAGGGCAGTCGACTCTCCGGAGTAGTCAGAAGCCGACGACTCTGGCACAAGGCGAAGGTCAACAGGAAGGACCCTCCGAAACCCATCGTAGGTGGTCAATGACACATCTTGACTTGTACTAACATTGCCTCAGAGACAGGCATCGCCATTTTCAAGGATCGTCCCATTGGCTTCGTTCGCCGAAAGTTGCATGACATTTCGAGGGAAATCGACCCTAAGACAACAGATGTTGTCAGCAAATGCTCTTGGGTTGGAAAATCCTATGTTTCAATCGAAAGCAAGATATTGAAGACTTGTGGGGACATGTTTGGCGTTGTGACATACTACAATTCAAGCATTATTTGCCACAAGGAGGGTCTCCCTGCAACTAACCACCTGCTCCTCAAGAATGCCGAATTCTGGTCTATTTTGTCGAGCCCCAACCCTGGAAAAGGTCACATTTCAGATTATCGGGTGTTGATGCAACACCTCCTTCAGTTCTCTGGCCGTTCCCTTGTTACGGTCCAGAAACCTGGTGACTTATTCGTCGCCATTGTCCATGCCGCTCTCGGTAGGTATCTCTCTGAACTGAACCTGTTCGGTAAACTTAACCAACAATAGGGTATCGCAACCTGATTGAGAAAGGTTTCCAGCATCGTGACATCAGCATTGGTAATGTTTTGTGGCTCAATCCTCCCCGGAGGACCAAGACAGTGTTTGAGACGTTTCAGGGCGGCTCCTCCGGTCCGGGTAATCATCGAGCGGCTCTGGAGACACAATTAAAGCAATCTGGTGTTGATGAACTCTGCCGGGGGTTTTTGATTGATGGCGATATGGCTGTTGAGCTGGAGTCGTACTATATGAAAGCCCATGAGGGGAGTCGATCGGTGCGGTGCTAGCCTTTGTATTTTACAACAGGCTACTCATTTGGGTCTTGCCAGGGCACGGAGGAATTCATGTCAGAAGATCTGCTCAGGTCCGCCAGGTTCCATAAGCCTTACTTGCGATCCCCTGTCGATGACCTTTGGTCATTATACTACGTGGCGCAGTGGGCAGCTGTGTTCAACAATACGAAATTTTCTGGCACGATGGTTCCTGTAGAGCTTCTAGACCTGCGTCGTGCTATCGCTGGCTCTCCTACCAACCGAGATTCTGGCACTCGCAGAGTCACAAACGTTGCTGGCCTGGACAGAGCTGAGTATGGCCATTTCCTGGCCGACTGTTGCTCCATCCTGCGTCAGTGGGAAGCAAAACTCGCACAACTGGCTGCAGACTGGAAGGCAGCCAAAGTTGACAGCTTTACCGATGGTAACCTGTATAATGTCTTCCGTGACTTCACAGATAGGGCCCTTCTGGAACTTGTGCAGCTCGTTGAAGAGCATTTCCCTAACAGTTTATGCCAATAGGACCTTTACTCTACAGCTCGTTATCCTTGTTCGGTCTCCGTCAGCTTTCCAACTTGATAGCTATATGTTTCCGCCCGCGTCGACCTCTGCATTCTCCGTTTTAAACCTCGAAAGCCGGCTTTTTGAACCAGCGCTGCGCAACTAGCATACCCGACGAGATCAGGCACATGGTTTTCACAGCCCGCATCACCGTGAAGGATGTCTCCGTGGAAGTTTATGTGCCTCGCGGATGGAAACTTGACCCGAACCAGAGGAAAGGTGTCCAAGTCCGTGATAAATGTCTCAACGTTTCAGGTTCATATCAAGTACACTTGCGTCCAGACTGGTAATATCAATGTGCGGACCATAAATCGTAAGGTCCCCATCATAAACGATCGCGACCAAGCGGAAGCTGCTTACGATGTCGGGATCACTAGAACGCACATGCACCAGTCTATCACCGCACAAGCGTACCAGATCCTGCTCGAAAACCCACCAATGTTCGTTATTGAGAGCCAGGCCTCGACACTTCATGACACCCTATATGCTGCTCATCAGATGCTCATTCGGGCCGCGCAAACCACCATGCAACTGGAGGAACTTTCCATCCTTATTTTTAGGTCTGTCACCCAATCGGCTACTCCATCCACTTCCTCGTCTTACCCCTCTGACACGATTGTCGCTCTAGCGCTCTCAGGCATATTTCTCTGTTCGACATCTTGATTTTCAGGCAAGGGACCTATATCTAGATTGTGTAGCCAGGGTTCGATGTCCCGGGATGATTTTGAGAAACGCACTTGATATGGAAACCGAGAGTGATCAGCCTCAAAATCGGGATTGATCAGGTCCAATTTGGGAGGGTCCAGGTCCAATTTGGGAGGGTGCCGACTGATAATCTTTCTATGAGGGTCGCCTTTGGACAAAAACACCCAATTCCCCAATGACCTTCGTTACTTTGTTCACAGCCTGGCAAAAGTCAAAAGAAAAGTCTGCACTGTCTTCGACATTCAAATAATATTCTTGTTAAAGAAAACGAATTAGATGAGAAATCAGAAATATTTCTCTTTTTCTGGTTGTACCGACTGTGAAACATACTTATCAATTTGTTTCGTAAGATTCCACAGCTGCAGTTAATTTCCCGGTCATCAGCTAAACTTCCCTGGACCACAGCCAAATTTCCCGGGCTTCAGCTAAACTTCCCGCAACCACGTCCAAATTTACCGGGCATCCAGCTAAATTTCCTAGCCTTCAGTTGCACTTCCCGGGGCTTCGGCCAAACTTCCCGGAGCCTGCCTGCTACTTCCCATGTCATTCGCCAAACTTTCTACTGTCTGTGCTAACCCAGAGTGATGCTCACTACCATGGACATTGAAAAATGCTGCTTCCCACCAATCGTTCTCTTCGAAACATGGGAGCCTAGCCTAGTTCCCTAGTTACTGTACCTTGATGTATGATCCACACTGCAACCTGGGGCTGACCACTCATGAGTATACTTTATTGTGAGTAGTTGTACTCTCATTATTCACTTCAGCAGCCCAAGCAAATATGTCTGATTGTAGATGCCTTGTCATTGAAAACCCCGGTGCAGGACTGGCTATCAGGTTCCATTGATTTGGCTTCATTGTGTGTAGGTACACTAATATTAATACAACGAAGAGCTGCCGCTATGCGATGATTGTGTTCACTTATAAGTGATAAGCTTTGATGCCATCGCTTGCATGTTGCCTCGACAGAATATTCAAGTTGCATTTGAAGCACTAGGTGACCGTGTACGCTCAGCATTGCGTACCCAGCTAGGTGATGCAGCACGACTGAATGCTCATCGGGATGAGTGCTTGCATTTATATGCAATTGTTGAACAGGCAAGTTTCACCTCATTGCTCATTCATGGAAGATATTCAAGATTCAAGTAGCATACAGCTTCCCTGTCACAACAGGATCGCAATATTATTTTTTCCAGCCTCGAATCGATGATTGATCATTTGGATCGGGCAGCAGTTGCTTCGGCTGACCCTCCGGATGCAGAGCGTATTGAAACTACACAAATTGAACGTTCTGGCCAGCAAGGTCGCCCACAAATCGAAATTAATCAAGATTTACTTGCCACTGCATTGGAAATGCGTGGTCCATCTACCCTTGCACCGATATCAGGGTTTCAGCAAGGACAATTCGTCGCCGTGCACTTGATTATGGTCCTGTTGAACCAGGCCCCCCTGTTTACACTGAATATCAAGCTCCAGATGGTTCAACGAAGCGCCAATATACATCATCCACAGCCCCTGCTTCAGATATTTCCGATGAAGCATTAGATGTCATGATTCGTGATATCATCGACACATTTCCGACATTTGGACGCTGGATGTTGAGGGGCCACCTCAGATCTCTCGGCTACCACATCCCAAGGCCATGCATGGAATCATCGTACCTTCGCATTCATGGGCCCTCCGCATCACAATTCGGTCCACGAAGGATAGAAAGACGAGTATATTCTGTGCCTGGTCCGAATTCTCTATGGCATCATGATGGACAGCACGGTTAGCAGACACACCTCTCCACTTTCCAGCTTTGACCTTGTTTCGCAGGACTTATACACTGGAAGATTGTGATTCACGGATTTATTGATGGAAAATCCCGACTTGTTACAGGGATGCGAGCTCACAACAACAATTGTGCTCAGACTGTTCTCAACCTTTTTCTGGATGCTGTCAGCATTTATGGACTCCCCAGCCGTGTCTGAGGAGATCACGGCACAGAGAATCTCCTTGTTGCTCGGCACATGGAAGATGTTCGTGGCATTGAAAGAGGCTCACACATATGGGGAAGGTACACTCACTCTTTCTTTGCTTCTCTATGCTATCTGTATACATATTTTTCATGTACAGGAGTGTTCACAATATCCGGATTGAACGTCTTTGGGTTGATGTCACTTTAGGGTTTGGTGGAAAGTGGAAACATTTATTTCAAGATCTTGAGGCATATGATGACCTAGATCTCACCAGCAATACTCACGTCTGGCTCTTACACCACTTATTTCTCAATGCGATAAATGATGATATCCAAGACTGGATTGGTGCTTGGAATAACCATGTCATCACCATTCAAGGCGAACACTCACGCTCACCACGGGATATGTTCTTCTTCAGAATGATCACAGAGGGCCCGAGAGGTGTTGAATTACCAGAAGAGGAGGACATACCAGAAGATGAGTTGGCACAATATGGGATAGACTGGGAGGACATCGATGATAACCAAATTCTTGCGCACCATGATGCAGCAAATCCTCTTGAAGATGATGAAGACGAGCTCGAGGCAGCTGATCATCAGGTACCCAATCATCTGGCAAACATTGAGGTTGAAGGACCGACATGCCCTCTCACAAAAGAACAGGTTCAGTATATTGATGCTAGGCTGGAGGATCAAGGGATGTGGCAGTCGCGAACAACGGAATCCTACCGTCGTCGCTGGAGGTTGGCATTGGGGGAATGTAGACAAATGTATATACTCTAGTGCGCAAATCCTTGCAAAAGCCACCTTTCATCACCTGCGTGGTCCCCTTGTTGGTCACTCGTACATTACTCGGAAGACACTTGAACGGTTGTTACGGAAAGGACATTTACTTGTACAAATTCACCTACTTAATTGCTTTCCAACCATACGATGTCATGCCCTGACCCGGCCAATCTTCCAATGACTCCTGCAGGATCAGACAATCGGTATGTCGTGTTTGGACGGTCAAAGAAGAATCACGAACCTAAACATCCCTCACAAACACATTTGCCAAGGAAGCATAGGTGGAAACCGCGAGGGGGTCGGGGAACAGGGAGGGGTGGCCCGCGTTCAGACCATAAGAGACACTTGCTGCAGCCTCTTGGAGTCTCTTGTTGAAATAGTGAACAGTGTGATAGTCAATGAGAATTTGGTAGCAATCGCCATGGTCGTACACGGTGATTGTGTTTTCAGTTCCTACAAGTTTGCCGGCGAGCCTCACTCTCTCCTCGGGACCCCATTCACCTTTCACAGCCCTGGCGTTGAACACGATCGCGTTCTCGAACAGACGGAAGCTCATGTGAAGAATAATGTCCCCCAAGGCGCTCAGAAGTTGAATGGCAGTGGTTTGGCTGACGGAAAGAAAATAGAACATATTTGATTGGAGCGTGGATGTATTTCTGCTTTGGAGTCAGCAATTGTAAAGATATGAGATATTGGCTGGGGTACTGGTAGAACCTTTGATGATGTGCATGTCAATTGACCGATCCGTACATGTTCGCGAGGTCACGGTGGAAATGGGGACCCCTCATCCCATTCCCGTTGTCTGAAATCAAGCTGAAAAGTTGAACATATACAAAGATCCATCGGTTATTGCAAAACACTTGCCTGAACAATGAGAAAGTACTGATTCTAAACCTTTTTCCAATCCCCAATCATGAACCATTAATTATAAGTCGCAACAATTGTGTTCGAGCCTTCTGCTTTGACTGCGCAGGTATAGACACCACCTGGAATGGCACCTGCAATATCAACGAAAAAAGAATTCCGCAGGAAGAGCAGTTAGGGGGGAAAAATGGAGCAAGAAAGTCAGATCTCACAGAAACAACGATAAACCCCGCAGGGGCACGTTATGCACCCCAATGGGAGCCATGAAACGTGAAAGGTTCCTCTCCCTGTCGAGCGAATGATCCTCCGATTTAGGTTTCCCTTCCACTCCTGCGTCTACTTTTGTGGCAGCTCTGGTTGCTCGGCGATGAGCGTTGCCTTTTCCGGGATCCTTGTTCGGCTCTTCAGGGATATCTGCAAGAAATCTGTAGTCTTTGACCAGCGTACGCGCCTCGTCAGGCCCGAGTTGGAGGAGACTTGCCAAGTCATGTGGGAACAACGGGGAGTGGAATCAATTGCCCACCCATTTGTACTGGTAGTGCCGGTGCCAGTGCTGTTCACAGATGTAGAAGTTGGTGGAATAAAGCTGGCTGGACGGCAAGGCGACTGCAATGGGGTAGTGAGCGGACGGAGGAGGGGACGTAGTGGAACCAAGAGCGATGACGCCTGCAAAGTTGCGTTATAGCAATGGGCTTCAAGGGGCGTAGCGTTGCATTACGGTCAACATAAACTTGGTTTGACTGATGTGTTACATTTTTCAACTCCGCAACTCCGATTCCGACTCCACTACCCACGATGACGATTCCACTTTACCTTCCTTTTTCATTTCCTTTTACCTTTTGTCTTCTTTTGGACATCATTGTTTATTCTTGTCCTTGTTCTCTTTTTATCCTTTCTTCTTCTAGAACAATCCAGACCGACCATGGACACATCCCCACGTTACCTTGCTGTAACCGAATAGTCGCCTTGCCAATGGATGTCACTTTCATTGTCTTCGCTGTACAACATACTGTCTTCCCAAACCAACGCACAATGGCTATCCTCACCAAACAGTTCATAACTGTAATGATCATTGGTGCTATAGCGATTACCTTCCTGATCGGTTTCTACATCGTCATGATTTGCCTCTGGAAAAAGCAACCTTCCTTCATTGATGAAACCGACATCCGCCTCGACAGTATACTGACACGTAATTGACAATTGCCATTCCCGGATATTTGGTTTCCATATTCGTACCCTGTGCCCACCATTATCCTCCCTGACGATCCGACGACATTCCTCACCTGCATGCGAACTCTGAACAATCCCCAATCACGAGACATTTCACTGTTCTCTCTAATCCGACCATCGCCGGAGCATACTCTTTTGGACTTCGACCACAGACCATACGACTTCCCAAACAGTGAACCAACCCCTATCGTATATTGTTCGCACGACACCGCTTCAATGCAGTACCCGACGACTTGTTCCCACAGCTTGTCACTCATGCCATGACTCAAAACCTGGACCCACGTTCATTTATCCTTTTCCATCCATAATCTTGATACCTCCCACACTCGTTTACAATGATACCCTTTCTTGGACGAATACTGACATCAAGTGGACCTTCTTGTTCCACAAACAGGACAAGACATCGCTCCTCAATACGTTATCAACACAGACATCATCATCCGGTACAGCTTGTGCTGTTCACATGTCTGACCTCGACTAGCCCACTGTCCTAGTTGGTTTTTTCCTTTATACATTCCTTCATTTTCTTTCATACCAACCTTGCCATTACATCCACACCACCTCAAGACACTCTCATCACCAACCCCACACTGGACGATACCCATCTTCGACCCGACCGTGCAACGCACTTGCCAGACTGCGCACTTGCCTGTTACAGCAAGTGTAGACCCCGAATAGGCAATTCTGCACATCACATGATCCGATGACAAATCATCCGAGTCATCCGGACCCCCTCTATTCCTCAATGACACCCGGGCCTCCAGTTGGATTGCGAGAACATCGACATGAGGACGCCTCATGTACGCCTCATGGTGAACACATGGTAGAGTTGGACATGTTATGGCTTCATGGTTGTATTTCTATTTACCTCCCCTCAAGACCAGTCATTATATATATTGTTCTTGTTGTTGGTTCGGACTTTTTTCTTCTTTTCCTTTCTTTACGTTTAGTCTGGTTCTTGGGGCAGACCCCTTGTCTTGGGTAACCCCCACGGCTCGCAATGACATTAGACCTTGACCCCCCCCACTAGTAGCAGTGTTGTCTTAGTTATAAGCAACAATGAAACTGCTCTTCTTTCCTCTGAAAACCGATCCCCAGTTAAGTTGATTGTTGCCGGAGCCCGCTGCAGAAGCGATCTGTAACATGATGAATCGCTGACGAATTGTGGAGGTTTGTTTGAACTTTGAAGATCTGGCATTTGTGCTCTTTTACTTGCTGGCATAAATTTGTTGCGTCAGCTGTAGTGCGGTATGAAGATGTAGATCAGCCTTGATGATGGACAAATGGAATTTGTTACCTGAAATTTTACGCGCTTTTTGACTTTGGTCTCAACAACTTCACGTGTCATGGTGTCAAGGCGCGAATGGACATCTTCAGTAATTTCCTTGAGTACACTGGCATTTTCAAGCTGCACCGTGACCTCTTCAACGTGGGCTTCCTGAAGGGAACAATGGTCAGACAATTCTTTCTGGAGAACAGATACCTGGATAGAATAGCATGCATGTGTGCGTGATTAGATGGAAATAAATGTGTGTGAAGAATATATTAGAATAAATAAAAGAGATGGCGCTCACCTGGTTGGTAGCTTCAATCGCGGGGGTCAGTTCCGCTACTTTAGCAGCCTCAAAAGTCGTCCCAAGCACGGTTAGAGCGCACAGAGTGCGGCGATGGTGTCATGTGGTTTTGACATGTGCTTCGACCTTTTCACCAAATTAAATTGCCCCCAACCTTTCGATCCTCTTGATGCAGAGGTATGATTGTACATGGTGCAGGGAGGCTGGAGACCATTGTGCAGAGTTTGTGTCATCACAGGTAAGTGCTCTGGCTCGCCCTGAGCCTCAATTTGACCTAGGAAGCAGGGACTTGCAAATGGCCAACGGCTATGCTTCTGTGGACACCCAGATGTTGCTCATTCCACAAGTCCAGATTCGGCACTTGCAACACTCCCTGTGAAGGGAGGCTGCCCTGAAAGATGGTGTCTAAGGTTCCAAACACCTGATCCTGGTCCTGTTACTCTGAGATCAATTTGTGTGTGTGGGATTGGTTGGTTGGGCCACGTCAGGTTAGTGTTGAGTCTGGCGATGTCAATAATAACAGTCCTTTAATTTTTGGCAGCCAAGTTACCCCCGCAGCGCTTGAAGGTACCCAGGCTCGGCCATTTACAACATGGGAGCCTCCGCAACCCCCGAATCCAGATACATCTACAAATGGGCGTCGGGTTGAAGCAATGACACGCCACCAACGTGTCACCCCCTTGATCCCTTCTGCCAGTGGATCTGGAGCAGCTGCCCATGGTGGAGGCCGTGCATCCCGCCAAAAAGAAGCCCCTTCACGTGCTCGAACCACTGCCAATGACCTCCTTCAAAACTACCAATTTGATATCTGCATTCTTGCCAATCCAGTATGTGTGTGTTGTTTGTGGATGGCTGTTCTTAAAAACACTCATCCAACACATATAGTTAACCTCTGTGCCCGCTGTCAGTGAAGCAGAACTGGAATACTTCATCAATAGAATCTGGACAGACCGAGTGCCAGAAATGTTACAGCGCATGCAGGCCTACAACCTTATAATTTATGCTAACATTGATGCAATTCCAAACGACAATGCTGCTCTTTTGTTGAATACTACCATTCAACAGCATCTTGATGCACATTTTCTCACAATGCCTTGTTCCCCTCAAAGAGCGATTTCTACATCAGATGAGCAGTCTATTGCCGCTGATTTCTACCATCTGCCGTGGCGACCAGTCAGCATCGGATATCGGAAAGCATATGCTAATAATTGCCCATACCATGCAGTCAGTAACTCAAGTATACCATACCATCTGATGATGTGGTGTGAAATCTTTTCAAATGGACAAGGCACAGCAGGAAGAGAACTGTGCAGAATACAGAATGTTGAGGATCGGCCTCTGATTTTTATTGGTACGAATGGTCACTATGTTTGACTGGTACTGAACGCTGACCTCAGACCCAGCGCCACAGTTTTGTTTGCTGATGGGGCCAGTTATTGCTGGAATAGTGCAGCCACATCGCTGTTTTCATGCCCGAGTCTTCAAAGACTTCCGTACTGCCCTTCCAAGTGATGAATTGGATGACGAGTTTGAATGCTTTGTAACCTGTCCTCAGTCAACCACAGAGACGCAGCCAGTGATCTTGCTTGACCCTGCACCAGTGCCGGTGGTTGGTCCATCTACGCAAGGGGTGCGAGCAGATGCTACTGCCCCACTGGCAACTGGCCCTATACCAGCATCTTTATCATCTACTCTGGTCCAATTACCTCTGTTCCTCCCTTGCAACTCACCAAGTCCACCCCCTTTTGATTTCCACGACAATTCCGTTACCTATTTGTCCTTGACGTCCTGGCAGGAAGAGATTGAATCAGAAATCAACAAATGCGAGGATGAACACACATTTTTCATGAAGGCAGGCAGCATCGATAGTGCCGCTCAGGCACTGATTGAGTTTCTTGTTGCTGTTTCCTCTGGAAAAGATAATATCAGCCGCCCTCAGTGGGAAGAATTGGGTGTCAAGATTCAACTTGGGTCATTGCTTGTAGGTTTGTTTTTCAGTCAGAACATCACATTTCATGTGTAAGTGCGAGAACAGCTACATGTGTGATATGATCTGATTTGTATGACATAGAGGTCAGGGCACTGGGGATGGAGTTATTTGGGCTGTGCTAGAGGCTGCGTTACAAAAGATGGTTCAAGATGAATGATACTGGCGCCTTGGTCTCGATGAAGGCTATTATACACTAGCGCCACGTCCGGAGTCCTCACAATCTCGCCGGATTCAGCTTCAAGCATACGGCAGCCTTATCATCATATCAATTTTCTACAGCATTACTCCAGATCCGGTTTCACCATTTATTCTCGCAAATATATTCCAAGGAGACGCTATACTCCAATCACAGGAGTTCATTGCAGCTGTTGCACCAGGAACAGCAGCGTCCTTCTCAGAGTGGCCACCTGATGATTCCACTGTCTTTGCATCACCTAGGAACATTGCGCTATTGTCCAATCTTGAGATCCAGGTATGTTTTATAGGGACATCGACACCATTGGATGACTTATTGATTTACATATTCCAGCATCGGGATATTGCCGATTATGATGCAGCTCAGTTGCGACAGCTGAGAACTAGAGTCTTTCATGATACCCTTATCAGAAAGCCAGAACCCTCGGAGGTGATTGCGCTTGGTAATGGACTGTCAATCAAGGTATCGGAAACAGTGGAAGATATCTCCGCAGTAAGAGGGTCAAATATATGATTACCTACAGTTAACAATGGAATGACAGGCATTCCATGGTCCCACGGGTATATCTCTCCTCAACCAGTTATTTTCCCGATGTGTCACGGATCCAGCACCAGTGCTGGCACTTGTGTCATTCAGATCGTTGCCTTCCTCTTTCAAACTTCACACTGGTGAACTGGAAGAACTTCCAGAAGTGGGTCTGCCAAACAGAGGCACAGAGCTGAATGCTTTGAGTCGGCTTTTCATTTAACACCTGTCGCAATATCTGAATGGACTTGGCCATCCCAATCATACAATTTACAACAACTTGGTTTCCCTTGAGAAGCAGGATGAAGCAGCAAAAGACAAGGGTTTCCGAGCTCGTCAATTTTTATACCAGATGACAGGGACAACCTTTTTGCAGTCATCATCGTGCAATTTATATGTGCGTACACTCCTGGTCATTAGTTCACTCATTGTCTCAATGTCAATGGTTTAGTTACGATTCAGCAAGTCATCTGTTGTGAAACCAAGTAGCACTCCTCCTGGCTGGAAGGTATGTCATCTTTAATTGTAACAATCCTGATATGAAATTCATGGGGTAAGTGCAGATTCCTGCACAGCCACTCTATTTCCATAGTTGCTTTAGCAGCGCCGATGTTGCTGTGACCCTCGGGCTTGTAGAAATGCTGGAGACACCCATCCCAGATAATCCTTCTGTAGTGACAAGTTTCAACCTCTGGATGCATCAAGCCCTTTGTCCCATCAACGACATTGCAGATGGCGCCTTCGAAACTTTTACCATGGTCTAATTCCATATTGAGCCTTTTCACAGCCTTCTCATTTCTGTCTTCATCGTCATTGCATCATTTGCCTGCCGCACTGCCTCATTGCTGTATCGCTTGCCCTGTGTATCATTTTCTCATCACTTACCCTGTATCATTTGCTCATCGCTTGCCCTGTGTATCATTTGCTCATCGCTTGCCCCATGTATCAATTGCCGTACCATGCCAGATTCCAAATTACGGTACACATGAACTGTACCCCTGCAATTGTTCGCTGTTGTACACAGCCATAATAACACAAAGTTTGATGTGCTTTGATAGGCTCAAAGCTTTTTTGGCATAAGCTCTGGCCTCTGGCAAAATGAGAGCTTGACCAATCTGGGTCAGTAACACTGTCCATTTGCACAACCAAGCTGCACCGTATATAAATGGCCTTGAGCGCCAAAATCTCCTATCTTCTACACCCCCATGAATTCAAATAACCAAGGGAATAAGTGGTCGTGATATCAATCTACAGGACTGACTATATATCAGATCAACCCCAGACCCACTGTTGCAAGATTCGTAGTGACCGTGGTGGAGAGAGTGCTATCTTAAACGTACAGGCCATCCGAGTCCTGGCGAGGTATGTACATTGGTAGTTCGACATAAATTAAATTAACCTTTGGTTTGCCTAGTGCTCTAGAACCCCATCTCTGTTTGGTGGATAACCGTACGGTTGAGAAACTACACAGGAGGCTGGAGAAAAGCAAAGAGGGTTAGCATGACAATCACTCAGTGATCAAGTATACATACATGTATTAACCATGTCACGTTCACAAATGTATTTGTGTTAGCCACTCGTCTGAATCTTTGGAACGTTGGTCAGCCTGTATCATATTGTCGTTGTCATGGGAATGATCATATGAGTGGTTGGCAGAGGATGTGGAATGGTCCTGGATAGGGTATAGCACGGGTAACCCGTGGGTCGGGATTTCCCAACCCGCGGATGCAGATGCCATACGCTCACCAGGTATGGGTCGAGATTGACCCATTTAACTGCAGTTTCATGGCGTTTTGTGTGTACCCCTTGAGGGTAGTTCTGGAGAGCCAAATGTCTTGGGACAGACACGTTTGGCTCTTTACACCTCGCAAACACCATGCACACGTCAATTGATGTGGACGCGTGTTTGCGAGGTGATTTGGAGGTGGTGGCAGTGACATCATTGTCGTTGTCGTCATTGTAGTTGCCCATTCCTATCGCCACGGTGCACATGCGCACATGGCTCGCTCTTGCTCGCTTCGCATTCCGATGATGGGTGGCTGTGGGTGGCTGTTGCAGGGTTCCAAGGGCCGTCATGGTTGAGGTTGGTTGTAGCTGTGGGGTGTAGTGTAGTAGTAGTAGAAGTTAACAATGATATGAAAAAACGTACTTTTCCCTCATGATCCCCGTCACCCCTGCTTCACCCTTCGCTCGTTTGGTAACCTGCTTCCCCGGACCCTCTCTATTGCCTCGCGTTTTCGCTTCACTTCTTGCAGCAACATATACCTTTGCATTGCGTACAAGCAACACCTACATAGTAAAGAGATGGTGGGTCGAAGTTGATAAGGGTGAGAGCACACACAAACGAACCTTCGCGGTCTCCTTTCCCAATCCTGTATTTGCGCCGGTCACTATAATGACCTTTCCTGACAAGTCAGGGATGTCATCCACACTGAAGTTCGACTTGGGAGGAAAGCTTTGAGATATCGCAGAATATATGTTTCCCATGACCATCGAGGTAGAAGGATCTCACGACGGCAGTAAGTTGATCCTCTTTACTATAAATGATATTGCAAAATATTCTTTCAGGCACATGTGCGTAGTAGGTCTTCATTATTGATGTCAAAAACTTCAACTACATCCCACAGCTTCCGATTTCCCAATCCGTGATTGTGGTTATGATACCCCTTCCATGCTAAAGACTTTCAGCATAAAGTCAACACAATACGGAGTAGGGTCGGTATTCACAACAATGGACGTCTAGAATCTTGACCAACGAGCCCGAGTAGTGCGACTTTTGGGGTACACCCGTTTCACTACGACATCAACATCAGTAAATGTGCACAAGGTCCAGGGTGGTCTGACTCGGTCTGGTGTTGTCTGGTCCAGACCCGCCAGACTCCCAGACCACGAAGACCCTTCAGTAGATTCCCCTCTGGACCAGATTGCCCAAGTTACTCCAAGACCTCCAAGACCTCCAGACCGTGCAAGGGACCTTCGGGTCAGACCTTCTGAGAAGACTGCTACCAGACCACTGGCAGTCATTGCACTGGCCAGACCATCTCAGACACTCAAAGGTAGGGAACATCGAATCATATATTCTTGCAGTAATTCTATCCCATGCACATTATAAAAAATAGAATGACCGGCGCTCACAACTCAACATTGTCCGATGCCAAACCCACTCACAGCTACCCAGGCCGTGACCCTCAGAAAGGGAGGGTATTCTAGTAGATTGCTATTAGACGACTGCTAGTATACATGTTGTAGATTGTGACTCACCTTCATTCCATGTCGGATATCATAGCACGTTCATCAGTTTCGTCAGTCAGATCTATGAATGTTTTGGTTTTGTTGATGTTGGAAGCAGCTTCGAGAATGCGTCCCCACGTTACTGGGCCAATCTTGGCGACGGAAGTCCCATAAGCCTTTGTCTGCTGATACCAGTTTGTTTCCGAGAACATATCCTTTCCTTTGTTGAGGCCCATAGTTGAAGTTCCAGTCCTCCAGAATTTGATTGCTCGCTCAGCCTAAAACCGTGGTCAACCAATGTCATTTGCACATGTATATCAAGGTACGTACCGCTGCGACAGACAACGTAAGGGCACCGCTAGGGGGGACTTGGGCAAGGAAATCGTTGGGAGCATTTGCGGTGTCGGTTAGATGTGTCGAAAAGATCTTGAGAACAAGTGCCGATTGGAAGGCACCCGCTTTGTTCTGAAAGCGGTCTGTTAATAAAATGGTGTATAAATGTGTAGTAATAGCACCTTGGGATCTTCCCCTGCATATAGGAATGGGAGACCAGGTCCAAGTGCCCAATTGGCGTAATCGGCACGCCATTTCTTATCTTTGGTGGAATCAGATGTCACCTTTTCGGCCTCAAAAATAGCAGCAACGTTGGAAATGCCCTTTTGAGAAAATTTCGCCCACCAATCATAAAAACATTGCATGGCCTAAAATACTCTTATTGTGAAAGATATTTTTAGTCAGGATAGATATATGCACCACAGAAAAGACAACGTCATTATGGGAAATTTTGCCGTAAGCGTTGCCAGGGTAGACAGTGTCAAAGCAGGCTTGCATCTCCGAGTGAATGCTGGGGCTATCCGTATCCCAGGGGTCGGTCAGGGTACCGAGAAATTTGCGCCAAAGGGGGGAGAACTCTTCACTCCAACGCGCCTTGATGTCAGCGGGCAGGTCATTTGCAGAGAATCGAGTGTGGCCAAGCTTCACACTAACGGTATCTGCCTCGAGTTTGATGGTGGGTGCATTCCACGTGATTTTTGCAATGGACTTCTGAAGGTAAGATATCAAATTATAGCAGAAAAACATATGATCGTTGCCGTACCTTTATGTTTTTTGGTCCCAGGGTGGCTAGTTGCCCTGCACCTTCCTGGCTCTCATCCTCGTTGGAAAGGCCACCATATAAATCAGAAAACTTGCCACTGTGACCCACTTCAGAACCGCCTCCAGCATCAACGTGAGAACCTTTAAAGTTGGTTTTGTTCCATAATATGGCCGTGTCAGCATTCGTTTTGAATTGAGGTAAGAGTCCCGATGGGTGGGCCAGTTTCATTTTCTTTAAGGGGCTGGCATTCAGAGTAAGATTTGTCAAATAACGTTCAGATGAAAAAGGAGGGGATACTTGCTGTTGCACGTTCTCCACATCCTCAAATTTCCTTTTTTGATCATCCCTTGTTGCCTTCATCAAATGTAAGGCTTCAATCGCATCACGCACCATCCCTCGTGTCGGTTTCTTGTCCTTTTTGTTCTCAGATCTGACCTTTTCCGTTGCTCCCGTTCCTTTTTCTCCCACTATTTCACTTACGCTTTCTTCCAAGTCCAAGTCCATGTCGAAACTTTGAGCTTGGCTACCACCCATATCTGGTTGGTAGTCACGGTCAATCCATCCTTCATTATCGCGGTTGTCATCTAGAAGTGACTTTAGTACAGTTTCTTTGATCAGAAGACCGGCACCAATTGCTTCACCTTCACTTTCCTCCTCAAGAACAGGTTCCCGTCGAGGCTTTGGCTGGCGGAGCACAACCTGGGATTCTTCCTCGCTGTCAAGTTCAACAATATCATTGCCATAGTCAAAGGCTAACAGTTCGTCAACTTCCTTCATGATTTCCGGTGTACTTTTCCTGACAGATGATTTTGGGCGTTCAGCAACATTAACCACGATTTTCCCTGACGGTGGCCAAGCCGCATCCCTTTTACGATTTTCTTCATCAGCCGCTGGAGTGGTACCGAGGTACCACTCCGGGGGCTCACGCAGGACTCGAGGGAAAGGTCGACTGGATAGGAAGGATGGACTGACTACTACATCTGGAAGGCTACTAACTAGGTCAAACCGTGGGAACCTGATCACGTGACTGACCAGGCACAACTACTACAAGTGCCCCTCCTCCTCATGGTGACGTCCTCGTCACCATACCGCTACTAAAAGAAAACAAAAAGCAAAACAAAACTGACCAAGAAAAAAACTCTCCAGTCACGACTCCCAGTCCCTCACGATGCCCCGGGCCTTACACGTGAGGCGGGACCATATCGTCCATCGAAGATCGGTGGTGGCAGATGACCAAACTGGACTCTCTCTCAGCTCTCCAAAACTCCTCAGTCACGACTCCCAGTCCTCCATCTCATGGAGCGGGACCATATCGTCCATCGAAAACGGTGGTGGTAGATGACCAAACTGATCCATAATCATAATGCAGGTTCTCGGTTCTCGTATCGCAGGTTCTAGGTTCTCGTATCGCAAGTTCTCAGTTCTCGTATCGTGGGTTCTTGGTTCTCGTATCGCAGGTTCTCGTATTGCAGGTTCTGGGTTCACAGTTCTCGGTCGGTGCTTGTTTGGTTCTGGTGACTCGTTGGGTAACTCGGTTGGGTAGCGTCTGGTATCCAGGTGACAGATCGAGGGCATAGAAAAAATAATGGAACTGAATTGTGGGGGAAACAGAGACGGAGACAGAGGAAACGAGGGAAAGGAAACTGAGGGAAAGGAAATAGAGAGGAAGGGAACCGGGGACAGGGAACAGAGAAAGAAATAGAGGGGAAAGCTATGTACTTGGGTGCTAGAGCTGGTGCCGGCGTCGAGGGATCTCTTCGCGTGGGCTCTGGGAAACGGTCACGAGGGGTCGCGAGGGCCAGGGAGCGAGGCTGGGGGTCCTAACGAACGTACGCGAGTGGGGTGGGGTTGCCGGAGTAGGTGGTCGCGGCGGCGATTCGTTTGGGTCCGTGGGGGGTGCACGTCGCTGTTGGGGTCAATAGCGGGGTGGTACGCGACCAAACGAGGGCGTGTGGGGGGCTGGGGTGACTCGTTTGGGTTCCTATGGGTCCAGGGCAGTCGCCACGGTCGAGAACGAGGCCGCGGGGAGCTGAACGAGGGCAGCCGGTGCCGGGTATGGTGCACGAAGCCGGTCTGTGGGTGGTGAAACGCTGTGGGGCCCGAAAAGCGGTGGGAACGTGGGGTGGTGATGGGCGCAGGTGTTCTGGGGTTGCAAACGAGTGGGCCGTGAGTTTGGCGAGTTGGCCCGGGGCCGGTAGTGCTGGCAGAACGGGGTGGCGCAATGGTGACGTGGCGAGGTCGTTGGGTCACCAAGGGCGGGGCGGTCTCGTTTGGGGTAACGGAGCGCAACGGGGGGCTCTGGCATGTGGAACGTGGGTGCCGGGGGTTGGATGAGCGTGGGTTGGGGTGGAGATCCACGGGAAGCGGGGTCGCGGAATGCTGACGTGGCACGGTGCGTGTTGGGCGTTGGGTGGGCATGAAACGCCAGGGACGGCTCGTTCGGGGTGACGACGGTGAACGGGGGGCCTCTAGGGCGTCAGACGAGGGTCCGGGGCTCAAATGAATGCCCCTGGGGCTGGGGTACGCAAAAGAGCGGGGGTCCAACGGGGAAGACGTGGCGGATCCGTGGTCTGACCAAAAAGGGTGGGGCAGCTTCGTTTGGGGCAACGAAGCGCAGCGGGTGGTTCTGGCCGGTGGAACGCGGGCACG
Source organism: Hygrocybe punicea (assembly GCA_963556145.1). NCBI lineage: Eukaryota > Fungi > Basidiomycota > Agaricomycetes > Agaricales > Hygrophoraceae > Hygrocybe > Hygrocybe punicea. The sequence continues at coordinate 6,588,056 of OY744468.1, read as the reverse complement.
GGAGGTCGAGTGAGTGTGGGTTGGGCTGGTGTACACGAAGAAACGGGGGTCCAACGGGGAAAACGTGGTGGATCCGTGGCGCGACTGAAAAGGTCCGCAACCGTGGATTCGGGGTGGCGTAGGCGAGCGCGGAGCTCCGGTACGTCGAACGAGGGTCCGTAGGGTCGGATGAGCCTGCCTGGGGCTAGAAATGACGAAAGAAAACAAAAGAAATGATGAAAAACGGGGGGTTGAAAATGTGACGTGGCCTGCCGCTTGGGTGTTCAAAGGGGTCGCGGCCGGGTTTTTGGGTCAACGGGGGGCGACGCGGGGCCATATTGGGCTGAACACGAATGCCGGGGGGTAACTGGAGTGTTGTACGGCCGTGAATGAAGGGAAAATCCGCAGTTGCGCAGCGGTGGGTGGTGAGGCCGAAAAAAGTCGTTTCGCGAGAAAAAAGAGGAAGACGCAGAGAAGAAGAGATCCGTGGGTCGAAGGTCACTCTCATCACCATGTTGGAGTGGTACCGAGGTACCACTCCGGGGGCTCACGCAGGACTCGAGGGAAAGGTCGACTGGATAGGAAGGATGGACTGACTACTACATCTGGAAGGCTACTAACTAGGTCAAACCGTGGGAACCTGATCACGTGACTGACCAGGCACAACTACTACACCGCCATCCTATTTTCTAAATCTGCTATCTTTTTCAGCTTTTTATCTTTGGCAGCCGCAACTGCAACGGCCTTTTCCTCTTTTTTGGCAAGAGCTGCGGCTTTGTCGGCAAGGACTTGAGCTGAGGTTCTACGCGGTTTAGTCTGATTGGCAACTACCATTCCTGGGTGGAGGTTTGCTCCAGCACGTCGTGCACGATTGGTTGCAAGTGTACCGTCTGCGAAAACGTTACATGTTAGCTTTGGCTACCTTTCTTTTGCAGGCGAATTCACTTGGGTGAGTTCCTTGACTTTTTCCAGTGCTGCCATTGACAGTTGTTGTGCGTTTGGCAGGCATATTTTTTTGTCGGTTTTTTTTGGTAGTAGGTATGTGGTTCGAGTTCTGTTTTGTCCTTGTATTTCTGACTCTCAATTTGTGATCTCACGCCCTAGCGGACTTGTCATTGTCTCATACATAATTTCATCCCGATTGCACTTTCCGTACAAATGTCGAATCAACCTCGTTCCCGTCTCTTCGAGTGCCATCTTGGCAAATGCAAGGGCCGAAATAAAACATTCAAAAACCGATCTGGTTATACACAACACAAGAACTCTGCACACCCTCTGTTTGCCCAGCGATCAATAGTGGAGGTGGAGGTGGTTGATGATGACGACCACGACGATCTTCCTTTCTTTGGCAACGACATGGATTTTGACTCTGCAGAAAATGATGGTATGGAGTATGATGCCTCGACTGCACCTCAAACTTCTTACACCCATGAGCACCCTATTCTGAATGGTAAGTCAGTTCAAACTCTTACTTAGTCCATGCTGTAATATTACAGCAATCATTCAGGGATGCCGTGTGATATCAATGGCACTTATATTGATCCCCGAACCCTCCCAACACCAATCGAAAAATCACCTTCCGACTTTTCACCCTACTCGTCTTGTTCCGAATTCCAGATTGCCGAATTCCTATTTAAGAGAAACCAGATGCCAGCTACAGAAATTGACGACCTCATGGATATGTGGGGAGATCACAGCAGTACAGCGCCATTTTCCAATCATAAAGATGTCTATAGCACAATCGACTCTATACCTATTGGCGATGCCCCATGGGAATCTTTTTCGGTCTCGTATTCAGGTGACCTTCCAAATGGAGTGGTGCCTCCTTGGATGACGACAGAGTATGAAGTCTGGCACCGGAATCCGAGCGTTGTTATCAAGAACCAACTTTCCAACCCCGACTTCAAGGATGAAATTAATTATACCCCATTTCAAGAATTTGCTGAGAATGGCGAGCGCCAATGGCAAAATCTAATGTCAGGCAATTGGGCATGGAGTCAGGCTGTGCGTATCCTTATAGGTTTTCTTATGCTGATTTGGGCATATTGCTGAACTAATATTTAGGATGTAATTGCCGAACAATCAGAGGATGTCCACGGTGGAATGTTTGTTCCAATAATCCTCGGTAGTGACAAGACAACTGTTTCTGTTGGCACGGGAAATACTGAATTTTACCTGTTATACGCATCGCTTGGGAATGTTCACAACAGCACACGATGAGCACATCGTAATGCTGTTTCAATTGTTGCATTCCTCGCTATCCCAAAGAGTAAGTGCTGGTATTGCAAAGTTGATGCCTATATTAAAGAAACCCTAGCCGATGCGCAATATAAGGATGATCCAGCCTTTCGAAAATTCCGGCGGCAGCTTTTTCACTCATCACTGGCTGCAATATTAGAGCCACTTCGTGCCGGGATGACAACACCGGAACTTGTAATGTGCCCCGATGGTCACTACCGTAGGGCAATCTATGGAATTGGTCCATACATCGCAGATTATCCCGAACAGGTTCTGCTTTCATGTATTGTTCAAGGTTGGTGTCCGAGGTATGTCAGTGTTGTAATCACCTCTTGCATAACAGCTGACTTATTTATCTTAAGATGTTCGGCGCGAGCACATGATTTAGACTGCAATGCAGGGCTCTGTTCACAAGAACATACAGAAGCCCTCGCTGAATTGTTCGATCTTAAAATGTTGTGGGAAGACTATGGGATAGTTGGCGATGTCATTGTACGTACACCATTAACCTTGTGAGACAGATGCTGAATTGATTACCAGCCATTCACAGCCTCTTTCCCAAGGGCAGATATACATGAACTTTTGACTTCCGATCTCTTACATCAGATCATAAAGGGTACTTTTAAGGACCATCTCGTTACTTGGGTTTACGACTACCTAAAAATAACACATGGTGAAGCCCGTGCTTCTGCAATTGTGGCAGACATTGATCGCCAGTATGTGATATGATATACTTTTTATCTGCTTTTTTGAATCTGTTACTTTAGGATTGCTGCTGTTCCGTCATTTCCAGGCCTGAGGCGTTTTCCACAAGGTCGAGGTTTTAAACAATGGACAGGAGATGATTCAAAGGTGCTGATGAAGGTCTGCCTACCATTTTTTCCAGCTTCGGCAACTTCTGAGAGAAATTGAGTAGGTATACCTTCCTGCAATAGCTGGTCACGTACCGAGCCAAATGATTCGTGCAATTGCAGCATTTTTAGATTTTTGTTATCTTGTTCGACGTTCTGCACACACGGAATCCACCTTGGCAGCCATAGATGAAGCTTTGGCATGGTTCCATCGTGAACGCACTGTCTTTGAGATCCCAGGTCTTTGTCCCGATGGTATCTCATTACCCCGCCAACACTCTATGATACACTATCGGAAAGTTATTGAGCTCTTTGGGTCACCAAATGGACTGTGTTCTTCGATTACGGAATCGAAACATATCAAGGCCGTTAAGGAACCCTGGCGACGCTCCAGCCATTACAAAGCTTTGGGGCAAATTTTGCTCACAAATCAACGTATTGACAAGTTGGCTGCTCTACGTGCCGATTTTGCAGCACGAGGGATGCTAGGTCATCCTGAAGTCACAGCAATTGCCACTTCCGATGAGGCGGTAACGTCTGGTATTGCAGGTATCGATATTGATCGCCAGTTGGATGACGAAGATGCAAGTGCTGTGGCAGGCCCACGTACCCTTGCAGAAGTCACATTAGCAAAACGAAATGGTCTGTTATATTGTGTCTACTACGACCTGTAACTGAAAGTTGTGGTTGTAGCACCCAAGTCTCAATATCCTCGGCAACTTGCTGTTCTCACAGAGCAATTAAATATTCCACAGTTTCCTGAACTTATACGCTGGTTTCTATATGACCAGTTGTACCCTGATGCACCAATGCCTGCTTCCAATGTCGATCTTAACCATTGCCCCACTTTGCGAACCCGCATTTATATTTGCCCCTCCGCCGTTGCCATGTTCTATGCACCTAGTGATCCATCTGGCATCGGTGGCATGTATTGTGAAAGAATTCGAGCAACGCCATCCTGGCATGGTGGTCCACCTCGAAATGACTGTGTCTTCTTAACAAAGGATTCCGAGGCAGAAGGAATGCGGGGATTACATGTTGTTCATATACGATTTTTTTTCAAATTCACTCATAATGCCGAGCAATATCCATGCGCATTGGTTCAGTGGTTCTCAACCACCAATGAACCATGTGAGGATACGACGATGTGGATTGTTCAACCAGATATTGACCACTATGGTCTAGTGGTGACATCATCAATCGATACGACATGCACCATATGGAACATCGATACTGCAACCGCCATCACGCAGCTCATTGCGCATGATCGTGAGGTCTACGACGTTGCATGGCTTCCAGGATCCACCAACATTTTTGTATCAGTGGGAGCAGACGGAAGCTTACGAGCTTTCGATCTGCGCAGTTTAGAGCACTCCACAATTCTTTATGAAACCCCAGCACCAAAGAACGTAGCACCTGCCCCTTCCTCCTCACCCACAGGGTCAGCCCGCCCACCAACGTCACCACTTTTGCACATCGCTTTCAACCCCACGGACTCCAATTACATGTCTACTTTCCACATGGACGGCGCAGACATACAGATCCTGGACATGCGAAGTCCAGGTCAGCCCGTCATTGAACTCAGAGGTCACCACGCGCAAATCAACACGTTGGGATGGGGCTCGGTGGAAAATCCTCTGCTGGCCACTGCAGGTAAGTTTTCGCACCCTTAAATTCAGCGATGATGAACTGGGTTGCCGTAGGCGATGATTGTCAACTCCTACTCTGGGATCTGGCCCGTTACACGCAAGCAGCAGCGTCGCCGCGGAGTGCAGGTTCTCGGCTAAACTCACTGCGGCCTGATGTCAAAAAGCGCGTAGTTAATGATCCAGTCATGGCTTACATGGCGACCAGAGAGATTACGAACTTGGCATGGTCGCCGCAGATAGCGGGGTTGACAATGAACACAGGGAATTCGACTGCACCAGGTGAATGGGCCGCCATTGCCTTGGGAAAGTCGATCAAGGCTATATAGTTGGGGCTACTGAAGCATCTTCAGTGTCATCCACCCTCCGCCGTAGGGGCAGGCCCATTCGTGCTCCGTCAGCTCTTACTTTTGGCTCTCGTTCATCCTCACACTCCAGGGACTTCTTTGATGCTGCTGCCACATCCGAGTCCCCATTACCAAGCCCCATGTTCAAGAAAGCAGATGGTCAAACCGCCTATGCACGAAAGCATTCCCCGCTTGTACCAGCAGAGCTTAGATGCGACCCAAGCGGTGCTAACCTCCTTATCCCTCCGGAAGTGAAGCGAGTATGGGTGGTACATGGGCAGATCTATCGCAGGTGTGTATGACGAGCCTGCTCTGAGTATCACTTGCAGCTCATTTGGGATGTCCGAGTCCAGGTCATCCTCACTAGCAGGGCAATCGGACAAGGAGGACGGGTGTTGGCATAAGTGTTTGGAGAGTGATGCATCACTGGCAAGTTTCTTTTTCCGCGTGCCGGCACCATCACAAATGATGCATCTATACAGCCGTGGGCACAGGCAACATGATTCAGAGCTATCTATCACAACCCAGGGCTGCCGATTAGCTTGGACGTTTGGGAACTGGGCTGGGCGATAAGATGTTTGAGAAGTGCAAGCAGACTCGGAGTAAACTTGTCTGGGACATATCTGAGAGTGGTCTGTAATGACTTTGGCTATCAACACTTGCCTGGGATGTATCATAATTTTTTTAGTTCGTCTGGGGGTGGTCTGTAACCCACTTATATTTGTCAACTGTCTAAATTCATCTTGTTCGTCTGGGAGTAGCCTGAAATGTACTGATAATACTTCTAAAACTTGGGTGGTCTGAGAATGGTCCGGGATAGTTACATAAATCTTCCAGTCTAACCCAGACCTTTCCCGGACCCCTAAGTGACCCCAGACCTTTTGCAGATTTACTGATGAAGTTGATCCCGTAACGCCTCCAATTCCTCCGAATAAATCCACACACCATCCCAACCACCGAAAAGTACCACGGTAGCTTTCTTTAAGCACGCAACCTGACGTCGGGACAAATTCACAGCGCGACTTCAACATTTTTGCAAGCATGCCTCTGGATGAAGTAATGAAACCTGCGATGATAATGAGCCGGAGTTGTGGACACAAGCATGATCCCCCCGCGGTCTCGTTGTACGAAGTAATACGTCTCCGATTGCGTGGGATTCGTCTCCTTCGATGTAAAACTCCGGAAGTGTTGGAAGAAGACAAAGCAACTCCATGAATTGGTCACTGGAGAGAGCAGCAGAATGGAATTTGAAAGTTTGGATGGAGCAGCCTGATCGTGAAAGAAAAGATGCAAACGAATCCTGCGGCCAATCAGGGAAGTAGTTAAAGCCTGGTTCCAGCGCAAAGGCACTGAGATTAGGCAAGGTGATATGATCGAAGAACTGCCCATGTTTCTGTGTGGTCCTCCAATGGTCAAGGTACGGAGACGATCGTGAATAGTTGACCTATTATGGAGACTGGTACGTGACCGCCCGTTATATATGCATTCAAAAGTACAGTCAATCAAGTTGGGGCATAGATGGAATACCTCTAAACATTCTTTCGCACCGAGCGAGCAATCCGTTTTAAATCGAGTCAATTGGGACCACGGAATCGTATATTGGGCTATGTGAAATTGGGGATACCGGTTCATGATATACCACGTGAAGTCGGTGAGATGAGGAGAATGAGAAAGCATGGAAAAGATTGGTTCCATGATTTCGGGGGTTTTGTCGTTGAAGTCCACCTCGAAGTGCTTTAGCAAGGGTGCGTGTAGGAGATGGATGCTTGAAACAAAACCAGCAAATGACCCCTGTAATTCCCATTGAACTTCTTCCCAACGTTCTATAAACGAGATGAACAGATCCAATATTGGATCCAGGTCCACATCCAAGCCGCTCTCACGTACCTCCCTCCCTAAACGGAGGGAGATTGCGAGTGGTTGGATACTCGATCTCCCAAGCCAAGTTCGGATTCCTTCCACCATCGCCTCAATATCAGTGTCTTCTAAAACTTCCACGGATATTGAGGACCACAACTCAGACAGTGACAACACGATTGATCTCCAAGCTCGATTTACTTGGCAAAGAAGCATCGGTGCACACGAAGGGCCCGATCGTGTGGACCGTGGAGACGGAATGCATTCGAGAAATATGTTGGCCCATATTTCCTGGTGGATTCGGTCGGACAGAGATAAGAACGGTCATTTACTGAGCGTGTCCGTCATAGCGTTGAATGCCTGAACTTTAGGACTTTAAAACCTAAAGGATATCCACTAGTGTAAAGCTGAGGTTCAAGCCTAAACTAGGGGGAGCTTACCTCTCCATGAAGACGACCAAGAGGTGACGTGGTGTACGGAACAAACAGGGACCCACTACTATATGATTGCCGCCGAGAACTTGGAAAAGTGCCGAACTTACAGCTCCTAGATCATGTTAGGATTCGGAAACGCCGTCATTATGGCCATCACGGTGCGCACGAAATATCGAACGTGCCAGCGGTGGGACAAGCAGAAAGTGATGAGCCAGCCCCGGTCCGAGCAGTGGATCGAATTGGATGAAGTTGTGATCGCAAACGCAGTGAGGGTGAATAAGACAATCGTCCACCTGCGATCTGCGAGGTTACTGCGAGGTTACGGTTCTTTACGGCATCTCCGTGTGGTGAACGATTCGGATGTGGCTGCGGTCTCACCGAGAAAAGTCCATTGATACACGCCTCTAAATAGGCTCGGTGCTGAATTTAATCACTCCAGCAGCCGCCCACCACCGGACCCCAACCGCTAGTGACCAGTATAGCAATGTGCGAACAGACCAATTTGAATATCCAGCAACGACGAGGAGGAATGTTTTCAGTGGCACACGTACTCGTTGGCGTAAACTGCAGACGGCATCCTCCTGTCCAGCATCAGGCCCAGTGGCTTACTGAGTCGACAGAATCATCTACTTCGTCGTGGATCCACCACCGCCGTCGCCCTTGGCTTCCGCACCTAAAGTAAAGCAGGGACCGTGAACATACTCTGCTCAGCAGGCGTTGTGCTGAACAACACTGCGAAGGCTTCAAACATCCAATTCCCGATTGTCTCCCTCATCCTAGCTTCCTCTTCCCGCTTGCTCTTTCATCTCCCCCTTGGCTTCTTTCGCACTCTTTGCAAACTCTACTTCCAGATTCTTCTCGGGCACATACCAAACTCAACCTCCTTGACTGTCCATCATATCACGGGACACGCATTGGTTCAGTTCGAGATTGGTTCGATGCCCATTCTTGACAACCCTACCGTCCTTGAGCACGTACACAGATTCGCGACATGAGATCCGGGGCAGGTCATGCATTATCACGATAGTTGTTTTGTCCTTCCGCTATCGTTTGAGGGCTTCAAGGGCAAGTATCCGGGATGTACAGTACAGTGCACATGTCGCTTCGTCTGTCCACTGCAATGAGCACCTGAAACGTTCTCAGGAACTGAAATGCGAAACGCACCGAGAATCGACACAGAAGGATCTCTTGCAATTGCCAACCGCTGCCTCTCGGCAAATCCCCAACAAACTAACCTTGCGACGTCCTCCCTACTCAGTCCTATTTGGTTCAAGGTCTGAAGGGTTCGTCGGATGCTGGACCATTCGTGCTACTGGGCATGATGGGCTTCGATGGTTGACGAGGGTGGTGGTTATGATGGATTAATGATGCTCTTGAGTGAGAGGAAGGGAGGCGAATATGTTGGAGAGGATTCGGATGGCGAAGTGCTTAGCCCATTATATAATAGTGTTCCATCGTCTTCTGGTCACACTTCGCGATGAGGGAAATCCACAGAACAGGAGAGAATCTAGTAAGAGTAACTTACGGATAGTTCCGAACCACCCAGTATAAAGTTTCGGACACAAGGGGCAAAAAATGCCTTTTCGATAGGTTCAAAATATGATTCGAAAAACTAAATTTGGACATAGTGTAGGAAACAGAATAATAGGTAAACATTGAATTTGAATTTTATGTGGGAACAGACTACATATCATCAAATTGATGGAAAGCAAAGGTGTGCAATGTTTCCCCCATCACAGTTGAGCTTGGAGCCTCCCTCGGATCAGCACTCGCACCCCACACTTAGAGACTCTCTCTGTGTATCATTTTGGAGCCCACTGCAAGGGATTCAAAAGGTTTCAGCTCATTTCTAGCTCATTTACCACATTTCTTCAGTGGCTCAGCCTCTTGCACCAGCTTTCAGCAGCATTCTCAGCTAGATTCCACTTCCCAGCTATTGCCTAGGTCCTTCCTGATGTCTTCCACCCCTCAGTTTTATTGCCTAGTACCAGTTGCACCTCCAGGGCTGCAAAACTCGACACCTTTGTTACTTTGTCACACCATTGTAGAGACTCAACGTCCCTCTGAGTCCATATCATTGATATATCATGAATCTGGATGAACCCGATGCCTCCAATCAACTCCCATTCCAACCCGACATAACCCGACGTGATGTGACCCGATGTGACCAACGTGACCCGACGTATGCCGCTTTGTCACAGCCGCTTTCAGACCAAATCTGGCAGCCTCAGAAGCCCCAGAGTTCTAATTATAGGAGACGGATCTCATTGGACTTGATCCCCGACTTCGGACTTGCCATATTTATGCATCCCCTCATCCTTTCAGAGATATGTAGGACATTTTAGATCTTTTCCCTGGATATTCGTTTACCCTTCCATTTTCCTGTCTATGTCGCATTGCAACCCCCCTTTCCACATCCCCATTCCAGCTTTTCTTTGTAGTTTCCATCAGCTGAAGTAGACATGACCGAAAGTAGACTACACACACATGTACTATAAAAACAGTCCCCAATGACCATACAAATAGAGATACCATTAGTCCCCGTTTTCCTACAGTCAGAATCCCTTCAAATGCTTGTCCACATAGATCCTTAGCTTTTTATAGTTCACTTCATCGTCTTTATTGATTGTTTCATTACTCATTCATCGTTTCCGACCTAACCCAACCCGACCCGCTGTACCCGACATCTTTGTTATTTATCCGTTTTCACTCTGTTCATTGCCAGATTCATCATTATTTGTCTAGTTTTACATAGCGGCTTACATTTTTACTTCCATTTCCACTTCCATTACTATTATTCCTGACACTGACTTATCCACTGTCACTTCTACGCTGACACCCCTTGGTTAGGATCTTCTTTATTGTTCTGAAGCCACCCCGAACCCGCATCTACACCGTCACACCAATGTCGCACATGCCATATGCCCACCCCACCGTTCTACCATTTTATTTCACTGATCCATCCTCCACACTTGTTTTACAACCCCAACGCACTTGGAAACCCATGCCCCACCAAATCCAGTCGAAAATCCACGCCTGGAAAGCCCCAAAATGGCCCCAACGACCATGTCCAACAAGGACCGCTGTTTACGTGTAAGACACAAAATGGAGATGAAATAAACAACAAAACAGATGGAAAATGTGTGCCATGCAATGGGTGTTGCATGTGCACCCCCAGGTATGCTTGTCCTCGTCATTTCTGTGGTTGCTGAGCAGGAAAACACGTCCCAATGTGTCATATGCCATTTTCGACGCATCCCAGCACTCTTACCCCCATTTGGCCACCCATTTGTGTCTACAGCCTCGCCGTCGTCCCCGGATACAATCCCAGGCCCCTCCCCATCACTTGATCCCACGCGGTTCCTGGAAAACCATGTCAACGCTCAACAAACCCCATTCTCGACCAATCCCATCGCGTTTCCCCCTGTTTCGCACCCAAATCACCTACCATTCGCATCTATGGACTTGCAGTCATCCCCAGAGGCAAGTCTGGTCCTCTACCCATTGTCTGAACATGCACCATCCCCAGGAAAATGTGTCCGCAACCGCCCAATGCCATCTTCAACACATCCTGACATGTCCCCCCTCATTTCCTGTAATCACGTACTCACTCGCCGTTGTCTCCAGATGTGAACTGTCACACGTCCCCACCATTCAGGCCCACACAGTCCCCAAAAATGCTGCTTTCAAGGCATCTTGATACATCTCACCCCATTTCAGACCAAAATGACCCCCTGTTTGTGCCCACGCAGTTGCCGTCGTCCCTGGATGCAAGCCATGACGTGCACCCATCATCTGAATGTGCACAATCTCCAGGAAAATGTGTCCGTGACCACCAACCGCCATCTTCAATGTGTTCTGATGTGTCTCCCCTCATTTTGCACCTGAAGCACCCCCCATTTGCGCCTACGCACACGCTGTCATCCCTAGAGGCGAACTGTCATGCCCCCCTACCGTCTGCGCCCCCCACAGCCTCAGGAAAATGTGTCCATGTGCCCCAATGCATCAAAAACACGCATATCAACACATTGCCCCCATTAACCCCCTCATTTGGCCCCCCGTCTTCATGTACGCCCTCACCACCATTCCCAGAGGCCAGCCCTCACATGCCCTCTCCAGCCGAACCCATGCCATCCCCAGAAATCTGCACCAGCGCCAAACAGATGCCTTTTTTTACAGATTCCAGTGTTTCCACCTCCGTTTCACCCATGTATCGCCCATCGTCTTCATCGAAGCCCTTGCTGTCATCCCCCATAGTAAATATTGCCCCACATACAGTCTAGTGTTGCCTCAAACCGGTCGACCAGGAAAAGCTGATCCCGGTCCTGAACTTTTGATGCACAACCAGGGGTTTCCTAGGCTCTTATTTTGTAGCCCTGGTTCACAGCTACAAAATAGGAGCCTAGGAAACCCCTGGTTGTGCATCAAAAGTTCAGGACCAGGATCAGCTTTTCCTGGTCGACCGGTTTGAGGCAACACTAATACAGTCCCCGAGCCCCCCAAAAGCCTCATTCCAATTCCCCACAGCCACCACAGGTCCCCAACAATGCAAACAAGCCTCTGCAGCATTCCTCAGTCACCCCAGCCAAACCCCACAGCCAGCTATGAACAGCCTCATCACCACCTCATGCCCCCGTTAGCCCAAAGGACCCCACCACCATCACCCTCACTGTCAACCTCGACTCCCTCCCATATCCCCATTCAAATCAAGACAACTCCTCAAGCACCACCCTTCCCATTGTCACCACCATCCTCATCTAAAGCTATGCCCCCTCCCCTTTCAACATCTATGTACAAGATTCAGTCCACACTCTCATGTCCACCACAGCCACCTCGGTTCTCTCAAGAATACTCAGAACTTCAAAAAGTTCAAATCAATTTTATCAACTTTCAAGCAAGTCATTTTTTGTTGGAAAAGCGAGAGAGGAGTTTAGAGAAACAGTTTGGTTATTTGGAAAATTGGATTTCAGGTTTGGACAATCATGTTGCTGGTTTAGAGTAGAGTTCTCCTTCCTTTAGGTTTTCTTTTGATTTTCTGGTTGATTTTCTCATTTCTTTTGATCATTTCTTTTGATTTCACTTTCACTTTTTCTTTTTCTTCATTCACTCCCCCCCCCTTCTCCTGACTGGCACAGTCAGATTTTCAGTGACTGGGAGGATGATATGCATGCTGCGTGTCTGAGGTCTGATCCACACATTTTACTTATTTTTATTAGTTAGTTTTTGTTATGTACTTATTGTAGCACAACAAGTACAAACAAAAAGGATTGGATTCCCCCTTTTCCCCCATCACAGTTGAGCTCGGAGCCTCCCTCGGATCAGCACTCGCACCCCACACTTAGAGACTCTCTCTGTGTATCAATGCTATATGTAGCTATAAGAAGGGAATCCTACAACTACTAAGGTGAAAAGGTGCAAGGAAGCTTTGGAAAGCCTACACTAGTATAGGAAAGGAAAGAGAAGGAATAGAAGTGTATGAGAAACTCAATAGAAGTGCTGCGATCAAAATCAAAGAGTTGTGCTAAAATCAAAAGTCGCAGTGAGATTGAAGGGTCGGACAGTGAGAGAACATGATAGAATATGAAGAGAATGGAACTAGGATGAAGGGGAAGCTCTGAGACGAAGGGGGGATGACAGTCTGTCTTGATTTTCTGGGGGTTCTCTGTCTAGTGGCTCATACAGGCAGGTATATATGCTGCAAGAACAAAGGAGGAGAGATGAAAGGATAATACTAAAAGGAGATATGTGAGAAAAGGGGCATATAGAAGAAAGGATAGGTTAGAGAACAAAGAGAACAAAGGAAATACTTTGAAGTGCAATAACTAAATATCTCCAAAGTTGCAGAAGATCGCAATAGTCGCAATGTGATCAGAAGGTTGAAGAATGGTAAGTCGCATCAAATCACAAGGAATCACAAAATATATAAAATCGGAGCTCAGGATGGCTGAGTGCATATCATCATGGGCAGGGGTCATGGCATGGCAATGCTAATCTCATTCCAAGGATGGGGATGGGTGTCCGACTTGGCATCCAGTGGTCAAGGATGAGGGGGTGTTTGGGAATGAAAGGGCAAGACTCGATCTCTGCCTCATTCCTGGGCCTGTTCTCACTGGCATTGAGAATGCATGGGCAAGTCTGATTCTTGTTCTCATCACCTTCGGGAATGAACGTTGTTGAGAAGATGCACCTGCAGGCCAGGTGGTGGGAGCACCACCAGCCTGGCCATTTCCCATCACCTGTCATCTTGAACATCGATACCAAAGTTCAGCATTAGCAAGATGAATCTAAGTCAGCTATAACTGTAAATTTGTAACTTAACATCTATTAATTAATTCATTATTTATTATTTATTGCAGTACATTTGTACTTACAATAATATTATCATGTCTACATTTGAGTGAAAAATAATAGCAGTCAATCATTTGATAATCACAGACCATAGCTAAATGTCAGACCTGAACTTAGTCAATCCTCCATAATATCAATAGACTAACAAGGGCTACATCATATCTAAAGCTCAGGAGATCAGTCAGATAGCCATGAATTTCATTATTTCATTACATTCATACAAATGCTCAGTAGTCTGAACATAGATAATCTGCTGTGTTTGGATAGTTAAAGTCATGACTTATAATTGATCACTTGAACTTTGTGAACTTTCAAGTTTGAATGGCTAAGTCATGACTATATTTCTACCTGTTTAAACTTAGTGGATTGTCTATGTTGAGGCTGCAAATTTCCAATTTCCAAATAGGGTAAGCCATGAGGCTTGGAATGAGTCACAAGAAACCAGGAGGCAAACACAAGGCAAGTAAAATGAACTCTGAGGTGATACCAAAAAACACATTGTTTGATTTTTTGACCACAACCATAACAATCTCACCATCCTATCATGGTGAGCCTTTGATGCACTCTACAAAATTGTGTATATTACAGCTATTTGCAGAACTTAGGGCATAAATGCTTTTTCTTTTTTTCAAAATTTCTAAAAACCACTATATCTTACTCAAAACCTGTTCAATTGCTCTAATATTTGGAATTTGAGATCCCACAGAGAATCTCTAGGGGACTGTCTCTTCAGAAAATTCAATTAGCTGCTGTAATCTTTTTTCAAAAAAATAGAGTACTTTCTCTCTGTGACCAACCCTATGGCCAACACAGACAACTTTGGTTCTGAAAATATTATCTGCTATACCCATATTCATCCTCTAGGAAACTGCCAATTCACTTTTCTGCTAATGTGTACAGAACATCTATAATTAAACTTTTGGCTGGACTATAGTTATAATAATTTTTCAATGTCAGCCATATTTCACTGAAGGAGTGGCAAACTTGAGATTGGATGGCCAGGAAACACCTTAGGAGTGAGCACAATGACAGTGTCATAGTTGTTGTCTTGGCAGCAAAATCTGTGAGAACCAATTGAGTGTTTGATGATAGAGAAAAGAAAGCTACTTATGAAGCCCAGATGCAATAAGTTTGGTGCATTCCGCATGGACTGAGGCCAAAGTCTCACACTCATTTCCACCTACAGAAGGCTGTCATGAGCTGGTCTCATGGCTAGAAGTTGGTCTGGCTTACCACTAGGGTTGCAGGCCCACTGCTCAAACTGTCGGATGACACCCAATGATCAACCTCAAGTACTTGTCCAATGAGTCTTCAGAACTTGTAAGGCTGGGCTGCACATAGTGATCAATGTGTACACAGGTGATGAATAGGAAGGCAAGGATGGTGGTGTGCTCCTGTAAGAAAGCCAGCTAGGGAGAGGGTTACTAGTAGTGTTGCCTAAACTCAGCTGGTTGGAAAAAGCTGATCCTGGCCCTGATTTTTTGGGGCACAACCAGCTTTCTCACTGACTGATATTTGGTAGCTATGGTCTAGTGCTGACCTGTGAGAGTAAGAGTGTGTGCAGACCTTGGTTTCAATACACTCAATAGTCACACAAGCATCTTGTACTGCAGCCTGGTTAGACAGACAAGAGCTGGCTCTCTTTTGCTCTTGATGCTTGATGAGAGCCACAATAAGGTTGTTTTTCTGTTCCTGAGTAGTGATGCTGAACCCGGTTTGAACTGTGAACTGAACCAGAAGTTCAGTTCTGGTTCAGCCCTTTGGCTGAACTGAACCACCGGTTCAGTTTGCAGTTCTGGCACTGACATGCAGTTCAAACTGCAAACCATTGGCTGTATTTCGGGGTATGTAAGTCCTTTTTTACTATTGAAGTATTTACAACTAACATCATGTGATCGTAAACAAAGATGCCATGTCTCAATAACTATAAGTACAAGGTATGTACTCAGTCATTTTCCACCTTGCTGACACTTTCTTCCCACAGAAAAACCACATGCAGGCTCACCTTGGCCCACATGTTTGACGATGACGATGGTATGTGTGGCCTGGCACTGACAATGACGAGCATGACAATGGCAGCGATTTGCAGTGCAGTGATAAAGAAAATGCCAGGATGAGGAGGATAGGTGAGGAGACAGAATGATGAGGGTGTGAGAGCCAGCAACATCCCCACAGCCTCGCTCCCCCCCAGCTAACCTGTGGGCAAATGCAACCACCACACCACCTCGACCATGACCAACCAGATGACAACAATGACAACGGTGGCCAAATGGCCCCCGCTATCGACGGCAAGGGTGGGGAGGGCCAGTAGGGTGATGAGGTCAGTGTACATGAAGTGAGTTTTGCCTTCTCAGCTTTCCTGCATGCTAACCACACCTTCCACTGCTGCCTCCACCACCACTTACAATACCAACACCAACACCAACACCAACATGACAACAATGACCATGACAACAATGACAACAATGGAAAATTGACCCCCGGCGAATAGCGACAATGACGACAATGACGGCAAGATGAGGGTGAGGTTGAGCACAGAGAACTTGAAGGGGACAACAAGCACGAAGACAGATGGAAATGGCCAGCACAAGGAGAGGTACTACCAGGACCTGACGTGATGGCCCATCCATTTGCCCCCCTCCCTGTCTGTTTGCCCCCTTCCCTGTCCACATGCCCCCCCAGCTCCTCAAAACCCCAGGCCCATGTCAATTGACATGGTGCTGCAGCTTGCAAGGAATTTGAGGGGTGGTTCGTGGTTTGAACCACGTTTGAACACAGATTGAATGTGTTGAAACCATTTGACACAGTTCCAGTTCAGGTTCAGCCTTTGGCTGAACCAAACCAGTGGTTTCAGTTTGGGTTTTCTAAAAAAGTGAGAAAACCGGACCGAACCGAACTTTGGCAACACTATTCCTGAGAGAGGTCCTTGAGGTCCAGATTACTTGCAGCCAGGTCTTTAAGGTCCTTCAATTTTTGCTTGGCACCCTTTGGAGGACTTTCAACCCATGCCAGTGAAGTCATGTGCAAACAAATAAACAACACAAACACAACATGAAAATTGACCCAACGCACCATTACCACCACCACCCAAGCCCACCACTCACTGTCAACACCATCTGCCAAGCATTCTATACACTGCAAATACCCATTGCACACTGTTTACCACCAACTCCACCTCTCACTGTGATGGCCCATGGTTCACCACCAAAGCCACCCATTCACTATAGGCTACTGTTCATGGCTGTAAATGCCCACTATGCACCATTCACCACCAATGGCCCACCATTCACCACTATAGGCCACCATTCACCACCAACTCCACCTCTCACTGCAATGGCTAGGTTATGGCACAGGTAATCTGTGGATACAAAATTTCTGATCCATATCCATATCCATGAAAATCCATACCCATGTATCCATCAGGCACAGATTTTTCTCATGGATACTCTACCCATGGGTATGAGTACAGATTACCCATGTGTAGGGGTACAGACTACTGTATACAATATGTACTATATATACTATACTAATTATTTTATAACTACCTTATCCAGGGGACTTGCAAGCATCAGGAAAACACGGGTTTACTTAATCTGACTTAATCGACTTAGTGGACTTAAACACCCTTAAACACACTTAACCATAAATTAAAAGAACTTAATTTTAACTAAGAATAAAAGTTCAACTTTTATACCAGTATAATGCTACTAGTAGTTGCAGTTAGTACTTGTGCCGGTTCTAGTGCTGGCACTAGTGCCGTGCCGGTCTGTGTCCCTACTGTCATGCTGAGAAGTCGAAAAAAAAGCAAAGTCCATACTTTACCTTTGTTTGGTCCATGTTCACTTTTGTCTTCACACGCAACACCTGCACCTGCGCCAGAACCAGTGCCTACACCAGTACCAGCATGGCATAGCGGAGGGCATCTTATAGGTAAGAAACTCGACCCGAAGTTTCTTCCTCATTGATGTGCTTTTAGGACAGTGAGGACAATAATGAGAGCGATGACAATGAGGCGGAGGACAAGGACGGTGGAGGCAAGGACGGCAAGGCCGACAACCAGGATGGCAAGGCTGATGTCCAGGATGGCCGGCATGATGACGAGGATGGCAGTGGTTGTGACCACGACAATAGGAAAAGCAGGACAGCACGACCAGGACGGCGACTAGGATGATGAGCACTAACACTAGCACGCACACCATGGCAGTACCAGCAAGCAGTGCCAGCGCAGGCCAGGAGGAGCAGTGCTGGGACCAGCCAGCACGACAGTGAGGATGGCGGCGAGGTGGAATGTTTCAAGTAAGCCAAGCCGCTTTCTTCTCTTGCCACTAGCGATGGGTACTCACACAGGTACCCAGTGTCAGTTCTAGCACTGGCACCAGCATTAGCACCAGCAACAGCATCACCACTGGCAGTGCCAGCGCTGCATCAGTGCCGTGGCATGCGTTTCTGCAGCAGCGCAATCAGGCTGCTATTATAAAATTTTATTCATAAAAATAACGGAATAAGTGAAATTAAGTAGATGGACCTTCTTAATTCCACTTAATCACTTAACTACTTAAAAAGCCTTAATTTATAAAATAAGTCGGATTAAGTCAGATTAAGTCAGACTAAGTAAACCCGTGTTTTCCTGATGAGGTTGACAGGCCCAGGTGTCACCAACATGATGCCAGTGTTAACACATCACCATTGACATTGTTGTTGCTGTTGATGCGTCACTGGTGTTCAACACCAGCAACACAGGTCCCTACACCTCGTGCGGGCCAGACACATGTCAATTGATGTGGCTGTCACCCTTGTGAGGTGTGGGCAGGGCCTTGGATGAACAGAAATGGGAGTGCAGGCTACACCCATGCTCCTGTTGTCCTTCTTCTTCAGGTCTGGTGTGCAGGCAGCAGGGGGTTAGCTGACATCAATGTGGATGTGTTTGGGGCATGTACCTGGGCCAGTAGGTGGGCACACCACCCCCCTGGCCATTCTTCTCTGTTCTTGTTGTTGCTGTTGTTGTTGTGTTGTTGTTTCCGTGTCTGTGGTGGTGGGGTTGGTTGTCACTCATGTGACAACTATTGCCATATGTGGTATCTGGCAGTATCCATATCCGCAGATCCATGATTACAATTTTTTTGATCCATACCCATACCTGCATGGGTATGGATTGGCACAGATATGGATTTACCCATATCTGTGCCATAGCCTAGCAACGGCCCACAGTTCACCACCAAAGTTGTCCATTGACTGCTATAGGCCACTGTTCACAGCTGTAAATGCCCACTACACACTGCTCACCACCCATACTAGCCCACCATTTACCACTATAGGCCACCATTCACCACCAACTCCACCTCTCACCATGACAGCCCATGGTTCACCACTATCAACAACAGCCCACTGTTCACCAATGCCACCTGTTCACTGCTATAGGCCACTGTGCATGGCTGGCAGCTGCCAATGCCAGCCCCACACACCATTTGCAACTCAGGCCCATTTTCCACTGTCAACACCTCCTCGCAATGTCTCACTGAAGCTCACAGTTCCACCATAACTCACACAGCATTGGCAGTAAAATTACTGTACATGTATTATGACCAGAATTATAATGTTATCAAATGCTATGAGACTGTGTGCATTTCTCTTTTAATTGCTTTTGGAATGTAGGGAAGTCCTTCAGTGCATGTGTCTCTGCCTCATCAACAGTGGGAAATTTCATAACAGGTGAAGTGGAAACTTTACAAGTGAGATATGATATGTCAATTCCATTTGGTACCTGCTGTTCAAGAAACCAAGCAAAGGTGTGGGCTGATGTATTGCACAGCAATTTGATGGGCATTAGGGTTTGTTGAGATATTGAGGAAGTTGCAAACACAATTGGAAAGGTGGTCCTCAGCAAAGAGAAGCTCCTGCCATGATATTGCCTCCAAGTTTGAATGAGGTAAATTCAGGTCTGCTTTGTGGCCAGTGTCAGGGCTCTTCAACGAAAGAAAATTCCAGTCAAGTTCTTTGAGTTTGTCAGGAGGAGATGCAGATTGAGTGACTCCAGATGGAAATAGTAATGAAATATCATCAGGGAGGTGCTTGATAATAGAAGCTTCATCAAGTGCATCATCATAGAAAAAAGAGGCATCACTGGCAGTGATGTCAGTGTCACAGTCAGATCCTAGTTCAATTTTTTTTTTTTTTTAATCCTAGTTTATTCTCCTTTACGGTACATCGTATGTAGAGATTACTGTGAATTATACTTCTTGTTACAGCAAAGAGTGCGTGAAGGGCTGAGGCAACGTGTGGGCTCGGCAGTGCCGTTCCCGGTGAGAGTATGTCTCCCATAATAATTGAACCTGGGTGTGGTTAGATCGTAAGGTAGGGGGACGAGGGGGGGGTGAAGGCCGGGGGCCAGGGGATGTACGGATCAGGGTGGGGCTGCTGTTTCATTCGTATGCGATGTCGGGGACATTTCCAAATGCTTGCCGGAGTCGTTGTGTGTCATTGATGTAGCAGAAAAGCGGTGGGAGGTGTTTCGGGGTGCACAGCAGCTTTTTCACGTATCCTGCGTCGCGCCCCGCCATCCGGCGTAGTCTCTGGCATGCATGATCATGAGCTGGGCAGAACAGGAGGAAGTGGGTGACCGTCTCATGGTGACGACGACAGCATGGGCAGGTGGGGGTTTCAGCGCGGTTGATCTTGTGCAGGTGGTGGTTGAGTCCTATGTGGCCCGTGCGCAGCTGCGTGAGGATCGCGAGGTGTTTCTTGGGCAGGGATCGGGTCACTTTCTGATATGTGGACTGCGTGAAGCTCGGGTCGATCTCCAGGAGTCGCCGGTGTAGTAGTTGTGCCTGGTCAGTCACGTGATCAGGTTCCCACGGTTTGACCTAGTTAGTAGCCTTCCAGATGTAGTAGTCAGTCCATCCTTCCTATCCAGTCGACCTTTCCCTCGAGTCCTGCGTGAGCCCCCGGAGTGGTACCTCGGTACCACTCCAACGTGGTGATGAGAGTGTTCTTCGACTCCACGCCTCTCTCTTTTTTCTCTCGGGTTCCCACTCCTTACGACTTTCTCGCGAGACGACCTTTTTTCGGCCTCACCACCCACTGCTGCGCAACCGCGCATTTTCTCTTCACTCACGGCCGTACAACACTCAAATTACCCCCCGGTGCACATGTTCAACCCAATAGGGCCCCGCGTCGCCCCCCGTTGACCCAAAAAACACGCCCGCGACCCTTCTCAGCACCCAAGCGGCAGGCCACGTCACTTTTTTCGACCCCCCGAATTTCCACTTTCTTTAGACCCAGCCATGTCCAGACAACCCCCCGCAACTTCGTTCGACGTTCCGGAGCCCCGCGTTCCCCATCAGGATCCCACGTAGCCCGCTACTGCGAGTTTAGGACAACCCAATGAAAATCGCAGCGCCGCCGCACGGACCCCGTTTCTCGTCACCCCCACCCTTACACGGACCCATTCGACTCCCCGCACACTCGTTCCGCTAGCCAGAACCCCCCGTTCCCATTCGTCGCCCCAAACGAGCCCCGCCGCTCTATGGACATCCCAGCGAACTCCCACATCAGCATTCCGCGACACCGTCTCCCGTGGATGCCCACCCCAACCCACGCTCATCCAACCCCACGGACCCTCGTTCGACGTACTGGAGCTCCGCGCTCGCCTACGCCACCCCGAATTCACGGTCGCAGACCTTTTTGGCCACACCACGGATCCGTCGCGCCCCCCCGTTGGACCCCCGTTCTTTCGTGTACCCCAGCATCACACGGACCCATTCGACCTCCCGTGCCCTCGTTCCACCGGCCAGGACCCCCCGTCCCCCTCCATTGCGCCAAACGAACCCCCACCGTCGTTTCCGGACACCCGAGCCACGCGCCACGTCACCATCGTGCGGCCCCATTCCGCCAGCACAACCGGCCCCAGACCAACTCACCAAACTCGCGGCCCACCCCCCAGAGCACCCTGTGTCTCGTTAACGCCCCAAACGAGCCCCCAACGCCGTTTTTGGTCACACCACGGATCTTCCACGTCTTCCCCGTTGGACCCCCGTTCTTTCGTGTACCCCAGCTCAAAGGGCATTCGTTTGAGCTCCGGACCCTCGTCCGACTCCCTAGAGGCCCCCCGTTCACCGTCGTCACCCCGAACAAGCCGTTCCTGGCGTTTCATACCCACCCAACGCCCAACACGCACCGTGCCACGTCATCACTTTCGACCCCGTTTCTTCGTGTAACCAAGCTCCACCCGCGTTCACCCAACCCCCGGCACCCACGTTCCACACGCCAGAGCCCCCCGTTGCGCTCCGTTACCCCAAACGAGACCGCCCCACGCTGTCTCAAGCGAGCCACACCGCCATCTTTGGTGGACCAACACCACGCTCCCCATTGCGTCGACTTACGCGGCCCCATGCCCACTCGTCAAGCCCGCGGCCGACCCGTTAACCACTCCAGTGCACCCTGCGTCCCACCAACACCCCGAACGAGCCGTTCCCACCACGTCCGGAACCCAAACGCCGTCTCGCGTCACCCCACAACCCCGGCAACCCCACCCCACTCGCGCACGTTCGTTAGGACCCCCAGCCTCGTTCCCTGGCCCTCGCGACCCCTCGCGACCGTTTCCCAGAGCCCACGCGAAGAGATCCCTCGACGCCGGCGCCAGCTCTAGCGCCCAAGTACATAGCTTTCCCCACTATTTCCTTCTCTGTTTCCTGTCCTCGGTTCCTTTCCTCTCTGTTTCCTTCCTCTCTATTTCCTTTCCCTCAATTTCCTTTCCCTCGTTTCCCCTGTCTCTGTCTCTGTTTCCCCCACAATTCAGTTTCATTATTTTTCTATGCCCTTGATCTGTCACCTGGATACCAGATGCTACCCAACCGAGTTACCCAACAAGTCACCAGGACCAAACAAGCACCGACCGAGAACTGCGAACCAAGAACCTGTGATACGAGAACCGAGAGAACTGAGAACTTGCGATACGAGAACCGAGAACCTGCGATACGAGAACCAAGAACCTGCGCTACGATTATGGATCAGTTTGGTCATCTACCACCACCGTTTTCGATGGACGATATGGTCCCGCTCCATGAGATGGAGGACTGGGAGTCGTGACTGAGGAGTTTTGGAGAGCTGAGAGAGAGTCTAGTTTGGTCATCTGCCACCACCGATCTTCGATGGACGATATGGTCCCGCCTCACGTATAAGGCCCGGGGCATCGTGAGGGACTGGGAGTCGTGACTGGAGAGTTTTTTTTTCTTGGTCAGTTTTGTTTTGCTTTTTGTTTTCTTTTAGTAGCGGTATGGTGACGAGGACGTCACCATGAGGAGGAGGGGCACTTGTAGTAGTTGTGCCTGGTCAGTCACGTGATCAGGTTCCCACGGTTTGACCTAGTTAGTAGCCTTCCAGATGTAGTAGTCAGTCCATCCTTCCTATCCAGTTGACCTTTCCCTCGAGTCCTGCGTGAGCCCCCGGAGTGGTACCTTGGTACCACTCCACCGGTACCTTGGGGACTGGTGCCATTCCCTATCCGCTCGCTTCTTTAGTTT
The DNA here is from genome assembly GCA_963556145.1 of Hygrocybe punicea. Lineage (NCBI taxonomy): Eukaryota > Fungi > Basidiomycota > Agaricomycetes > Agaricales > Hygrophoraceae > Hygrocybe > Hygrocybe punicea. The sequence goes on along the minus strand of OY744468.1, from coordinate 6,564,838 downwards.
GCTCAAGAATGTCCCTGCCGCTGCCGCCTTGCTGCACGGTAGAGCGTGCCGTAGTGGGGCAGGGATTCCTGTGGCCGCTGTGCTATTCCCTTGCACTGCTTTCTTCGCATGGTCATCCACTACCCCTAGTTCAATTATCATGTCAACCTGTCCCTCAAGTAGCTTCACATCATCTAGTTTAAGCACTGAGACTTCAGGCTCCTCGCTGCATGCATCATCCTCATCATCCTTGACAAGCTGGTGGAGCAAATCCTCTTCAACTTGGTCTGTGAGTTCAGAAACAATGGTGCTGGCATCTGGAATGATTTGTTTTGATACCAAATGAAAAAGACTGATGGCAGGAGGATCTGACACTTGTTTTGGAATACAATAACACATTTCAGATAAATAGATGGTTTGAGCATTGCATTCATTGTACTCATTGAAAAAATCTGGCATAACTTTTGTGATCATGGTGAGAATCCATGTGTCAATGTGAGGCAGTCATTCTGAATACAAGTAAGAGGCATAATATTTGCCCTTGATTCAGCCATTGAAAGATTCTAGGTGGTTGGTTGTTCTTGCAACCTTTTTGGGTGGGACACCAAGGCAGTGTGCAGCTTGAATCACTCCAGCTTTTGACCAGGACATACAGAAACTATGAAGTGTGAGATAAGGCTGGAGATAGGTGAAAAATGCTAGTCCACCCTTCAACTGTTTTTTTCATTGTGGGTGTTGCAAGAGTTGCCATGCGAGCGAAAATAGGCCACCCCGTCATTATATACCAGGATGGCTAGTGTGTATTCAGTGATCTCTTAGAGCAGATGCATCAGAAAATTTTCAAGGCACTGCTGAACCTCTTGATGATCTTGTCCTTTTGGAACTATCCTGAGGTATCAACCACATCCGTTACACCAAGATTGCCATGTGTGAAACAAGCAAAGAATAAGGAAAACTGATGGCCAGTTTTCTTGGAGTGCCTTTCACTCCTGGGAGTCATAATCAGTGTTGCCAACCATCATATCAAAGGCTTTGCCTGCTTGTTTCAATCCTACATGTAGTTTGAACTTCCCAAGAAGCTCCATCAGAATTGTGCCATTGTACACGGCATGTGTTGCCTTTGCATCTTTCAGGGCTGTGAAGAGGATAAAAGCCACCAGGATCCCAGGATTGCAGTCATCAATGGCCATCAGAATAAAGACCAGCAGTTTTGCAGAGCAAACACCAAAGGTCCATAAGCATTTGTTTTTTTTGCCTGTATTTCCATGCCATCTCTTGTTGCCTTGGAGTTGACAAAATTAAGACAAATCGATCATGATCACCTTCTTCAAGTGGACAGTAAAACAGGCACAAAGATGTGAGCAGGGTCAAAGGTGGCTTTGGATCATCAGCTTGAAACCAAAGGTCCAGGCTCTGTGCAGCATCTGATCGTTAAGGAATACCATTGTTGCATGACAGCATGTGATATAGTGATGTTGTTTCATATTGAGTAAGAGTGAACTAGTGGTGAGTGTTGCCAGCAGTTGGTCCCCATCACTCGGTTGCCCACTGTGCGGCAAAGGATTTGGACTTGACTTATTGGCACCATGAGGTCTTGAAGGAGTGACAGTGTGTAGTTTCATAGATCTGGGTGTAATGGGATTATGGGATTTTTGGCCATCTCCTGGAGCTCCTTGCATGCAGGGGAATGCTCCAACATCCCTGATACTTCATTGATGATGAGCAATCTTTGGCTAGTATATATATGTCAATATCTATTTAGTAAAATGTTCAAGTCTTGCACTGTTGACATGAGTTTCATCGTGGGTTGTGATCACTTTGCATACATCATGCATGCAACATTCTCCCAGCCAATCTGTCTCTTCATGATAGAAAAAAATGATCTTCTTCATGAGCTATACCACAGAGACATTAATATATGCGTATTCATCAGGTGTATTTCTTGTTGGGACCACATTTACTATGTTCACTTCATTGGATAGATAACTTGGATCGAATGTCATGGTCAACTTCATCAGGAATGTGTATGCCAAGTCTATTAATAAATTCAAATGCACAATCTAGAGAGTCCACCACAGCATGAGCAGGTCAATTTCACATTGAGATATCATCCTGACTCTGGTCTTCAATACTGTGTGAAAATCTGTGCTTGTTGACATTGACACTGTCCATATGAGCTTGAAGGATGTCATCTGAGAGTTGAAGGCAGGAGGGTATAATGTATCACATATTTGAAGATCTCTTGAGCTTGGGAACATCTTCAGGGATTTCATACTGAGCAGTTAAGATGGACTGATATGACATGGTTTATGATGTATTACAGCCGTTTGCAGCGAGCTTGACACTACCGTGGATTTTGAGTACTTTAGGAAATATGGACTTAGTCATTTTTTTGCCTCTCAGCCACTCAACATGTACCATAAGATCAGCCGCGATGTCAAGATTGCAGCCATCTGCCTCCACGAACACTCCCTACTCGATCTCAAGGACATTCTCAACTGCTGTAACATGTCGTGGAGTACATTTTTCCATATCTTCAAGCTTTGGCGGGAGACAGGTGATGTTGTCTCCAACAAGATAAGGAACCGCACGTCGACTCACCTTCTCAATTTTGATGACATCCTGTACCTCTGCCAACTCATCAAACAGAATCCCAACTTCTTTCTCGACGTGCTACTACATCTCTTGAAGACCAATCACTTCATTTCAGTCCACTACACCACCATCCACAAGGAACTCCTCCAAGCTGGTGTCAGCCACAAACGGCTCCAGCAGATCGCAATCAAACGAAATGAAGACCGTCATGCTGAGTTCATTGTGCGGATGGCACAGTACACCCCAGATGAACTAGGGTTCATCAACGAAGTTTCTAAGGATAGCACACCATAGGTCGATGTTGTGGACGAGCAAAACAGGGCTGACACGCACAAAAATCTCAACCATTCTATCGTGGGCATCGCACATCAACTGTCAGCTGCCTTACCCTCAACGGTTTCATGTCTGCCACATGCGTAGAGGGCTCATTGACGAAGGCAGCACTTCTGCATTGGCTGGAACACATACTGGTATGTTGGTCCACTCTCTTGACTAGCTGCAGCCTGATCCAAAGCTACAGTTGCCAAAATGCAGCACCTATCCCGGTCCCCTCAGCGTCCTCGTTCTGGACAATGCCAGGATCCACCACAATGATGAAATTCTTGCCCTCACAGACCATTTCGGTGTGTGGATTGAATATGTCCCACCGTATTCTCCTGATCTCAATCCCATTGAGGAGGCATTCTCAAAGGTGAAGCACTTTATCAGGAGAAATGTGGAGTATTACCAGGCTACAACTGGGGATGGGATCTTGTATGACATGTATGAGGTATTGGATGTAGTTATGAGCAGTGATGCGGAGGGCTACTTCATGCATGCCAGGTATTTTTAGCACCATTTTCATCTTTTTTTTGCTTGTATTGTATTGTACTTAGTGCTGGCATGAAATGTAAATGAATGTTGACTTGGATTGCACAGGGTGACATGAACTACGCTAAAAACTATGCTACGCTAAAAAAAACTAAATGGGGGCCTGAGACCAGCACTCGACAGCATCCCGAACCGATGCAATCTCCCCTCAAAGGAAGCCCATCACCGTCAACTCCTCCTGAGTCAAATATTGCAGCATCCGAGCATGCTCATAACGATGCTGAGTGAATTTCTCTTGAGTTTCCTGGTGGAGCTGGTACTGATGGCTGAATTTGATCATTGTCATATCGGGGCCAGCTTTGCTGCCAGGTTGCAGGATTGTTGGGCATTGTAGGTCATACTGATTTTGTTGAACAAGCGCGGGACCCGGAATCAGGTTAGCGGCGATAACTGGTGCAGGTGCAGGTGCAGGTGTGGGGCAGAGTAAATCCATAACTTCTTTGCTGATGTTGAGGTTGAATACAGGCATTGCTGGGTTAGCTTTGGCCTGAGAATCGAGCCGGCGCTGAAGGAGCGGTGATAACTTGGTAGGTCTGTTGTCGAAGAGGTTATGGTTGGGAGGCTTTTCAAGTGTGGCTTGATCTTCATCCTTAAGCTAGAGAACAATGATCAGAATACAGATTGAATGAAAAAAAAAAGAATGTACCATCGCGAAAGCCCAGCACTCCAACCTCTCGATGCTGAGTGGCAAGTGAACTCCCTCCCCATCAACAAAACAATGTGTCCCCATACAGGACACCGTCTTCTGCATGCATTTCCAGTGTTCCTGCAGTAAACAGACAGTCATAGTCATGTTGATGTTTCCAGGGAGAGTCACGGGATCACGGCGGGCAGTTTTCTTCTTTGACTTCGGTTTGTCCCCCTCATTCTCCTCATTCTCCTTATCACTACCTGCAGCAATTGCTTCAATGCTGATGTTGACGATGGGAGACTTGAGTTTGGAGATACGCTCCAAGAGCATCGCATAATCAGCCTCAGCCGCAAGAGGCGCACCGGGCTTGCTGAGAATGCATGGGATTGAAAAGAGGACATCATAGTTCATAAGGTCAATGGTTGGATTGTGAGGCTTGAGCAATAAGTCAATCTTGATGAAGAGTTGAGCTTGGACTGTGTTCCAAGGCTCACTGCTATCGAGGTGCAGTGAGATTGTTTTTCCACGGCGTTTTGAAACAGCTTTCTTCATTTCAGTGGCAGAGAATGCGGCAATGATGTAGTTGATCTTCACAGATGTTGGTACTGGCTCATTTGTTGGAGGCTTTTCCTTATGCGACAAATTTTTGCGTTTCTGTGTTATCAGAGATGGAGTGGGCATGGCTGAGCTATCAGTCTCGGATGGTACTTCAGTAGAATCAGAGTCATTGCTGGCAGAGAATGGGTGCTCGAGGTCACTATCAATTATGCTGGGCTGCTTGTGCAAACACTTTTTACTACGGGCCATATGGTATGTGGCTGAGAGGCAAAAAAATGACTAAGTCCATATTTCCTAAAGTACTCAAAATCCACGGTAGTGTCAAGCTCACTGCAAATGGCTGTAATATGCGTGGATCGAAGGAATGTTGACAACACTAATTATTTACACATGACTTCCCTGGCGTGAGTTGTAATTCCCCCTTTGGAAGATCTACCATTCCAACTGGTGAATATCATACCAAGGTCAGGAGTTTAGTGAACTAACCTTTGTTCACTTCCACAGCCTTGAAATGTGCAATGGGGGTGGCCAAGTTGGGTGCACACAGTGTGACATAGTGAGTGTTGTGATCTATACATTTCCTTATGTACATGACCTTCTGGCTGTGTTTAGAGGACCTCAATCATCTCCTCACATTCATGCAAGAACTCATCAATGTGGTTACTTAAGAGATTGGCTTGGAATCTGCAGTGGCCTTCCCAAGCTTTCACAAGGCTGTCTCAGCAGTGGATGGTTTTGAGTGGGAATGTGAACATAAGTCCTCATCTTCTGGTTGAGTGCAGATATCAATGCAGGAGCAGGGATCAACACAGGAGGAGCAGTCAAAGCAGGAGGAGGCATTGACAAGTTCACTGATGCAGATTACATAATATTTGAGCACATAGTTTTGCTCTTCTAAGTCATAATTCTGTAGTCAGAATTCAATAGGTCCTTCATCAATCATTGGCTCTTCTCCTTACCCAACTCCACACAGCATCGTATCCTGCAACTGTTGACACTCTCATTTCATTGATGGACTCTGGCCTCACTGTCTGACATGGTAGAAGGGAACCCCTCACCATTGTAGTGGGCCACAGCACCTCATCCCAGGTCAATCTCTAGCCCCTTCCCAACCAAGAAAGGTAAGTTGCAGGTGTTTGTGGTGTTCAGTGGTCACCAGTTTGGGTTCATGTTAAGCTGGTACACCTTGTAATCTCTAACCATGTGCTAAAACTTTACCTAACCATTGCTAGGCTGGCTTGTCAAGCAGCAACTTCAGGGTACTCAATGTCATCTTTTTGTGGGTACCAAACACTGTCAGATGCCAAGGCAACATGGGCTATTGCATGTGCAGAGGGAACAATCAATTACCCTACACAAAAAGTGCAAGATTCCCTTCTGCCCTTTCATCTGCAACCTATATGGGTAGTCCTTCAGGATGTCAACCCTTATACCATAGCCTGTAAGTGTCTGTGTACTCTAAGCCACACAACTGACTAGCAGACCCAGTGATGTAGAGGCTCCAGACCCTCTGGACCCATATCCTCTTCATGTCCCACTCCATTCCCATCCATTTCTGCTCACTTATCATCAATTCTGCTCAATTCTGCTCTCTTCCACTGATTCCACTCTTGATCCAACTCCAGAATTCTTCCTATCAACCATGCGATGTTCCTAACAACTCAGAATCAGTACATATATATCTGTATATCATATATCTTCATTTCCCATTTCCTAGTACATAGGCATATACTCCTGTCTCTCTCTCCACTTGACCCCTATCAGTTACAGCCTTTACACATAGTATACAGCACAGGATTCTTCATAGTAAAAGATGTACTTCTACACTACAAAATGCATCTTAAGATTAACCACAACTTATCGTCACACCTCAGTTCTATAGTTTAGTCCCCCCTTCATATCCTCTATATTCCTCTTTATCCTTTCTCCTACACTTCCTCTCTGTTCTGGAACCCCTGGATCTGGGCAGGATTGACTATGACAATTCTATAGAAAACCTATCACTCCTATGATCACTTTCTAGCTGATCAACCCTTACCATAGATTCCTCATCCAAGTCTACACTGACACTTGCCGTCACAGTGAGCTTATCTAAAAGGATTAAAAGGGATTCTAAGTGTAAGAAAACATGGACTAGGGGTATCTCTCTTTTGTATGGTCATCAGGGACCATTTTATAGTACATGGGTGGGTAGTTCTACTTTCAGTCATGTCTACTTTGGCCAATGGGAAACCATAAAGAATGGTTGGAATAGGGATGGATGGGGGTTGTGACACAACAAAGCAATCAAAATGGAGAGGAAAATAAATCAATGAAAAAGATGAAACCCCTTGGACATATCTCCATGTGTAGGAGAGCCTTCGTGATTCTTGCCTTTCTCCTTCTGAGTCATAAGTAATAGCAGTTCATGACATGAAATGATCATGACACGTGACTCGGAGGTGAGTTTATTTTTTAAATTCAAAGTCCGCCACCTTATAAAATTCCCGAAGATTTCTTTACCCGTTCCATCGTCTCATTTCTGCGTGTTCTTTAAAATATTGCCAACTATGGCTGCCACTCTTTCTCTTTCTCTTCTTCTTGCCGCCTCAGTACTTGCGCAGGATTTCTTCCCTACCAATGTAGCTCGTCAAGCCACACCCACTAACAGCCCGTTGCCCCTCACCGAGTATCATTACACGTACTCTAATGTTCCGTACCAGGTCAAGTTCGTGGTGTCTTTTATTGCTATTTCCTTGTAATGAATTGGGCCATCTAGTCCTTACCCTTCTGGCCGTGGACCGCAGTCGGGGTACAACATCTGCAACAGCACTACCGAGGGACCTAATTCCCTTTGTCAGACCATGTTCGTTAACAGTATTGATGGTGAGACTCGTTATAAGTTTCTCTTTTCCTTCGTCGACTTTAACCCTTGGTATTAGACTTTTGCTTGTGGGGATCTCCCGTTTCCAACGGTGAGATTGGCAACGTTGAAGCCCAAGTCGTTGCGTGCGTATCATGTCTGCTTATATGTTATAACCAGCATTGATCACAACTACCCAGCTACTGCACGAAACCTGGGCACGGCACTCGTGTTCTTCCGGCTGGCACTCTCAAAGGTGTCCAGTTTATGAGAACCTCGGCCTACATTCAAGTCACGGGACAGTTCGACCAGACCGGCATCGGCTTGGATTCCACTGACTATGGAGTGGGTTCTTTCTTAATCGGAAAATAGTGTTGTGCTTAACCTGTTGCCTCAGGGAGAACTGGATCCCCATGGCGCTGACCTTGTACGTCTGCTGTCTCAATACCTTGTCGCACTGTTGAATCTAATCTTCACTACGTAGGCTGGAAATCCTCTTGGTGGCTTAGTCTTTTCCAACAACCTTCCCAGCTCTAAGGGTGTCATAACCCAAGGAGAAAATTGGAGCAAGCATGTCTTGTTATTATCCCTTCGGCTACAATGTTTATTAACACAAGATCTACAGCTTTGTTGGGTCCGGTGCTTTCTGTATGAAAGTCTGCGACAACTCCGTAACGTCGCCCGATTATTGCCAAAAGTAGGTTCCCTTTATTGCTTATGACTCTGTCTCTGAATGTTATTCTAGCATTTTCGACTTGGTGAGTTTATCGTATTGCTTCCATCTGGCACGTGACCGTGTATAATACAGATCGGATGCACTTACAACATGCCTTCGGAGGCGTATACTTCCACCGACTTCACGGACTGTCAAGGGGACCTGCAAATGCCACCCGGGCAGTATGTTTCGAACGGACAGAGTAAGTTGTTGGATATTACTGTTTTCTTTAATCTCACCGCTCGTCAGCAATCACGTGGTCGCAACCTGCTTCTCTCACACCAGGGAGTACTCTACCTTGGCAACCGTCTGTCCCTGCGTCGTCCAGCTGCACGACATACACGAGCGCGCAGCTATACGCACAGGTACGCCATTGTCTCGTGAATGACCTCCACACAGTCAGGCCCAACACATACTCTTCTTAGGAGACTAATTCGTTGAGCGGGACTACAACAGCCAGCGGTCACGCTTCCACCAGTGGCCCCTCTCACTCTACTGCTACGAGCAGCGGTGCCAAGGCCACAAGTACCAGTGGTGCTTCATCGAAGATCGCCGGTGTGGGTGCCCCGGTTGCCGCGTTGGCCGCTATTGTTGCTGTGTTTGCTTGGTGACTTGCATAGTTAGTTGACTTTCATTCCTGGAACAGTGACAAGGACATTTTTTACCACAGCAATAAGGACATTTCTTCTCAACCATAAACATATAATTCATTAGATTTTACCGTGTTCAGCGAGTCAATCGTGTTGATCGCGCACATTTGAAAGCTGCACCATAAAATCAAACGTCTGCCGCGGTGACCGCACCATCAACTGCCTTGGCCTTTGTGCCTCCACGTGAGCATTGTAGGCAGTACTGTGGCTGTGCTGTTCATCAGCGCGCGACTTTGGAGTATATAAAGAATCAAAAATCAAAATACAGGCCACTCATCAGTTCACACAACCCTACCTCTCAATCATACTAGAATGTCCCCTCGAGGCCTCAAGAGAGGTCTCAAAATTGGTCGAGCGCTCAGATCCGCCGCTCGCCTCCCAGCTCGAGTCTCAGGAGGACGTGGAAGTGGACGACATGACTTCTCTCCAATGCCAGGGGAACTCCCCGTCGTGCTTCTGCGCCTGCAGGTTCTTGGGTGCAAAGATCTCCTCGCAATGGATAGAAATGGTTACAGCGATCCGTGCGTGATGTGGTTCAGTGTTCAGTTTGCCACCTACTGAGTGGCACCTTAGATTTGTCGTGGTTTCGGTGTTGAGCACCAGATTCCAGACCCCTGTGTCGAAAAAGAACACGAACCCTACTTACGAGGCCAAAGATGCAACCTTTGACTTTCCAATCTATCTGTCGCTAGCCGATAAACTGGGTGTCGTGGAGTTTGTGGTTTGGGACAAGGATATGCTCACCAAGGACTACCTTGGTGAGGTTGCGTTGCCGCTGGAAGACTGGTTTAAAGATGACAACGTGTTCGCATTTGACGACCCTAATAACAAGGTGTGCCACTATGCCATTGCTTCAACTCTTTTCAATTCAAATTCTTTTCTGGGTCAGCCCTGCTCAACAAATATCCTGTCTACGAGAGCATCCATCCAGTCTACCGGTACCATCCAGATCAAACTCGGATTTGTACCAGCCCCTAAAACCCATTCACTGATGGACTTCGATGAGATCTACTCCGAACTTGTCAAACGCTCACGTCCAAGTCTCGTGTCGGCGTCACCGGTACGCTCTCTCTCTCTACGAAGTACCGTTTCAGTCTTACCTTCCCTTTTCTTTCCAGACGGAGGGTATCGGTACAATCCGCTCGCATCTGGAAGGATCAGCTTTCGAAGACGACGGCGGCATCAGTTCAGATGATGGCGAAGGTAACTCTGATGAGGAGGAAGAAGAGCCAGCTACCGACAGTTTGCAATCTATCCCCCCTCGCCGTCACCGCACACCCGTCCAATCTATCTTTCAGGATGAGATCGACCACCCCACTTCTCAACCGAAACCTCCACCCCCTCGGCTGGATTTACCAATCTCGCCATCCACTCCGACTCCCGGGGCTCTCACCCGGACTCCTGTCCCAACCAAGCCAGTTGGCCCAGGATTCATGCCCAAAATATTCCCACGCCGGACAGCCACTTCTCCTTCCTTGGACGCAAAAGCAAGAACTACGCATAATGCTCCCAGTGTAGATTCTCCCGGGCTCAGTCCTCATACGCCTACACCCACACTTTCGTCTCATCGACGCTCGACAAGTGGGTCCCCTCAACCCATTCCAGCCAAGAAAAGGAATTTCAGGAGGAAGTGGTCGAACAAGAAATCGGATTACAATTTTTCTGCTTCCAATGATATTGTGGGTATTGTTATGTTGGAAATACGAGGTGCCACAGATCTGCCGAGGTTGAAGAACCGTACGTCACTTTACCTTTCATTTCTGTGTTGTCTACGAGCCTCATCCGTTGGTAGTTACGCGAACGGGTTGGGATATGGATCCATTCGTTGTGGTCTCCTTTGGCAAGAAGGTCTTTCGCACTCGCGTCATCCGTCACTCGCGTAACCCAGTTTGGGATGAAAAACTTCTGTTTCATGTTAGACGCTACGAGACAAACTTCAAAGTTCAACTCACGGTCCTCGATTGGGACAAGCTGTCTTCGAACGATTACGTTGGGGACGCAGGTTTTCATGTCTCAGAATTGTTAGAAAACGCACCGCAGAGGGATCCAGAAACTGGGCTGTATGCTGCAGATGAGGATGGCGAACATGTCATGAAAGACTACGCGCTTCCGTTGACGACGACCAAAGAGATGCCCTGGGAATCTAAACATAACCCTATTCTGACATTCCGGTATGTACTTGTCTCTTTATAAGGAGTCTTTCACTAATCTCTTCACAAAGCGCGAAGTATCAACCATACGATGCTCTCCGTCAACAATTTTGGCGTCAATACTTGAAGCAATACGACACAGACGATGGTGGCACATTGTCACACCTAGAGCTCACATCAATGCTAGATTCCTTGGGTTCGACACTCTCCCGGGCAACAGTTGACTCTTTCTTTACTCGTCATAACAAAAAACCTCGCGAAGATGTTCTCACATACGCAGAGGCCATACAATGTCTCGAAACTGAGCTTGGGCGGCCCGATAGCGAGAGAAAGAGGATCGACACAGATTGGAGCGAGTCAGGCACCACTTCCTCCGGGACCCCCAACGCCATGACAGAAAGCGAATCAACTTTCATGAAGTTGTCGTTAGGAGATTTAGATTTCTCAGGCCCTGATTTGAGATTCGAGGATGGAGACACTGAACTTGTCCTAAAGCCACCTCCCCCTTCTCATTTTCCTACTGAGTTGAGCCAACAACCTCTAGCTGATGTTGCTAGCACGCAAGGCGCGGGCGTTGATGTGGGCACGGGAACAGAAGTTGGCTTGCTGTCCGTCAGTTCATCCTCATCTGGTCAAATTACACGTGAGGTGTCGTTCTCGTCGTCGGATGCGGAAGCGGATGATTCGTCTGGCTCGAATTCAAACAACAGTGGTCATTCATCGGACTCCTTCGAACGTGTAATCAATGTCAAGACTTGTCCGTTGTGCCATCGACCCCGTCTGAATTCGAAGGCTGAGGTCGACATCGTGACACATTTGGCTGTGTGCGCTAGCCAAGATTGGGCAAAAGTTGACCGGATCGTAGTCGGGAATTTTGTCACGGCTAGTCAGGCGCAGAGGAAGTGGTACACCAACATTCTTTCGAAGGTGTCGAGTGGGAACTATAAGCTTGGTGCAGTGAGTCTCACGTGTTGATCGTTATTGATTTTTACTCATTCTCCGTCAGAATTCTGCCAATATTATTGTACAAAATCGAATGACAGGACAGTTGGAAGAGGAGAAGATGCAGGTCTACGTTCGACTTGGAATCAGGTTGTTGTACAAGGTAAACACTAACATCACGTCTCACGGGAAGCGCTTGTAACGGTGTCTTTCAGGGCGCTAAAAGCAGGATGGAAGGGGCGCGAGGTCAGTCATTTTTCATCGATTGACGCTGTTTCGACGTTCTCAATATCGAAGTAAAGCCCGGAGGCTCCTTAAGTCGCTCTCGATCAAACAAGGGATCAAGTTTGATTCCCCTGATTCAACTCGGGACATCTTACCCTTCATCGATTTCCATAAGCTCAACATCGAGGAAAATTTGGACCCAATTGATTCATTCAGTACATATTTATTCTCATCTGAGCTGACCAATTGACTGATAGAAATCACAGAAACATTTAACGAGTTTTTCTACCGGTACGTTGCATTGAGAATGCCTGGTAATCGTTTGCTGAGAATAAACGAAAAAGCAAACTCAAGAAGTCGGCGAGGCCTGTCGAATGTCCTGAAGATCTGACTCGTCTGGTTAGTGCAGCTGATTCCAGACTGATGACATTCGAATCAGTGTATGAAGCTACACGTCTGTGGATCAAAGGTCGAGAGTTTACCGTGGCTCGACTGCTGGGTGAGGCATATCGAGGGCAAGCAGACAAGTACAATGGCGGAGCACTCGCCATCTTCCGATTAGCACCACAAGACTACCACCGTTTCCATTCGCCTGTAGATGGAACAATTGGAGCAATGACCGACATTTCAGGGGAATATTACACTGTCAATGTGGGTTGTAACTTTCATTAGTATCGTTGTTGTTCTTATTCACATGGCTTTAGCCCCAAGCGATTCGGACCACTCTGGACGTCTACGGCGAAAATGTACGTAAAATAGTCCCGATTGATAGCCCCCAATTCGGCCGCGTCATGGTTGTCTGTGTCGGCGCCATGATGGTCGGAAGCATCAAGGCTACAGTGAAGGAAGGCGAACAAGTAAAACGAGGGCAAGAGATTGGTTATTTTGCATTCGGTGAGTTTGTTCAGTCTGACAAGATTTTGTCCATTCCGTGACCATGGCGATAACCCAGGAGGTTCCACTCTTGTCATATTATTCGAGAAAGGGACTGTGGAATGGGATGAAGATCTGTTAATCAATGGGCGAGCCTCCCTGGAGACCCTTGTTCGAGTGGGAATGGGCATCGGTCGCCGCCGCCACATCGTCGCTCCGAGCAACACTGCTAGATCTCTCCAAATTTCTTGAGTGGTGTTTGGTTGGGAAATGATCTTATTTAATATTTTGGACTTTACAATATATATTGAGCCACCTATTTTTGTGACCTTTCGTTCTGGCAGTTTTCGATTACATATCCAAGCTGCAAAATGATAATTATTCTAGTCGTGAAATGGCGATCATTGGGATGTCGGAACAAATTTTGTGATTCTTAAAGCTCTTCCAAAGTTCTCTAAAACAATACGCAGCAGCTGAGAAATACAAAACAAATAAAATAAAGATGCTTGAAAATGTTTATGAAGGCAAGGGATGGGCAGTAGAGCTCCCCCGCCCTCGCCCTCGGAACCCACCTCGAGCTCCCCGACCTCGTTCGAAATTTGACCCAATACCCCCACGGAGAGGTGCTCGAAAGCTACTTCTTGCCACTCCTCCCCTCACGTTCGGTCCCACATGAAATAATTCTTTGGGTTGCAATGTCAAGACTGTTGAGGGATTGACTGTATTATTGGTGTGAATTGGGTAAGAGTTTGCCGATCTACCCCGACCATTAACATACGCCCCCCTACTTCGATTGGGATTTGTCATAATATGCATAGGGGAGGGTTGGCTGAGTAGAGTTAGTGTTTGCACCTTGGTAGATTGATCAAATGGCAAACCTTGCATGAGCAGGTCGGAAGCCAGCCGCTGGTGGCTGACCTTGAATGGCGGGATATGGGCCAAATCTTGGGTTGAAAGGTGCTTTCGGCGAAGGAGGGGCCTTGGGATTTGTCGACGCTACGAACTGTGGATTAGTCAAATTCAAACAGGAGTTGAACTCGACAGTTGATCCAAGATATTGAGAGCATCTGCGGAAGGTTCTCATCTCAACCGTCAACAAATGGTTAGAAATGGCATCATACCGTTCTCCCAACGTCGTCCCAGACATGAACGGAACATCCCAAACAACATCCATCGAGTTCGCATTCAAGCTGATGACAACGCCTTTCGCCGTCAGAGGAACACCTCCGGAGTCTCGCACCATTGTCACTCTATCACCGAGTGCGAAATGTTGATTGTGAAGGCGGTACACCGCATCTGATGGTTTCAAAACGGCTTGTCGTGGAATCCCTTTGACTATTGCCTTTTTGATGGTGCTAGAACCTCTGCTAGAACTGAAATTGGCCGCGAGTGCTTCAATTTCGGCTATTTTATCCTACAGACGTAGCTGGTCAATATGGAAGGCATCACACGATGTACAAATCTTCACCTTGCTTAGCTGATCACAAAATAATGAAACGGGAACGAAATCCCGGACACCCTTTGCTTTAAGCCAAGCTTTGACTTCCTTAACTTGCTGATCGGGATCAGGACCGGGTAATACTTGAGAGGCTTGCGCCATTTCTACAAATGTGAACATTCAGGATCGAAAATACGGACAAGGGGACAAAGAGGGCTCACCATCACCACCGCAGTCAAGTTGACGGAAGATGCTAGGGTATTTGGCCTAGAACAATGATCATTCAACGTAGACTATGCTAGATGTACCATTCCGCACCTTGTATTCGCGAAGGAGAGCAACAGCTTTCTCACTGAACTCCCAGTGGCGGCCATCCTTTCGAGAGTAATCAATGACCTTGAGGGCCTTGGCGTCGAATTTAAGACTCAATCCCAAATTTGATTTTTGGTTGTCGGACGTAATAACCATGAAACTCGAGGTGATTTTTGAGAGCGCCCGTCCTGATATTCCGACAATTTCTGCCACTTTGAAGGAAGGTTGATAATTTCCAATGGTCTGCCCATCAACAATCGCTTTAAATTTCTCGTTTTCAGTCTTGTCGGGAGGAAAGAACTGTGGGGGAGAGGTCAAATGAAAGGATTCCGAAGTGAGAATATACGTACGGCAAGTATGACAGAGAGAGAAGTATCCGTCGTGGATGAAACCTTCGCTGCAACTCCATAGGCATGCTCACCAAGGAAAAATATTTTGCTGCCTTCCTTAAACTCCTTCGATAATGGTGGGGCCTCCCTCTCCATAAACCGAGGATCCTCCGATGCAACTTCCGATATGGCCATTTGTACAGCCACTTCCATTTCTTTATCTGCCCCTTCGTAGTCCTTGATGAATGCACCAGTGTCTACACGGCTCAAACCTGTTCGGTGCCGATTGAGATATGCCAAGATAAGGAATAAAAAATAAAGAAACCTTTCAGAGGCCGAACGTGCAGCAATACGTCGACACTGCCTGTTATGACACCGCACCTTTTCGAATACACTTGCTCAATCCGGTCGGCTTTCAGCTTCCAGTGGGTCAGGCCTTGCGGTGTATGCGGATTAAAGATGACTTTCGGGGGACTTCCCGGGATGACTGCCATCTTCTCATACTTCAATAACGAGTCCGATACCGCCACGACCATACCCTCCTGCAGAAATGGCCAGCCTACAAATGTCCGTTTGCCGATCTTCTCTCTGGCAATATCCTCAATCTTTCTAGTCTCGTAGAGATTCTCGACGTGAATGATCATCGACTTATTGCGACTCTCTGAGCCATGCACGTTGACGCCATGAAAGCCGATCTGCGCGGTGTGACGTAAGGTGTTCAGAGAAGGAAAGCCAGCGAGCGCTTCCGTCCCGAGAGCTACGCCGTCACAGAGGCCGTCCACGAGGTGAAGACCATCTAGTGTAGGGAGGTCAAAAGGCTCCATGATGCAAGCACATCGATACAGGGCGGGGAAGAACCCTGGGAGTGAGGAGGGGTAGACACTTGTTTCGCCAGGATTGTAAATAAATTTTGTGCTGGAACCGAAGCGGTTTCTTTGCCGTTCTTCTGAAGATAGACGATGGTCTCGAGCTAGTCGCAAATGTCAGTTGAACTTTTTGAGAAACATCTACCAACGCACGGGCCATTGCTTGAATCAGCCGTTTCTCATCTATGAATGGGATTTTGACAATGGCTTCCCAATCTTGTTTCTTCCCATTCAGATCTTGTTCAAATTCGGTTGGATAGAAGTCTAGTATCGGTGAATTCACATCAAACATCAGGTCCTGTTGGTGTGGTGAGAGTGCGAAAGTTTCGGAGGAGACAACCATACCCGATAAGTGGTAGGAATAAGTTCTTTACTAGCCTCTGGTAACACACCCATGAGTTGCTGGAAAGGTAAGAAGGGAGCGCCCAAGTCGAACGTGAATGACATCTTATCTACGCCTCGCAAATCTTCCAATGCATATCTATTTCAGAAGCTGACCAAGAGGGAATCACCACGACGAACCTGAAATGCGAGGTGCATAATGATAGTTGTAAAACCAACTCCAGGAAGCTACACCGCTATAATAGTAATGCATCACCCACTGCAAGCCCTCAACGTATCGGTACACGATATCGTCAATGGTTGTCCAGTTGTGATACGAGATGCCGAGTTTGCCCTATCTCTCGCCTGGTCAGCTAGTGTTTCCCTCGTGTGATAATTAGGATGATCCAACACACCTTGTAGTACGTTTCCTTCCACTCGTCCATCTTTTCCTTGATGGACCGCTCATGGCGAGCAGCAAAGTCATCACTTTCTCCGTCATCTACCACTTGTGCTTTCTCATACTTCTTCAACACTCTGTCCACCGCCACCCGGCTTTCGTAGTCGGACTCATCATCTACGTCTTCCCACTCCCCGCTGTCATTCCCTTCGTCCTTCAAGTCAGAATCCAAGAGGGTTTCCTCCATCACATTGGGTAAACGCCATGTTACGAGATTTTGATCGTCGTCATCATATTCGTCCCAAGTCACTGAGAAATGAAGATCCTCGGCCAAGGACGAGATGAATTTGCGTTCGCGAGCAGGGAACGTATTCGGCATTGTCAAGCTGGAGGCGTGGCTATGTGAAGGAGAAGGCGGACGCCGATCATCCAAGATGAACGCTCTGACTTGGTCAAAAATTTCCCGCTGTGCCTTCGTCAATACTGATAGATGATTACAGTCGAGCGCCATTAGTTGCCGAAAAGGCTGCGCAAAAAAAAAAGAGATGGCAAACCCACTGAGTTTTGACCGTTGCTGTCCACGCTCCATCTCCTGGATATGCTTCGCCTGCTTTCCCTTGTACCAGTTCAAGTCAGCGTACTCCTTCTGAAAGACCTCTTCCTCCCACAAGGCCATCTCGTCGAGAACGACTTGCAGCCTCTTCGTATTGATGGTCCCACTCTCGTTGATGTAGCCGTCTACCACCGTCTTATTAGGTATATACACACGTGAGAAAAAAGTTTAACTAACCCAACGAAGGCAAGATCTTCTTGTAGATATCAAACAATCTCTCCAAGCCGTTCTCGTGAATATGAAGATCCGGAAGGTTAGGCAAAAAGTCGTTGCCGACAAAGACGGCCAGCAAGATAAAGTCGTCGATGACGCGTTCGAGATTATATTCGAACGAGAGCACAGGTTTGATGTCATGGAATTCCAGGTTGAGATATTCACGCATCAGAGAGAGATGAAGCAAGTAAAAATTGATCGACTCCAGGCTAGCAGATTGTGGTGAGCAATCATTTACTGGTTTGGGGCAAATAGTAGAGCCCACCTGTTGTTCGCTTTCTTTCTCGAGGCTGGGCCAAACTTGACCTCCTCACGCAGCAAACAGAAATGCGGATCATGACTGAGCAGACCCAGCATGATCAAGTCGGCGTCGAGACCGTACAAACAATGCCGAACGTTAGGGTTGTAGTCCAGTTGAGCCCGAGACAAACGAATATATTCCATAATCTTGTGTTCACCCTCGCCTGGTACCTCATGTCCAGAAAGGACGACTTGCACGTCTTGCCAGTTGGAGTCTTCCGTGATCTTCTTGTTAATAAAATACCGCAGCTGGTCGGACAGCTTGGCCATGAAAACCGTTCCTGTTAATAAATAAAATGCAAATCAAAAGTTGATCCCCTCGACAGCACAGACTCGAATTTACGTGCCTGGTGTAATGCAATTACTGTCAAAGGCTTTTTCGTCGGGCAATGTCTCTCCCTTACGCGCCGCTTTTTCGCGTACTTCCTTGGCCTCTTTCGCTGTGCGAAAACGCCGGCTCCGCTGTTGGTTCATTTTTGCTCGCGGTGCGACGCCATCGACGGCCATGAAAAGGATTTTCTGTGGTTTGATTTTGCTGAAGAGAAGGTCCACGTAAGCGAATATTGAAGTGAAAATTTGCTCCTCGGATAATCGAAAATGAGCATCCTCATCGTTTGGGTGTGAACCTGTGGCGGGGGAGCGAAATGGTCTAAAGATCTCAACAACGACAATAATGATGATAGTTACAGTTGTGAATTATGCCATTGAAATCAAGGTAAAGATTGTCTAGGAAAGTTAGCTTGGACAAAGAACACTACACGAACGGTGGTAACTCACCAAATTCCGGAATCTTGTTCTCTGTGATGAGTTGAGAGGTTAAAGGATACCGCTCCCTGATAAGATGTCAACAAGGAGTGAAAGACGAACAGGTTTTCGACATACGAGATGTAGCGGAAGAACTGGGATGGTTTGTGGTCAATAAACCTCAGCACTGAATATTATAGCAACGACTGCGAACCTTGGGGATACCTAAACCAAGAAGAAATAAGTTCCAGACCCCAACAACATAACAAGGCTTGGGAAAGACATACCCATGGTGGTTGGTTGCCAGTGGGTAGCTTTAACAGTTCAAGCCAAAAAAAACTTCGGCCTCAAACCTGAAATTTGGTCCGCCATTGCCGGGCCGTGGCTGGCCGACCTTCCCGTCCAAACTCAGGCTGACTTGTTACCTCGATGCAATTGACCTGTACCCTGGACCTGTGTACTCACTGCTGCCATGATGCAGCTGAATGACTCAATGAGTACAACATCTTTTCTACGGTCACTCTGATCTAGTCACAACACAGCTACGACCAGCTAGAAAATCTAGCAACTCAAAGCCCTGATTCATGATCCCAGAGTCACTCGGTACATTTAGTATCAAATGCATTATTCTGAATATTTAATGACAACTGCGTTTCATTCAGTACCTACAAAAACTAAAATTAACGCAAAAGCTCCTGCGCGACGATGCTGCTCGGGCTGCATACGGAATCACAACGAACCCATGGTTAGAAGTGTCAGTGCCAGATGCAGACACGACATGCGGGAAATCATAAGGATATCGACGAGACGATCCAAACATGTGTTCACTGCGGCATCATGATATGTGATCACTCTACAGGACCATCCAACGTCCGGGAAAGCCGTGGTTGCATCAAATGCTGCACGGCAGAGATAAAACAGCGAACCCGTTGAGTGCTCTCTATCCATGAAAACGATTTAGGATGGTTACTTGTGGCAACGCCGGTACGTTTTCTTGGTCTTGCATTGTGGATTTTAAAAGCATGTCCAACAGAACGCCGATGCACTCATCCAACCAGGCTTCTTGGCATAATGAAGAAATTTGAATTTACAGCTGTCTCCATGAGCATGTATCGTGGACTATAAGGAACTACTGGATATGAATTATGGAACTCCCTGCCCTATCGAAATTGTACCACCGGAAACCGACGGCGGTGTAACCAGGTCACGATGCCGGTCCACCAGTGGGATACGTGGAGATTATCTGGCAGTCGGGACTGATACTACCCAATCAGCCTGGTCCAACGGCGACGAAAGGGCGCAATGGCGGAACAGGATATTTTGTGTCACCTAACAACAGATTATATAGCAGTACAGTGGAAAGCCCCGGCCGTATCTCAACAACATTCGATCAAAAAACTTCATCCGGCCAGCTATTCTTCTTCTTCAGACGCAGTGGTACCAACAATGATGATGGTGAAAGCTCGCCAAACCCCGTTCCCATCCCCGTCACCCGTCTTTACAGTGACTCTGTCCTGAATCCATAGTTCAGATTATTTTTTTTAAAAGGGGAGGCTGCTCACGTTACCGACTACGTCGATAACCGCGTTGTCGCGAGTATTTCCACCAATTGGGCCATATTGTCCCAGCCATGCTTGTGAAACTACCGCTACAGGGGCGCCCCGAAATATGTCGCTGTATCTTACCTGTCAAATGAAAAACCATGTTATTGAAGGGCAATTCTTTTCAATTTCAATGCGAACTTATTGATGCGAAACAAATGAGACTCACTTCAAACAGACCACTATCTCGAAGCCTACTGGTGGATATAGATCGACCAGGGGGCACGCCCACAGCATACGAAAGAGAACCTGATTCATTCACAACTGCGGCAATGAGCGTATGCATGCGGGACGTATTTTTTGGAAATGTCTGCCCTATCGTGCGAAATTCGACTGAGGACAAGAACAAATGGAAGGGATGAGAAAAACCCTCTTTTCTGTTTGTAGAAAAAAACTTACTCTTGGACGTATTTACAATCCTCGGAATCTTGTGGGGATCTCGAGAACGCCTCACATCCACCACTCCCAACTTGACCCATTCAGCGAGGTCGCTGTCTGAATACAAATAATCCTCTTGAAGGGAGCGAATCACGCAAGGATGGTCGTACTCTCTACCGAAAATATGGTTGGGGTTTGGAGGAATATATTTTCAATCGAGGAATACAGTACGGCTTCTTACAGCAGATGTCTACATCGCTGTCCAGGCCTCCAGGCTATTGGCACTTTCTATTTCTTGACCGGCGTGGACATGAGCTTCAATCTCTGGCCATGTAATGCCTGCTCCTCCATCGGCCACAATTGTTGCACTTGTCCTCATCAGTGCCCGATTCCAAGAAGCTCAGGCCACCCTCAGAGGAGCCATCCGAGGCGACGGACATTATGTGAAGCTAATACTAGTAAATGTATAAATGAGTGTGTTGTAGACATTAGAATTCAGTGTAAAGTCAATCGTGTGGCGCGAACTTTTCCGAAATAATCTTTGAAGCTTTGCAGCTTGCAGCTCGTCAATGAACATTGTCGTCGCCGGTCCTTCTTGTCGGCGTGCGCTCTTTACTCTCAACTTTGCTGTCGTTCTGGGCGCCAACAGGCTCGCTCCCCGACGTTCTTTCTCTGCATCATTGCCCACGCCAGCGCGTCCATCTCGAATTTACCGGTCTCCTCGATGGATAAATCCAAAGCATGGCCAGGACATTGGCACTCAAAAACACAAATCATCAGCCCCTCGCAAGGGCGATCCCGTCCCAGAAGACGAAAACTCTAGCTTAGAGAGCTCTCAAGACGAAAATAACAACAACAACTCGCAGTCGTCTTCGTCCGCTGACTCCCCTTCGTCCTCCAACAACAGCAGCGGATCCCCCGACTCATCTGACCCGCCTGCAGCCCCACCACCCGAGTCTCCCCCACCTTCTCAGGGCTCGATAGCAAAACAGTCCGTGCCCGACCTTTATCCCCAGGTACTCGCACTCCCCATCGCCCGCCGTCCTCTCTTCCCCGGCTTTTACAAGGCAGTCGTCGTCCGCAACCCAGCCGTCGTCGCCGCCATCAAGGAGATGATGAAGCGCGGCCAGCCCTACATTGGAGCTTTCCTCCTCAAAGAGGACGCCGACAGTGACATCATCACTGATATCAACTCTGTGTACCCCGTCGGCGTCTTTGCCCAGATCACGAGCGTGTTCTCTGCGAGCGGGAAGGAGGACGACAGGGAGGAGGGTCTCACCGCTGTGTTGTATCCTCATCGCAGGATCAAGATCACCGAACTGCTCAAAGCTGGAGAGAGCACTCCACGCGAATCGTCAGAACAAGTCGAGCAACCAGCGACTCCGCAGGAAGATCTCCCAAAAACCCACCCAGGTACGTTTCAAAAATTTCTTTTCCCCATCCAGTTGTGTGTCATCGTTTCTACACTTTCAGGTCCAATGCAGACGTCTTTCTTGCACAAACACGCCATCTCTATCGTTCAAGTCGACAACCTCGTAACACAGCCCTACAACAAAGACGACCAGTACATCCGTGCCTTCATGTCTGAGATCGTCTCCGTATTCAAGGACATCGCTCAACTGAACCCACTCTTCCGCGACCAGATCACCAATTTCTCCATCAACCAAGTCGCCGCAAACGTCTTCGACGAGCCGGACAAGCTCGCTGACTTTGCCGCAGCAGTGTCGACCGGCGAGGTAGGCGAACTGCAGGACGTACTCGAAAGTCTCGTTGTCGACGATCGGTTGCGCAAAGCCCTCCTCGTGCTAAAGAAAGAGCTCATCAACGCGCAGCTCCAGAGCAAGCTCTCCCGAGATGTCGACAGCAAGATCGCAAAGCGGCAGCGCGAGTACTACCTCATGGAACAGCTAAAGGGCATCAAAAAGGAGCTTGGCATGGAGTCTGACGGGAAGGACAAGCTGATCGAGAAATTTCGCGAGCGCGCGGCGGCGTTGCGGATGCCAGAAGTGGTGCGGAAAGTCTTTGACGAGGAGCTAAGCAAACTCATCGGGCTCGAGCCTGCTGCATCCGAGGCGAACGTCACCCGGAACTACTTGGAGTGGCTCACGCAGGTAAGAATGCGGCTGTGCTGGAACCTTTTTTAGTTGTTGTTTATTCCGAATTAGACTGATGATGACCTGCGGGCCAGATCCCGTGGGGCCAGCACTCGCCAGAAAACTACTCGATCGCACACGCGCAAACCGTGCTTGATGAGGACCACTATGGGCTGAAAGACGTCAAGGACCGGATCCTCGAGTTCCTTGCAGTAGGAAAGCTCCGTGGGACAGTGCAGGGGAAGATTATCTGTCTCGTTGGCCCACCAGGAGTCGGCAAGACGTCGATCGGCAAGTCCATCTCTCGGGCGCTTGGGAGGCAGTTCTTCCGTTTCTCTGTCGGAGGGTTGACGGACGTGGCAGAGATCAAGGGACACCGGCGGACATACGTAGGGTGCGTAGCTTCTATTTTGTCGATTGGTACATACATGCATGGTTTATATGTTGGCAATTTTTTTGCCAGGGCATTACCGGGCAAGATTATACAAGCACTCAAGCGAGTCGGGACCGAAAACCCTCTTGTGCTGATCGACGAGGTGGACAAAATTGGACGGGGTATCAATGGAGACCCCGCAAGTGCACTTTTGGAGATGCTTGATCCAGAACAGAATAATAGCTTTCTGGATCACTAGTGCGTGTTCATCGTTCACTATTATTATATGAAACTATTACTGATCTACTCGTGTCACAACTAGCATGGATGTCCCTGTTGACCTCTCACGCGTTCTGTTCGTGTGCACCGGTGTGTTTAATTTACTGCTTACTACTATTACGGAACCAACACTTGCAATACAGCAAACAACCTCGACACGATCCCTGCACCTCTTCTTGACCGTATGGAAGTGCTTGAGGTCAGCGGGTATGTCTCGGAGGAAAAAGCGGTGATCGCAGACAAGTACCTCGGCCCTCAGGCGAAAGATGCATCTGGGCTCAAGGATGCGGACGTCCTCCTGGACCCCGCCGCGGTGGACGTGCTCATCAAGTATTACTGCCGGGAGAGCGGTGTGCGGAACCTTAAGAAACATATCGACAAGGTCTGGTGGTGGTAGTTATCTGTGTTTGCCTATTTTTGATGCTGATGAAAGATGGGGGTTTTTTTTGTGGTAGATTTACAGGAAGGCTGCGCTCCGGTTGGTTCAGGACCTTGGTGAAGATGTTTTCCCAGAGCCAGTCGTAGCTGCGTCGGAGTCCACTGGCGAGTCCACTGCGGCTCCAAAGTCCGTTGGATCTCAGGAACCCAAGACCGACGAGCCTCTCAAGTCATCCACGACCGCCGACTCAGTCGTTCCACCGTCCACGTCTGCCGATGAATCGGCGGAGAAAGTGGTGACAACTGTGCAGCGCAAGCCGCTCGTTGTGCCAGAGAGTGTGCACGTAAGGATCACGCCTGAGACGTTGAAGGATTACGTCGGTCCGCCAGTGTACCAGAAGGACCGGATGTATGTGAACGCGCCGCCAGCGGGGGTCAGCACGGGCCTTGGGTATCTTGGGAATGGGTCAGGGGCGGTGATGCCTGTGGAAGCTATGGTGCGTTCACGTTTTTTTTTTGGGGCCCCGCCCCTACTAAAAGAGACATTCGGTGGTGTAATAAAGAGCATGCCTGGGAAGGGCGGGCTTCAGTTGACGGGGAAGTTGGGCGAGGTGATCCGTGAGAGTGCGCAGATCGGTTTGAGCTGGGTGAAGAGCCACGCATTCGAACTGGGGATTACCAGTGTTCGGGGGGAGCAGTTCTTGACCGACCGAGATGTCCATGTGCACATGCCAGAGGGGAGTGTCGGAAAAGAAGGCCCCAGCGCGGGAACTGCGATCTTGTCTGCCTTTGTATCGTTGTTCACGGGGACGCGAATCGATCCTGATATAGGTGCGGTGCTTGCTTGTATATACTCTGATGGGGTTGCAGCTGGGGTACTGATTGGTGCGCAGCGATAACGGGGGAGATCTCGCTTGTAGGGCAGGTGTTGCCGGTTGGCGGGCTGAAGGAGAAGATCTTGGCGGCGCACCGGGCGGGCATCAAGACGATCGTTGCACCCGCTGCGAACCGCGCGGATATTGAAGAGAACGTTCCGGAGAGCGTGAAGATTGGGATACGATTTGTGTATGTGGAGGATGTACGGGAGGTGCTTCGGGAGGTTTTTCGGGGGGAAGAGGTTGCGAAGCGGTGGGAGGAGACGTTGGAGACGCGGTGAGGCACACTGGCTTTGCGTTTGCAATAGTTTGATTGGCACATATACTAGTATATTTTGTTTTGCACTTGCATATATTATAGACCACCCAGCTCATCGTTCACTTTTACTTATTGTCGAGTACCTCGGTCCAAGAGAATGGCGCTTGTGTTTGTTATTTCCTTTGCTAGTCGATCATCAATAAAATCAATTATCAATCATCCGCGGAGATAGGAAATAGGCGTTATCGGTTATCGCAAAATTAATTTCATGCACGCAAAGATTGCATAAATAAATATTGAGAGACGTTGACAAGTCGAGCGGGTACTGTATATGACACGCTTACCGTCAGAATGCAGGTTTATCCACAACCTCATACCATCGCCACTTGTCTCCGACCAACCCATCTTTCGGATACCATCCACAACTCGATAAACCGTCCCCGATTCAAGTATTTCCGCCAAGGCATGATAGCAGTCATCGAGTGGAGGGCCTCTTGTTACCACTGGCCACAAACTATCACTCACTTCCACGGATTGGAACCTGTAGAAGGTACCCTCTACAAGCCACATCACCCGAGGAAAGAGCTGTCGTTGGCGTTCTTGATTTTTCGGCCGGAATGCACGGTCCCCCTGATCGCAGGATGTGCATTTAGGTTTTTGTTGTCGACAATATTAATGTCATATGTTCTTGGTAACGGAAGGCTTTAGCAGGATTGCCGCCATAATCTGGACGATAAGCGAATATGGAGCAACAAGGTGGTGTTTACGAAATCGAACGAGCAGACGACGCCTCCATTCCGCCGGATTGTTGCCCCCACCCCGCGACACAGTCTGCGGGAATCGTGGATGATCGAGGGAAATTGGTGGACCCGACAAACTTCTCGCATGGTGATCTTGTGCCTGGCAAGATAAGGGAGAGTGACTCACTGAGTCAATATTCACGAAGTTGTGATACCTCACGCCACGCCGCAATATACAGAAGTTTTGCACCCCGAAACATATAAGTAAAGGTTTTTCCATCAGAGGTAGTTTGTTTGTTGCAGTCTAGGCGACAGCCTGAGCAGCCAATGCCTGACGTGAAGTCTTGTCGAAATTCGGTTTGCATGTTGCCGACTGCCAGTGGCACGACCACGACCACTTATTGGACGCGACTTGATCATGAGCCTCAGGAAGATAGCGCCCCGTGGAAGCGGAGACGCCACTACGGGCAAACAAAGCCTTAATGTGAGTCAAGGGTGTATTACTAGTATAACGCTTCGCACTCAGTCCACTGGCGCACTTCATTTCCGATCCGGTATTCGGCCCTAGACACTGTCAACTGACAACTTGTGTGCCTGGAGCTACAAAGTTAAAAGCACCCGTTCCCATGTTAGAATATTGGCGTTTCTCACGTGGTTTCCACTGGCCGTGAAAACTTTCAGGGATTTTCGTTTCCAATCATTATCACCCCTCCTACCAAACTGGGCAAAACCGGTAAATACTTGAGTTGCTCCAACCATCTCAAGCGCAGTCTTACTGCAGGCTGAGGTTGAGCCCGGTTCGCGTTGCAACACAGTATTCCAATACCATCATGTCCTCATCGGACGACTGCAGCTTGAGGCTTGAGGCTTGTGGATGTACGAGGTCTCGAGCGTTATCTCAGGGTGCCAAGATCGCCATAGGCCGATCATCAATTCTCAAGATAAGTTCTATTCATAGATGTACTCCTTTCTTTAATGGTCCATGGAGACGCATGGGTCGTCTGTGATTGCACGATAAGCCGGTTGACCGTTCCTTGGCATTCCCAAGCTCGATGCAACCAGATAGAAAACTATGGGTTCCAATCGTCTTCGAAATTCACACCCCCCTTTGGTGCCCCACTAGGTGAGTGCGTCTTTTTTTTAACTATACCGCCGATTCTGGCGATCTTATTCCTATTGACAACTTCACAACTTGAAGGATACAACTGAAATGTCAACCGATAATCCTTTGGCCCCTCCTTGGCTTGACAAGGGCGATAACGCTTGGCAGCTCACTGCTGCCAGCTTGGTCGCTTTCCAAAGCATTCCCGGTCTCGTCGTTTTATACGCTGGCATTGTGAAGAGAAAATGGGCCGTCAACGCAGCATTCATGGGGTTCTACGCCTTTGCCTCTGTTCTTATCTGTTGGGTGCTATGGGCGTACAAGGCGTCCTTTGGGAAGAAAATGCTTCCCTTCGTTGGTGTACCCGGTCCGATTGTCACAATGAACGATGAACTCAAGCAGGCTTTACTGCCCGCCTCCGGTGTAACTGCAAATTTCCCCCTTTCTACCATGGGTGAGTCGTTGCGCCATTGCGTCAGACGTAGCTGCGGTCATTAACATCGGTCAATCGCGCCCGCGCCCGCGCACACACACACGCACACGCACACGCACAAAAGTTTACTTCCAGTTCGTCTTCGCAGCCATCACAGTGGTTATCATGGCCGGCGCTTTCTTGTGTCGCATGAACTTTTTGGCCTGGATGGTGTTCGTGCCGTTGTGGATCACCTTGTCATACACTGTTGGCGCATTCAGCCTTTGGGGCGGCGGCTTCCTTGCCAAAATGGGCGTCATAGATTATTCCGGCGGCTACGTCATCCATGTCTCATCGGGCACAGCTGGTTTCGTTGGGGCGTATTGGATTGGGCCACGTTTAGAGCGCGATCGCACACATTTCCGACCCAACAATCTCCTCCTCGTGATGCTCGGTGCGGGTATCCTTTGGACTGGCTGGAACGGATTCAACGGTGGTGATCCTTACGCGGCTAGTCCTGACGCAGGCGCAGCCGTGCTCAACACGAACGTCTGTACCGCCATGTCGACTTTGACCTGGACAATATTGGATATTATCGTCTACAAGAAACCCGCAGTCATTGGCGCAGTCAGCGGCATGATCACTGGTCTGGTAGCGATTACACCCGCGGCTGGTGTAGTCACCGGCTGGGGTGCTATCGTTATCGGACTCCTATCCGGGTCTGTCCCGTGGTTGACGATGAATACATTTGGGAAGAAGGCCTTTTTCCGACAGGTGGATGACTGCCTTGGCGTCTTCCACACCCACATGGTTGCGGGCGTCCTGGGTGGCTTTTTGACCGGGATTTTTGCCACGACGCAAGGTAGCACAGCCTTTGGGCTAACCAATCCCGGTGGTGCCATTTACAGGAACGGGAAACAAGTTTGGCTGTAAGTCACCCCCCCCCCCCCCCCCCTTAATGCGTATCTTTTTTTTGCGATAACGCTTTTTTTTCTTGAATAAAGGCAAATCGTCGGTGCTTTATTCATCATCGGGTGGAACATCGTCTGGACTTCGCTCATTCTTCTTTTCATCAAATACGCGTTGCGCATACCGCTACGCATGTCGGACGCGGACTTGTTGGTTGGTGATGACGCGATTCATGGGGTCAGTCCAACGTTCTTGTTATCGCGAATCCGTTGCTGAAAAACAAGATAATATCTGATTCGCGTTTTTTTCTTCTTTTTTTAACGCAAATAGGAAGAGGCATATTTCTTCGCTGACGAGCCAGTAGGAGACGAAGCAGAGATCGGTGTATCAGGGAGAGGTGACAGGGATCCCGAGAAGGGTTTCGAGTCCCCGACAGTCGAGACACAGAAGTAATCTCGGGTTGGTTTTCATTGTTTTTCCATGTTCAACGCCCCCGCCTCCCCCACCCTCTGATATCGCTTTTCCTCAGGTTTTAATGTCTGTCATCGGGTCTCACTCCCTCATGCTCATGGAAAAGATGATCCATCATGCCTTAAATGACTTTATGCGCACTATCTATCCTTTTTTTTTGTCAAGTTTGTTTCCTGTATTAAGAAGTTTTTCTTTCTTTCGTCTCTACATTTTGTTTAGGTTGATGATATCGGGCCAAAATATGTTGCCCATAAACAATTTGTTCTTTTTGGAGAATGGCAGGAGGTGATATAAATTTAATGAGAATTTCCTTGATTTTGAGATGAACAGAGCTACTAGAGTTGTGACATCATAAATAAATGAAACTGCTCACTTTCCCACACCATTACCATTACTAATTAGTAAAGGGACAGCAATCACTTCTCATTACTAATTAGGCAGGAATACCTACACACCAGCACTGGTAAAACCAGTGGCACTATGACGTTCCACTGGCACTGACCAGGCACAATTTCTACAGACCTTACTATCATGCAAGGGGGTGGTGGAATGGGAATCCCGAACCAGGGGTGGTGGGTGGGGGTCCAGCCGGGGGCCTTAAATTTTTTTCCGACTTGGGTTCAAATGTGCCCTAAAATGGACATACATAGCACACAATGAGAAGAAGAGCTGTCCATGTGAGAAGCAGCTGTCCATGGATCAATACATCATAGTGTTGCCACGGTCTGGTTAAAGACCGCGGACTGTTCGGACTGGACCGAAATTTAACCGAACCATTGGTAACGGTCTGGTTACGGTCCCAGTAGTGATGGTACAGTTCGGTTCTGAACCTGGGTTCGAACCTGAACCTACATGAACCGAACCTAAGTTCAGTTCAAGGTTCGGGGTAATGCCTGAACCGAACCTTAGGTTCAGTTCAAGGTTCAGTCAAAGACAGAATCTTGTGAACCTGAACCTAATCTTTCACATATTAATCTAATTTCTGCTGAGTAGAGACTTAGTTTTGGTCCAACTATTTACTGACTTGAAATTTAAGCACCATTAATAATAGAATCTAGATTAGTCAGAGTTTATACAGTTGCAATTAGTGTTTCTGTAACATGAATATTTGCAAACTTAAATATATTTTAAAATGTCAAGTTGAAATTCAGCCTAGGATGACATGTTGTGTGATTCAGTTATACTGATTGCAAGTTAAAATACAGCAAAACATTTGCAATGACCATCTGAACAGTTGTCCAGGATATTTCATGCTTACTGTGCTTCAGACACATCTAACACAAGATTCTATTGATTTATTCACAGTGAACATGGACACAGTACATGTAATTGAGGAGTCAAACCATTAGCACAACAACAATGTAGAGTGGTAGGAAATAAAGGAAAAATTTGGATTGAGAAAATTGATTAGCTAGTATACTTGTATTTTCACAGGTTCAGTTCAGGTTCAGCCTGGCCTGAACCTGAACTGAACCTATCTGAACCTGAACCAAAGGTTCAGTTCAAGGTTCAGCATATGAGCTGAACCGAACCTCAGGTTCAGTTCAAGGTTCAGATTTTTTTGGCCTGAACTGAACTGAACTGAACCTGACCATCACTAGGTCCCAGACCACGGTTAACTGTGGACCGACTGGTTCAAAGTTCCAATTTGTGGGCATAGGTAGTGTTGCCACAGCTATAGCCGATGTTTTATAAAAAGTTGCCTTTTTAGGCTAGTAAAATTAGCTAAAATTATGAAAATATTTGAGGAGATGGGCAAAGCCAAAAGCTGGGGGGTCACTTAAGGGTGCTAAGAATTTGGTGCCCAATCTTCAGAGTTATTCAACCATAGCTGTTGAGCCTACACAACAAACAAGGTTCAGGGTTGGCCCAGTGATTTGCCAGAAAAGGATATGCAACGGTCCGCCAGACCTTGATTTGGCATTAGATGAGTCTTTGTTTAGTAATTTCACATATCCACATGTGGATGTTACAAATCTGCGATGGCACTGCATTTCTATCAATGGTAGTCCATATATTGCGCTGACCTTCGAAAAGCCCCAATAATAGCCATTGTCGATCGAGTGATGCGGTTGTTAAGGCAGCCTGGGCAACAGAGGTTCTGCCATGGTTTTTCGAAGGTTGGCCCAGGGTTTGCTTCTAGCCCTCAGTAAAGACGGTACCAAGGCTAGTACAGGGTTCGGTGGAGGTTCACCAACCTGGGGCATTATAGCCAGGGAAATTGAGACATTACAGATTTTAGGATCCGATAAGAAGCATAACGACATTGCCAGAATCTCATACAAACATATATGTACTATTGTACAGTATAGACCTCCTCAGTATAATAATAGACAGATGGGCTGATATCAGTGCGGGTACGAATCAGCAAATGTAGAAACTAAATGCTGGAACGTAGCCCAAATTCCTGCATGAATATGACGCTGTTCGATGTCATTCGGGGGTAATTCTAAACCATCTTCTTCGCCGTCCCCAATGTCAATGTCGTCGCTAGCACCACCATCACTCCCCTTGAGCTCGGCATCATGAGCATTTGTCATCCAGGTTTGAATGTAATGACCTTGGAGGGGGATCTTGGGATTCCACTTCAGCCAATCCCCATAGGGGAATGACGGATACGCTGCAGTAAAACTCATCCAGAACGCCTCGCAACCCCATATCCACTCTGGGCTTTGGGAGTCTCCGATGACAGATATGAGCCAATCTTCAATATTCGGGGTAAGATCTGCCCAGCTCGCAGCACTGAATGGGTTGAATGTCGGCGTGAGTGGAAGAAAAGTGACGAGAGGGACAAGTTCAGTAAAGGGGATTTGAGAGAAAACCTGTGAAAAGGGAAGGGTAAGGGTGAGCAAGGGGGTGGGATTGAGCATACCTCATTGTCGTCCCATCCGACATGATGAGAAGTTCGGATGGCAGTTTGGATGGGTAGGCTAGTGGTATTTGCAACATGTAAAACGGGGAGTGTAAAGTTGGCGTATTCTTCAGGGAGTGAGACGGATATTTGAAGAGGCTTTTGATAAAGAAAAAGTGAGACGTAGATGGAAACGAATAAATTAAAGGACTCACAACGGTTTTCTCTGAAATGTTGGGTGGAAGACTTCCCAGAAATGAGACGGAGACAAAGAAAGGGTGAAGGCCAGACTGAGTTGCACCCCTCTGAAGCAAATTTGGAAAAACGATTGAGGTGGTCATGATTGACATGTTGGTTGACAAGACTTCATGTGGCGAGACTTCGTGTCAACAAAGTCACGTGCATATTACACTTAAGGCTGTCACAGTCGGAAGTGCACCACCTCGCGGATGAGTGCTCTCCATGATGAATTCTCGGCAGCTGGATGAATGAGGTGAGTGATTACTGCCCCGACTGGATGCTAATTGCAATGTTTTTCACAGTTTTTCGCCGTTGCACCGATGGGAACATCACATGTCTTGTGTGCCCCTCCATTCATGGACCCCTCACAATGAAACCGAGCCACGTTCGAGACCACCAGAGCACCGCTGATACGCAGTCTCTCCCTTTGGGCATGGAATCTCTCATAGGTTCCAATTCTACTTTCCCTACAACTCTTCCGCGTCCCACGTACATGCGAAACATCAGCGCGCCGCCCGTGACTTGCGCGACTTACGCCGATCGACGCGCACGTGACTGCGACATCTTTGCTGTATCTTAACCGCGCAACCCGGTCTCAATACGCTGAAACATGACCATTAAACACATCCTATATGTTTGGACACTGAGTCCGATACCAGAAATGTAATTCATCCGGTTTATCTTCGTCTTTTCGCCGACTTTCATGTGATATTCGCTGTTATTTCAAATCCTTCGCTATTCCGTTCCCGTTTCGTCGCTTTCATGCGATATTTCGCTGCATTTCTATTTCACTCATCCACCCTTAAACCCCTATCCCTTTAGAATATAAAAAAATGTAGAAAATGAACGACAAAGAACCCAGTTCTCCCCTCCCCATTAGTTTGCGTCTTAAGTTTAAAAATCCAGTTATTCCTATTCCAATTTGCATCTTTTCTCGTTGCGCACTCTCTGCTATCGCGACCCAAGTCGTAGTGTAGAACCCTCATCTCGTTGCGTCATTGCTGCGTATCGTGCTGTCATCTAGGACACCCAGCTAAGCCTTCCGATTCTTGTTTATCACTGCGTTGCGATATTGCGTTACCTCGCGACCCTCCGCGTTTGTCTATTTGATTGCGCATATTATTGCGCATTATCGCGTTATTGTCGGGAGTGTCCCAAGTCCCGTTCGCACCTTTGCGACGTTTTCATCTTTTATTATCTCTTTATCCGGGGTTATAGACGTGGAAACCGCATCACCGCAAAGCACCAGAGGCATGAAAATAAGCACCTTGCAAGTTTGCAACAACTGGGACCGCAGGTGGACCCTCATCCTGCACCTGTCTTGCAAGAGATTTCACTGCCCCATCAAATAGAATCCCGTCAGCCTGGAAGCAGCACGCAATGCAAAGTTATGATCGAGGATGTGCTAGATGACGACGACGACGACTACGGCGATGAGGATGAGGACGGTGGCAGCGGCAGTGGTGGTGATATATATGACATGCCGATCGATACAATCCTGGTCGATGATGACAATTTGGCTCCGATCATGGAGCTTTGGCAAATGTACCTTGGCGACCAAATGTTTGAGCTTGGTCAGGATGCTGCCCACCAATTACAGGAAGCCGTTGATGCCCTCAAGCAAAATCCACTTTTTTCTCTCCGGAGCATGGAGGAACTCTGCGTTGAGCCTGAGATAGATGATGACTTGGGGGATATGGACAGTAGCGATGACTCTGAATCAGAAGGCAAGTTTTAATGACACAAGCCCATGCCTGAAACTGACATTGACCGCTCCCTAGTGTCTGTTACTGTCAAACGACCAGGCAAAAATCCCCCAACATACCCATGGCCATTGATGGAGGTGGGTATACGCTAGTGTGATTTGTTTTTGGGCCATTATTGAGCTATGCCCATTGCAGATGTTCCTCACTGACATTTTGTTCAGCTCTCCCTGCCTGCGCTTCTCCAAAAGACAGAAGAAAGTGGTGCTGAATTGGGCCAAAGATCTCAATGCCCCCACAGTTCCAACATACAGTGGTATTCAGCATTGTCAGAAGAATATTCAAGAACTTATCGGCAATTGAGAAAGTCACCTCCGCTTCAGGGACCATTTTTTATATCAATGATATTGGGAAGGCAATTTCAATGGTAAACCTTTAGGTTAAATTAGTTACTAGTCAACTTAAATGGCCCTAGGATTACTCAAATCCCATCACGTGTCTTTCCATGTGCGACTACCCCAAAGACGGTGGTGGAAAATCAACCGACCACTTCAATGGTGAGAAGATGCTATTTGGTCTTCTGGAAGATATTGCCTCTCCTGCTGTCCGTGTGGATGGAAGTATTTTTTATATGCATGAGCTACTTCGGCTTGATACTGGAGGATATTTCATCCCGGAACAATTCATCTATGTGGAATCTACACAAGTACCTACACCACAAGATCTGGTGGCTGAGCCAGTGTTAATGGCTTTTGGATACAATGTTGAGGCGAGTGAGGTAAGTCTCATATGATTTCCTTTTTTTCATGGAATCTCTGACACTGGTGAATAAATTTCCAAGGCAGGGTTCATCGTGGACAAAGAAGAAGTTCTCATCCCCATTTCAAAATTTGTACAGTCTTTCGATGAGATTTCCAAAAGTATGGATTTCTCAAATAAATTTGCAGGTAAATGTTTTCAGTTGTCTGTCCATTACACGCTGGTCTCAGGCTTCAAGTAGAAAATTCTAGAGTATGGGCCGCAAAAATGCCAAATCCCCTTCGAGCAAAAGCCAAGGGACGGTGTAGTAGTGGTGCCTGTCATGTCACGTGACCTGGACCTTAGTCAGTAGCCAGTTCCGGATGTAGTAGACAGTTCTCTATCCCATCCACCTTGACCTTTCCGTGCGATTCCGTCCCTGATCCCGAGAGGTCCCTCGGGACCACTCCATTGTGGTGATGAGAGCGCGATTCGACCCACGCAGCTAGACGAGACCACCCCATTCCACTCATATATCGATTTTCAGTACAGAGCAACACATCTTCGAGCACAGAGAACACCCCGAGAGCCCACCCGCGTGATTCCACGCAGCAAACCCATGCAAAACCCTACCAAAAACAGTCTCCGAATGCCCAAGCGCTTCGTCCGCATCCTGCTACACGCCCCGCGACCATCCTCACGACTTTTCGCGCAACCTCAACATTCCGCACAGCCACCTCGCGCAGCCACGTCACCAGCTTCGCCCACCAAAAACCCAACCAACCACGCCCAACCACGGCACCCCACGCTCCTTACAAGACCCCCACGAGGCTGCCGAGCCGGACGACGAATCCAACAACGCCGTCGCGCAGCAAGACGCGCCCTCGACCTCACCGTCCCCGTCTTCGACCTCCCATTTTACATTCGGACTCCCACAGCCGCCCCGTCACCACTTCCCTCGTCCTCACCCTCTCCGTTTCCACCCCCAACCATCCCTTACCGCGTCGCCCAACTGCCACGTCACCAAGTCGACTGGCACACCTCGCCCGCGTCGGCACCTGTTTCCTCGATCCCATGGGCCCAGCGCAACACGCCCGTGTCGACTTTCTCGCGCGTACAACACCAGCACGGCCCCAACGGCCCATGCCCACGCGAACGACGCGTCCGGCCCCACCCAGCGTGACCAAACGACGAACTGGGCATACGCGCACCTGCGAGCACCACGCCGACTCGTTTCATGGCCCCACACGCCCGTTCCCAGCACCATCGACCACCCCCGCGCATCCACAGCCCATCCCAGCGCGAACGGCACACCCCGCTCCTCCATACCCCGTCTACACACGCGCGACCCCACGTCCCAATCCCCACACATCTACACACCCCCACGACGACCTACCCACGCGATACGGCCCCCCCAACCACGTACCCAGGGACGCAAATCCGTCCACCACGCCCCAAGGTCACATCCCCCATTGCCCCACCCACACGACGTACTACGATGGCCGTACCCCAAACGGACGTGTTCATGGCCCTGCCCACGCATCGTATGGCGGCCCCACATCCCCCCGCGGCGACCCATGGCCAACGACCCATTCACTGACTCCGTGCCGTCTTTTTCCGCGTCCCTTTCCCCATTCCACCACCATTTTCCCATTTTTTAGCACATTATCCCAGTTTCCTTCTCACCCGGTGCAGGGCTCCTCGTTCTTAGACCCCCATGGAGTAGACTAGGCCCTTCTTGTTTCTCTGGTCGCTGTTTTGCCTTTTTCTTTCCTTTCTTGTTTTTTGCTTTTTGTTTTTTTGTTTTTTTGTTTTGTTTTGTTTTCCTCTTTTGTTAGCGACGAGGGCGTCGCTACAGAGAGGAGGGGCACTTGTAGTAGTGGTGCCTGTCATGTCACGTGACCTGGACCTTAGTCAGTAGCCAGTTCCGGATGTAGTAGACAGTTCTCTATCCCATCCACCTTGACCTTTCTGTGCGATTCCGTCCCTGATCCCGAGAGGTCCCTCGGGACCACTCCAACGGATGGTCTATTCTGTCCCCCTGATTATATTCATGGATGACGTCTCCGGAAACATTTTGAAACAATGGAACAAACACCATGTGATATACATGTCCAATACCAACCTACCTCAAGAGATGATTGAAAAAGAATTCTATGTACAATTTGTAACATCATCTCCACATGCTGCACCAATGGAGTTGATGAGGGGAATGAGGGAATCAATAGAGTATAAGCATATCACAATTTCTTTGGGATCACAGATGATAAAATATCACATCTAGGAAAGCAGCAGAATCTGGTGTTGTGTCATATGATGCCAAATTTGAAGAAGAGGTGCTGCTCATACCATATGGACTTTTTTTTGCTGGCGACAATCCAATGCAAGCAGAGGAATGTAGCCATGCTGGCCTCAAGTGCAACTATTTCTGTCGAACTTGCAAAGTCGGGGGAACAAAGAAGTTTAAAGAGACAGATGAGGGATTCTTGAGCCTGTTTCAGGTATTTTCCAGAATATGACCTGGTTTTGGTGACAACTGATTTGTCCTTCAGTCTGCAGAGCTTCAGAAACCTGAAGAAACAACCGAACAAGCATGCCAACTTATCCAGCTTGTGATGTTGTCTGGGGGGACTGAAAAAGTTAAAAATGCAGTCACTGAAACTGGCATATGAGATTCTGCAACAACCTCTATTGTCAATACTCTGCTTGATCTTGGGAAGCGTCTTGGGAAGCGTGAACCAGGACAAATGAAGCTAACACAGTCTGAAGTCCTGCTGAAGCTGCAAAATGAGCTCAATGATGTCTTGGTGGACAGATCAATTGTGGATGCAATTAATCCCTTGCTTGGGATAAAAGGTATTTTTTGTACCAATAAAATGAACAATAATTCATGATTGGTTTCAAGGCATGAATATACACCAAGATACACCAACTGAGGTTCTTCACACCATTCTCCTTGGGGTTGTCAAGTATTTCTGGGCACAAACTGTTCATTTATTGGACAAGTCTAAATTGCTCGACCTTTTCCAACTTTGGTTTGATTCTCTTGACTCAGACGCCTGCAATGTCTCCAATCTCAATGCAGATTATATCTGCCGCTATAAAGGAGGACTGGTTGGAAAGCATTTTAAGAGCTTGGCACAAGTAATGCCATTTCTCATTTATGATTTTGTGCCTGAGATGGTTTTGAATGGCTGCCATTGGAAAACTTGTTGTCCTGCTGTGGCATACAGAAATTGAGGACCTAGAGCAGTATCTGGTGGGTAGTAAATTTAATTCATGCTAATTGAATATTCTACTGATTGGCATCTGTAGGCCCAATTATCCCTTGCCATCAATGATTTTCTTACCATCACAGCACAATGTGCTCCCAGCATTCTCATCAACAAGGCGAAATTCCACTTTCTTCTTCACATTGTTGCATATATCCGTCGATTTGGTCCAGCCATCATCTTTTCAACTGAGCGATACGAATAATTCAATCATGTGTTTCGACTGGCATGCATCTACAGTAATCGACAATCTCCAAGTCGTGATACATGCAACGCATTTGCCTCACAAGATCGAGTCAAGCACATTGCTCTTGGTGGATACTGGTTTGATCAATCATTAAAAAAATGGGTTCGTGCTGGGCCTGCCATCCTTCAACACATGGAACAACATCCAGAGCATGCTCGCTTTCTTGGTTACACTCCCAAGGCCATTAAAAAGCCAGGTAAGCATATATAAATAAGTGACATGATTTCAATAAATATTGATTAGATCTCCAGGCTTTGCCAAGCTTTCACATGAAAAATCAATGCCACCAAAACCTTGCAAGTGGAAAGACACTCACTGCTCTTCAGTTATCACCAATTCTGAAAAGGATGAGAAGCGTTTCTTTGTTGCTGATTCCTTTGTTGCACAAAATGGTGATATCATCAAGCAGGGTAAAAGTGGAATATTTCTTCAACCTTCAGGTTCCAAGGTGTGTCATACTCTTATTAAATATTCCAGACATGAGGGAATTTCTGATTCACACTTTGTATAGACATTTATTACAAAAATCAAGGAAATACTGGTGCCATCTGACTCAAGTATGGACATTGCCACTCATGTTGCAATTCAACACTATGATTTTCTTCCTTTCAAACATCCAATTCTTCACTTGCCTTGTCTTCAACTTCGCAGAACAGAAACCATTGTGGATGCAACAGTTTGTCTCTATTTGCAATTAGAAACACTAGTGTCTAACTTTAAACAATACTCAGGATGCAATATGTGCTGTGAACATTCAGCATGATTGTTCCATGTCTGGCTGTACTAAAACCACAACAAGCCAACTCCGTCAAGAGCGTACTAACACTACCAAGAAGCGCCACCTCCTCTCCCACTCATCAACAAATCAATATGTTCTCAACTCACATTCCATTCACAACTTTCAACATATTGCTGCTGCCACACCATCCTCACTCAAAGCTACCTTCACACTTATCCCTGTTGGTGATGCTGAGCAAATTCAAAAACTTGCTGCAAAATGAATTTGTGACAAAAAGGATACTCCAGAGACACCAATTGGTGAAGGTGGTCAGGCTGATGAAGAGGTTGAGGGTGATGCTCCAGCATTTGTTCACATTAGCAGACCAAAGAAAGCCACAAAAACTGGGAAACGCAAGCGAACTAAATAGCTTTGATGATTGTATAATATATTTATCTTGAATGTTTTTTATCAGAGGCCTTTGAATGTATGGTAAACATACTTACAATGTATACCGTTAGAAAATGTTACCATGGTCTCAGCAGCTGTGGCACCACCAACACCAGCACTATCAGGTGTAGTGTTGCCATGGCCAAGGCTAATGATTGGCTAGTAGCTGTTAGCCTAGCTGAATTTAGCTTAGCTGGACCCCAGCTAAGCTAAGGCTAATAACCAGCTACCAGCTATGGCTACCTCAAAATTTTGGCCATAGCTGGCAGCTAAGCTGCAGCGAATTACAATACAGTCATCTAAGTAGTATACTAATTATTTTCTTAGAAGTTTTTAGTTAAAATGCAACAAAAACGAAGGTTCCTGTGTATATAACATGTGTGACATGGTGGGTCACACTAATCACATTGAATCAAACATGAGCACGATGGCTCGTTGAGAGCCATCATGCTCCAGGTGAGTTTTTATTTTAATCTTTCATTATCTTTGACTAACACTATACTATCTAGGACTGCTGGATGACAAAATCCAGCACCAGGACACTCACCACAATGGCAACATCAACAGCTGCAATGACAGCAGCAGGGACTACAGCATCCACAATGGTGGCAACAGCAGCAGGGACAGTGGCTCAGCAATGAGGACGACAATTGCAACAGCAGCAAGGACAGCAGCAGTAACAGTGAGGACAATGGCAGCGAGGGCAGCAGTGGCAAGCAGCAACAATGGCTGCAGCAGCAGCAATACCAGCAGCTACAGCAACAGCTACAGCAACAGCAGCAGCAGCCACAATGCAACAATGACAGCGGCAACAACGATGGTGGCAATGACGATGATGGCAGCAGCAGCAACAATGGCAGCAGCAACGACAGCAGCAGCAGTGACAACGATTGCAGCAGCAGCAACAGCAGCATCACCATGATGCAGCACCAGCACCAGCAGCTACAGCAACGCAGCGGCAGCAACACAGTGTCCCCACCCTCTTACATGTTATATTAGATGTCATGTACTAGTAGATACAAAATATATTAAAACTATGTACCCCCAGGCATGATGTGCATGAGTATCAGCTAGTGTTGCCACGGCTCAGTCCGGCTCGGCTCGGCTACGGCTAACAACGGTTAACCCATACATGGGTTGTTAGCCAGACCAGACCGTTGTGGCAACGGCTAAGCCACGGCTAACCATCCAAAAAAGGAAATTTGTCAGGTGACCCAGGTCGGCCAGGTCCATTATTTGTATTTACCGTTTTGTTCATTGCTCACCTGTACAAAGTACAAGTGAGCATTCCCCGACTCATCATTCGCCTGTACAAAGTACTAGCGAACTTTTATTTTGGCTCAGACGCGCCCTAACCTCTTGGCTCAGAGACTCTTGCATTCCATCGTTGTTCGTCTTGGCTCAGACTTGCCCTAACTTCTTGGCCTCCGAGACTCCTTCGTTCCATTCTCGCTCGCCTGTACAAAGTACAAGCGAGCTCCAGCCTCCAGGTATGTCTTGGCTCGGGTGCTCCCATCACTCTAGCTGTTCTCGTTCGCCTGTACTGAGTATCAACAAGCTCCACGCTCCCATTGGCCTTGGCTCAGGTGCTCCCATTGGTCAATCTATTCTCGTTGGCCTGTACAGTGTATCAGC
Source organism: Hygrocybe punicea (assembly GCA_963556145.1). Classification (NCBI taxonomy): domain Eukaryota; kingdom Fungi; phylum Basidiomycota; class Agaricomycetes; order Agaricales; family Hygrophoraceae; genus Hygrocybe; species Hygrocybe punicea. Next base: position 6,524,548 of record OY744468.1, on the reverse strand, counting down.
GAGCTCTTTGACTTCGTCTTTCACCGCTCCTTTGCATCCCTATCTGTGTGTACCTTTTTTTTTGCACCTATTCTATTAACCCAAATACTGCTGTCAGATGCCGTTGACCTTCAAAACCTTCATCCTCGACAACTTTGTAATCACCTCCCCAAATGCGGGTCCCTTAGCTGCCTTCCCCAGTTACCACAATTTCGACTGTGATGATCCAGGGCCAGAGTGGACCTATACAACGAATTGGGCGTGCAACGATCTTCCACAGCTCCCATTTGTGCCCCGTTCGATACGATGGGATCACCCATTAATACAGCGTCTAGTCTGTGATTACAAGTCGCTACCTATCGAACGCATCCGTGGTGGGTTCCAATTATCAGCTGCTACCTGAGAAAAATGGCACGATCTTGAAACCTCTCTCTATGTGGTTGCTCAGGAATTACTGGGAAAAGCCCTGGGTGCCTTTTTTCCACTTGAATACAGATGTTTCCCCATCCCTCACACATACGGCTACCTCCACATTCATACACATGAACACTCAGCCCAAAAGTGTGCCATGAAGTCCCGAGATGCTTTCATACCGTTGATGGGACTGTGTTCGATGGCCATCTCATTTTTCACAGCCAGCTATGTCCCATATGGCGACGACCCCAACTGGGTGAAGATACTCACTAGCAAAACCAAGGTCCACCCAGAGTGGGTCCAGCAACTGCGGGATTCACCGATCGCCGACTTCACCGACAGCGTTCCGAGAGTAGGCATGGTCATTGACGTGCATCAATGCAAATGGTTGGCACACATCCCAAGACTCGTCAGAGTCAATATCCCTATCTGGTTCGTATGGAGCACCCTCGACAAGCCCCTACACATATCACCCAAACCTGAGGTGGCAAACTACTTACCCAATAATGCACAAGTCCAGATTGCCTGCCAGCAGTGGCAGTTGGAGCAGTTGTCTCCGCCACTGCCTAGCCCTACCACTGATGTAACATCCTCCAAGAAGTTCCCTAAGCCAAATCCAGGCTCTCACCAGAAACTTGGAGAAACTTGGCAGGAATTCTTTGTTCGACAAGCAGTACGCCACGAGAAAATTGCTGCCATGGAGACTGCACAAGAAACAGCCGCTCGCTTGGCTCGTCAGAAGGAAGATGAACACTTTCGCGCACCGGGGAAGAGAGGGGCTGCTGTCTTCCGCTGGCTGGAAATGGATGGCTTTCGCCTCAGAACGAGAGTCAATTTCAGAGAGATAGAAGATCTGTGGGAAGAAAAGCTGCTGGAACATATGCGATATAATGCCTTTGATAGGGAATGGGATGTCTGTACCGAATTTAACCCCGACGTGCCAGACAACGAAGACCCATTCGGTAACGACAACTACGACGGTGAATATGATGATCCCACCTTGGAAAAATGTGAGGCGAGGCAACCTGCTGATCAAATCAATAGCCAAACAATACCTGCGGGTCCACTTCCTGCGGAACACTGGCAGCAAGATGTGCTGTCCATTCATGGTGTCGGCGATCGCCACACGGATGCCGCTGCTCCTAAATTTACGACTACCCTTGACTGCCGTCTTTATGATCGCTTTGGATTCGATTGGGATGACACCGCCTACGCTGACGGTCCTACACCATCAAATACCGAATGGGACCGGACCCTTAATATTTTGCAGGACCCTCACCCTCAAGTGGCTACTAAATACAAGGGCCCAATCTTCGACTTCGTCGCACGTCTGATCGATGGACCAGTGGACGGGTTATCAGCTATGCCATGGGATCTCAGTTCGTCAAGCCTTTTTCCATTGCGTGAACGACAGGAACATTATCTGACAATTGAGCGGAGGGAGATGATGAACAATAGAGATCAAAAAATATATTTTGTCAGGTCCACGAGTGCTACTGCGAATATTGATTGGCTGCTTACAGTAGATAGTCCGGTCACCGCTCTGCAATGCCTCCGATCGTGTAGGGATATCACAGAAGCTGTTCGGGATCTTGCGGAACGTGGAATCCCCTTCAATACCTTCAATCCTTGCCCAGCCTTTTCACACCCACCTCCATCGACAGGCCCTTCACCACCCCCCATATCTCTCGGTGTGCGTGCAGTTGGCTACCAGCCTGATGCTGCTGATTATGCCGCTTATGAAGCGGCTTGAGACCATTTTCTACGTTCTCCACATGCACATGAAGCAATCCTCAAGGGTGGTATTGTCTGGCGCCTTGTGATGGAATTTGTTGGCCCTGGACGGGTTCTTACTGGCCCCTCTAGTGCAGCCTTCTCTCGTGGGCAAGTCTTCCATTTTGCGGATGGCACTACTTTCTGTGACGATCACCTCGGTGAAGATGAGCTTGACCTCATATGTGGCGTATATAGGGTGTATACTGGTGGGTACCCTCTCTGGATTCGTCAGCCATGCGTTAAGTCAACGTGATGTAGGATCGAACCAACAGGTCTCCCATCTTTCCTGGTGGCCAAAGCACTCAACTTGGCAGAAGAGCCTTTTCAATGTTGGCCACTGGACTCCCGCTGCCGAGGACTGGTTTCAGAAACGTCTCGAACTCATCCAGCAGAACAAGGCCCCATGTCGGACTGCTGGAAAGTGGTATGAATCTCTTCCGAGGCATGGAAGGTCACTGCGTTTGGCTCAGAAGATACATGAGGTAGCGGGCCAGTTCATAGAAGGCGAGACATTTCCGTAGTTTGTTGGTCTCGTTTCATTGTTTTTCCTTGTATCGTGTACATTTGTCTTACCATCCACGTCGACCACATTATTTACGTGATGTTCTTGTGTCCCTTCGTTTCATAATAAAATTTATATTTCTACTGAAGTTTTTCTGTAAGAGACTGAATGAATGAGTTGACATCTTCTGGGAGCTGCATCTGTGCATCATCGTAAGTCTCCAACTCATGAAGCTCCTGACCCCAATCCAGACCATCCGTAAAATTGAGATCTCTTCCCTGCCGAATGGAATACTTCAAAAGTTGAAGGGCTTCCATTAATTCAGGTGAAATGCGATTCCGTCGTGCAGTCATAGTTTCCTTGCTTGACGAAAACACTCTTTCACAAGGCACTGCCGAAGCTTGTATCGGTAAAATGTCCATGGCGAGAGAAAAAATTCTCGGATAGCGAAGTTGATTTTCCTTGTTTAGCATGAAATGGATACATCTGTCATCGGCCTCACATACCTGCCAGTATGTCAGACTCTTTGTTGTTGGCTGTGTATCGTGAAGGTAAGCTGCGGCCTCGACTTCTATTGCCCATCACACAACTGAGTGACCTCGAATACGGTTGAGGCCGAGGATGTCTCTTGCAGTGGGACGTGGCAGGACTGCAAGTGGTTCTGCATTTACTACAGGGCCCTCGGTTCCAGTAGTAGGGTCATACGGGCGAAGCTATGTAAGATAGAGTAATTCAGGTGATAAAAGTGGAAATATTATTGGTACATACGGCATTAATAAATAAATCTTTGGCCCAATCAACTCGCTCTGGCATGTACTCCTCGAGCCACGTCAATTTGATGGATGGATCCAGAACTGGAAAAAAACCGTCAGCAAAAGCAAAAAATTAGTTAGATACAGACTCATGGCCAGTGTGTAAGCAGGGACCATGTCCGTTCAGCTACTATATAATTCAAGTTTGTCGATCCCCTTCTGGATGATTTCAGAAGTTTCCGGATTCTGCTCTTGATGTACTTTCCAGACATTGAGCATCGCTTCAAATGCAGGTACGGCGTGACATAATGTTGGAGTCTTCTCATGTGATAACATTTGTTGGAAGGCATGTGGAATCTGACAATGATAATACATTATATAGAAAAGGAACAATCAAATATACTCACCTCAAGAATAGATTGAAATTTTCGAAGAGCGTTCCAGTCGGAATCACGGAGCTGGAACTTGTGCAGTTCAGAAAATTCCCGGCTCTCGAGGAAGGTGTCAAGAACCTAGATAACCACGTCAAATATTGGCCATGAAATAAAAAATAAAAAATACCTCTTGAAGATCAATGGCTCGTTCAATCATGAGTAATGTTGAAGACCACCTCACTTCCATGTCACGCAGAAGCTGAAGTTCCTTCTGCTCTAATCTCTCAAACAAGGATGAAAAATACTGTCGGCGCAGAGAAGATGATCGGATCTAGTATAAATTAATGTTTTCGCATCAAAAGGTAAGTTGCTGCACAAGATAGCAAGAGAGAGACATACTGCACGAATGAGAGATCGGACAGTTGCAATTGAATCTCGGTCAATCCCTTCCAAGAAGTTTGCAGGGTAAAAGTCGTCAGCGGTTTCAGCCACATAGTCGAGATTGGTGATTGCCGCTAGCACAGCCTTGCAAGCAAGGTTGACGATGTGGGGGAAACATCTGGAGGTAAAGAGTATTAGTACTTATGGTGCAGCAACAAAATCATGTCACCTACCTAATTCGACACTCAATTTTGTCAAATTTGATTTTCCATCGCCGAAGTTCACGCTCTAATATGGCCATGAACGTATCATTGTTTGAGGCATTGTCAAGGGTAATCCATCCAATCTGAGAGGATGAGGGTCAACGAGAATATGAAGAAACTTTGAATATTGAATACCTTGTGAGTAATCATAAGCCGATCAGTAACGTATATGAATACATGGGCGAGATGCTCGCCATCATGTCGCCCAGGAACACAATGAAATCCCACCAAGTCGGAACATAATCTGAGAATGTGTTGATGGCCACTGGGGGTTTCTTCAGTATGCGATTGGATCCAATGAGCCGTGATAGCCATGAAAGGAGAACGATTTGGATCGGACCACATATCCATTGTGAATGAAATCTTCCCTAATGAGTGCTGTTCCTTTATTAACAAGAATAGTCAAAATGCAGGTAGCAGCCGCTCTGACCTGCATGTCTTTACTTAGTTGATCTAAATGTTCTTGAAGCGTCTCTTCAATGTGTTTACGGATCGTAGTCCTGCCAGGAATATCCGACTCCCGAAGTTCTTCTCGAAGCATGAGGAAAATTGCACGCAGATGCGGTGATTCGACAACATTGATTGACTAACATAATGATATCTCATCAATACAGGAATATAAAACAATCGAAAAATATACCTGATCATCGCCGACAATGAACTCGATGATTGCGTCAACGAAAGCTTCCCTCGAGTACGATGTGCGTTCTTGCGGCATCCGTCCTGTTGGTTGCCCTTTACCCTTTCGATATCCATCCAGGGCAGCCTGGGCACTCTTTGCCTTTATCTTGATGCCCAACTCGTCACAACCAGACACCCAAACATTCATGTGTTCCTCTATCAAGTGACGGCGAATAGTCCCGGTGGATGTCTTGACACTAAATTTGGTAATCTTATAGCTTGGATTCGTTGCATGGATATTTCTATTTAAGTCATTCAGCATCATATAATAACTAGGATGTGGAAACACATACCCGCAGAACATGCAACTATACTGGTTTCCCATCTTTTCGAAGAAAGTCCACACATCCGATGCGACGTGACGAGACTTGTTGCCTGCAGGACCATTCGTTCGCGATGAATGAGTTGCCGGATTTGCTGCAGGTGGCCGTGGGTTATGGTTGGATTCTGACCCACTAGACTTAGAGCTGGATGTTGACACCAGTGACACCGGCGACATTGGTGAGGGTGTGGACGTAGCAGTTGCTAGGTCAAAGAGTGGGAGTGAAGGTTGCTGTGAAGTCGAGGCTTGTGGAGGTGAAAGTGAGGTGAAGGGGTCATCACTGGGAGAACTCGATGGTAATCGGAATGTGGCTTGTAGAATGGGTATGATTGGGCTGCCAGAAGAGAATACGTTGGGTGGGTTGCGAGAAGAAGCTGCGACAGGCGTCTTCCTTTGTTGACGACGATGGCGTGAGCAAGGAGATGGTGTAAATAGAATATTGACAGCTGCTGCTGCGTTGTTTGGGTCATTAGCTTTTGCAGAAAGAACCCTTCGCTGAGCACGGTCCAATATCGCAGGCCCCACCTGTCGAATCGGTGTAATGGCTGGGATGGTAGGTCTTGATAGAAAGCTGGGACCAAAGGGATTGTCGATGTCTACTTCAACGGCCTTGCCCTTTCCTTTGTCTCGATGGATCGGTTCAGGAGTTGGAGTGGACGGTTGAGGTACTGAATATGTATGAGAATGTCAGCACCGTATATGAGTGGGTTTAAAAGTGAAATATCTACCTTGAATTCGGAAGGATGTTTGAAGCGCGCCATTTGCAAAGGCAGTCGTCTTGGACTTTTTGGCTCCACGTCGAGGAGGCATATTGGTCTAAAGAGTTATGCAAAGTTCAGTCGAATATATGATGACTGACGTGAATTTCAATTTAACGGACCTCCAGACACGATAGCTCAACTACATTTCCAAGGGTGTAACCGATCTCAATCAAGATGTATTGCAACTTGTGTGCATGCTGTATGACTATTGTCCTGCCATGAACGCTACTAACAATTACATTTCTCCTGTACAACGTGGTGAATAAGTTGAAGATGCAGACGTAACCGGGTGAGTTTGATGGTGGATGTATGAAATACACATGAAATACAAATTATTGGTAAAAGTACAATAGAAAAAATATGAACGTCTCAGTAGTGGCAAAGGGAAAAAGACGTGGAGATTAAAAAAATACGGTGCTAAGCGAAACAGCATGCAGACACATGTATCGAGGGTGTGGTCTTGATCTGTTCCTTGTGTCAAACGGGCGGATCCTGGTGCAAGATATGAATAGGATGACAACCCATTACGAAGAGGGGGATAAGTCAACGTACCCAGAGCCGGGGAAGCAAAGAGTAGGGGGAAGACGACGCCAGCCATAGCAAAATGGCAGATAAGAACCTCAGTGTCGGCATCGGCAGATAACACAACCAGGAAGGAACATCTCCCTATGATTCAATCAAGGGGAGATGAAGAGAAAAGACTTAGAATGGCGCTCAACAGTAACTCGATCATGTGACTGTGAGACTTGAGCTTCACTATACCGTGACCGTAAGAGCCTTATGTTCTTCTCAACCATCTTTGCCAGTGCTGAGCACCAGCAAAGACTTGTCCCCGTCGCTTTCTACCATCTTTGGCAGTGCTGAGCACCGCAAAGTCTCGTCCCTGTTGTCTCTGCGTCTCCCTGTCTTCGGCCTTCATCATCTTATTTTCTGGTCCATATTTCACGTCCTTCCATCTGTTTCACGTCCTTCCATCTGTTTCACTAGTGCTGGGCACTCAAACTTTTCACAAGTCATCGCCTTTTCCTATCCCCCTGTGTACTGGGGGTGTCTCGACATCTTCTACCTGTGGTCTCTCTCATAATACTTGCAATGATTTGCGTGTTGCACTTGGTGATTTCGTGCCAGCCTGCATGTAGCAACATGCTCACGTTCTCCCTGTAGACAACTCGGTTGAGGGCATCAGCAGAATATATTGGACATTTGCCCTGGACTATCCGTTCTTTCAAGGTGAGTCAGTCGAACCCTGCATTGCAAAAAATGATGTCTAATTTTGATGGGACTAGCCTACTCTCCCACCTGCAAGGACCATTCTCTCCTTCGTGGTGGAATATGATTTTGTCAAACAAATTTTGTCCTGGTGCGAGTATTTGGAGTTGAGGATGTAATCATGATGGCAGTCAACAATCTCGGTGAGAGCAGTTATATTTCTCGAATAGCAATAATTATTCTGATTTCTTTCATCTTATGGTTCTCTTGCACGCTCCAAGGCTATCGACATGGCATTGGAGACAACAATTTAGCCCTTGCCATGTGCAACCTCTGCTCGACGATGGATCCCCTTTGGAACTCTTTGATGGTTGGAGGGTTTAAAGATAGCAGTAAACTATCACTCATCGATTCCTTAGCTGGTGAACTCGGTCTTGATATCTATGTCGTCAGCCTTTCTTGAAGCCGAATCCTAGCATAAGTACTGCATAAGTGATAATACTTTGACGACGTTAATGGGATATGTTTCAATCAGGCAAGTCGCTTTCTCGCATGGCTATACATTTACGTGCTCCGTCAGTCATGACATTATGTCCACCTATGAACGCAACTGAAACTACTCACACTTCAAGGCTACGTCTGTGTGGACTCTTAAACAGCCTCGATGGTGTCACTGCTGCTGAAGTCAGGTATGTCGACCCTCCAAATAAAATAAAATAAAATAAAAATAAAAATTAGGAGACATAATTTTGCTGCCTCTTATTTGCTACAACGAACCACATTGAGTGTCTGGATCCAGTGAAACCGGACGTTTGGGTCAACAGAACGAACGCAAGCCAAGAGTGTCTTCAAATGGCTTCCCTTACAAACCCTCTCGCATCTCAGTAACGCCCGAAGCATTGACAACGTGAGCTTCTTTCTATAGGTCAAATTTAATGGCTCAATGTTTCATCTCTTCAGTATCAAATGGTGACTGTTACAAGTTACGATATGACATGGTTGTTCATCAAGGTAATTGAGACTATGTAGATGCAATAATTATTCAGTATTATTATATTTTACACCAAAATCTATCCTTCATTAGCACAGCAGTCATCTGGTGATGTTTTGAGCCTTGGGCAATGCCAGAAAACCAGTTGCGAGCCAGCAAACACTCTGGAAACCTTGAAATCATTATATTTCCTAATTTGGAAATTTTGTAACGGCTCAAAACGGCTAGCCATGGCTAAGCCGAGGTTTAACCGTTAGCCGTAGCAATGGCTCGGCTCGGCTAATCATCGGCTTGGCTCAATCGGCTAACGGTTTCGGACCGAGCCGTGGCAACACTAGTATCAGCTATAGCCTCAGCTATAGCCATGTTGGATATGACTAACGGCTCTGGCTGATTAAATTTCTCGATTTAGCTTAGCCTTAGCCTCGGCTAACCTTAGCCAGCTTGCAGCTAGCTTAGCTGTGGCAACACTACTCAGGTGATTGCTTGAGATGATCAATGTAATCCCTCAAGCCAATTTCTGATTCAACTTGTTTAGTGGGCTAGTGCTGCGCATGGCATGAACGAGTTCTTTTTTCCCTCTCCTCATTTCTTTATTGAATTAAGAAATAAGATTCCATTGCATAAAGCATGTTACATATGGCATCAGATACATAGCATGTGTTGCATATTGCATATTATTCTAATAAGCCCACCTCCCACCTCTGCAACATAGAAATTAGCATAAAATAAATCTACATAGAGTGTCTTGATTCTTCATCAACCTCCTCTCTACCTGCCATCTCCCCTGTGTTGCACCATCATGCAACACTCTCAGCCATTTGATCATAGATGGTAATAGATTCATACCTGAGCCAGAAAAGATCCACTGCAAACCTGTAGGTTAAAAAGTGAGCTTATACAATCTAAAAAGGTGACAAAATGTGAAATTTCCACATACTTTGAACGTTGACAGTGAGATTGGCTATCAAATGATAGATTATGTCAACCAATGATAATTTACACCAATAAAAGACATTACCAGTGCTCCAAGATACAAAACAGAGCCAGAAAAAAGAAAAAGCACAAAAAATTGAAGAAATTTCGACTTTTTTGTCTATAAAAAGAAATATTATGTCAGCATTGGACCCTGAATGGTGCAGGTACATCACCTGATCCAAATCGCTTTTTTTCGGAGTCTGAATATGGAAAAATGAGCTTAAACAAGCCAAAAAGATGAAAAAATGCAAAATTTACACATACTTTGAAAATTGAAAGGAAGATGGGCTGTAAAATGATAGATTATGTTAACAAACAACAGGATATACCAATTGAAGACATTACCAGTGGTCCAGGAAATAAAACAGAGCCACAGGAAATAAAAAGCACAAAAATCCGAAGAATTTTTGTGTTTTATGTCTAAAAAAGGAAAGCTTATGTCAGCATCGGACCCTGAATGGTGCGGGGACATCACCTGATCCAGAAAACATTTTTTCGGAGTCTAAATATGGAAAACTGAGCTTAAACGAGCCAAAAAGGTCAAAAAACGCAAACTTAACGCACCAAATGGGAAAGGTGGTGGTTCAGGTTCAAGAGGCAAAAGTGCAATAAGGTTCAAAGTCTGGGTTCAAATGGTGATCTGACTAATAATTATATAATCATGATTACATAAGAAAATTGCCCAAAACCAAAATTGAAATACAAAGTGATCTAACCACATTGGGTTTGTTTATTTGTATTTGTTTGTCATATGATCAAGTTGTAACATTGATCACATATGTCCAGTGATAATATTCACAGGAGAATGCTTTATTTGTCTTTGTTTATATCTATTTGTATTTGTTTACTAAAGCTCAAATAACACTATATAAAGTCAAACATCTGATGAAATATATATTATTACAATATATAATTTGATTTTTTAGATGCAATGAAGTTTATGATGATCAGTATGAAATTTGGCATATATTATGAAAAATTGCCTTATATAGTTAGACTGGTCACATGTGACTGTCACCATTGTGATCGGCACAAAATTTGGTATATACTATGAGAAATTACCTTATATGGTTAGAGCGGTCACATGTGACTGTCACACCTTACCCGAAATGGTTACATTAGTCAGCAGTTCAATTTTCAGCTGATTCTGATAAGAATTGAGACCAGTACGAATATTTTGAATATAATTGGAAGGTAATGTGTCTTTTTTATGACAACCCATATTTGGATGCTTATGTAAGCTTGTCCACACATGGCCCCAACTGTATCCGATTTTCCAGTATCAGAAATAGAATCATATCTCTTGCCCAAAAATATTTTCTCTATAGGCGATCATAGAACATTAATTAATTACGAACCCTCACTGGTGCTGGTTTGATAAAGAACGAGTCTTTTAATAAATTAAAAGAACTCGTAACTTCCCTTCCCTTGAGGCAGTAGACTCCATCAATGATGTTTCCCAACTTCATGGCTTGATTGACCTTGAGAAAGTGATCACTGTCACTGGCTTTGCTGAAGTTTGACCTTAGGGAAGCTCTCAGACATGATTGGAGATGAGGTGAGAGGTGAATTCATGTATTGAAATGGCTTGGATGATGGATTACATCAAGCATTTTGACAGTCACCTGGAGGATAGTTCCCTGCACATTTGCTGGGTCAATAGTAAAACAGGTGAGCCCATGAACAACCATCTGCAAATTTGAAAATTTTCACTGGCTTACAAGTAATCCACATACCAGAAAAAATAGCTGTGGCCTTGCAGCTTGGCTCTGGCTTTTGAGATCTCAAGCTGGGCCAAATGCTGTCATAGTGCACACAAGGGCCCACAATGTTGCCTGATCTACTTGTGCAATGATTTCATCTGGAATCCCATACTGACCAACATGCCAACCAATTTGGATCTGGCTGTTGAGGGTACAACTGAACTTGAAAGCCTTGGGTATGAAGATGCAGGCACCTTTCTTAACATTGACAAACCACTGTCCATTTACACCAGCCCAGATGTCACACTGGTCACCATGTTGGTATTTGAATTTTTCAGCTTCGGCTTCAGTGACCTCTATGGGCTTCAAGTTGTGAATAAGTTCAACTTCCTGGCTGAAAACTTTGTTCTTGGGATTATAACTGTGGAAAAGTTCCAGTTATAGGAGAACATCAACATTAGCTTTTATGGCATCATCATGATTCACCCATACCAATCAGGTGGATGTTAGCATGGCTCAGAATGTCCTTCTCATTATAGTGACCCCTGTCATCCTTTGCATTCATCTAAATTTGAACCAACTCTCCGAGTCACACTGTGACACTCATAACACATTTCATGGCTTGATGGTGACTTGATGACAACAATGGGGAGCAAGGCCAGGAGGGTGGTGTGGCCACCTACCAGCCCAAGTATGTCCTATAATCTCATCCCAAGTTCTGCTGACTCTAAATTGCTCTCAGCCATGCTCTGGGGAACAAAAAAAACCAACTCCCTTGACTGTGATGACACTGACAATGGTGACAGTGACAGCACATTGGCCAGCTGGCCCAGCTGCTGGTGATGACCACAAAATTGACCACGATGACAAGTGAGCATGATGATGATGACAGTAGATGGGGCCAACCATCTTGCAAACATGGACAGCCATGTCATTTGATGTGCACATGGCATTTGCAAGGCATTCAGCATGAACACTACATCATCAATTCAGGTATGTGTTATTTATTTATTTCTTACATAGCTATCTACAGAAATTATGCTTATTGGGAATCACAAACACCACAATGCAAAAAGCCCTGGCCTGGCCCAAGCCCCAGCTAAGCCAAAGCTGGGGCTTTCAGGCCAAGCCAGGCCAGAACATCAATAGACACAAGTAAATGGATACATCACATTACAAAAATATTTAAGTATTTAGCTGACATGAAAAGCTGAGGGTTGTCTGCCAACATAGATTGATGGGATCAGTCCTTGGTTACATATTTGACTGATTAATGTTGGGCTTTTATGTGATCTACATGAACATTTTGGCAATTTTAACAATTTTATTGAGAATGTTATATTCATTTTTCAAAGAATATATGAGGAAATACTAAGAATGCTTGGGGGTCTCACCCAGCACACTATTGGCATGGAATCCCAATGTAAATATTGCACCTTTTGCAATTTAGAAATAATTTGCCATTGATAACTGCATTATCCATATTATTTATTTATCTCATGTTCCGAAAAACAAAACAAACAATTTCAAACAACTCTTCAAGTTCAACCATTTTTCTCATGGAGGCGGGCATGGATCCTACAGTGTTGCTGTCGCGATACCGTGCCACTAAAACAAACTTGCTGACATCAGCTGCTCATGCCCCTTCTGGCAATGCTCTGTCCAGGACCGCTTCTAGAACAGCCAACTCCCATCGTGAAGAAAGCTCCAGCACAACTCCAGGCAGCACCATGTTCACTCCTGTGAGGAACAGGTCTGGGACATTTGGTGACTCTCCAATACCGGCAGCCATTTTTTCACCCGGACCACCCAATCGTCGCCAAGCTGCTGAAGATGATCTATCAGCTATCAAGAAACAGAAGCGGGTCAAAGTTCATGCCTGACGACAATGCGTGAGATATTCTATCCAAGAGAACTTTTTGGACAGCTTTGCAGAGGTAAATAGCTACTTGACTCCCAAGCACATTACTCACTCTGTTGAAGCTCCCTGACTCGAAACTAATGCTCGTTGAAATAATGGCATACCTGGTCAGTCAGCAACAATCTGACAAGGACAACAAGACAAAAGAAACTTTGAAATCGCTTGAATTTCGGGTAAGTAATTCCTCTTTTCTCCTCCTCTTCTTGTAAAAGTGTTTGTACAGAGAGCCTTGCAAGACCAGCTGTGCATATGCCTTCTTTCACCTAACTTAACAGCTTATGTCACGGATCTCGCGGAGCACATTCTGGTATGTTATTCTTTATCATTCTAGGTTTCCTAATTCACGACCGACACAGAGTTTGATTCGCGATGACCCGGGGATATTCAAGGTCCCTGCAGAAGTCTTTGATGACTCCAAACTCCTTCAATTGTTGTCGACCCTTGTGAAAGATATTCTGACAAGCAACCGAAGCGGCATAAAACAGAAGGTGCGGCGCCTTTCCAAATAATTATTTTTGGGGTGCTCACGCAATCTCCAAGCTCGCCGCTTCCATTGCAACGGTAGGTAGATATGGGAAGGTAAAAAAGGTGCAACATATTGGTGCCTTATCGAGAGCGCTCTGCCCCTTGGGAATGGAAATCACAAGGCTTCATTGGGCACGCATTGCGTATCTGGTAAGCCCCGATGAGATATTCACATCTAAATGCTGATCTCCAGTGTCCCAGCGCATCTGTTACGTGGCGTTTGAAGCCAAGTTTGGCGTGAAAACCACCTCCCAAGATCCTGAAGCCAATATGAACTTTGACGGGGATGAAGTAGCCAATGATGAAGACAGCCTGAACCCAGACCCCCCTGGCTGCGGACCCCCTGGCTGTGGACAATCTCGAATTCACGATGGATAATTCTACCAAGGACGAAATTGAGGGATCAATTCCGTGGAAACCCGTCAAGGACCGAACTTACCTTCCTGGTAAATTTTGGAACTACGTAGATGATCTGCTTCATGAAGCCTGGGCAGAAATTTGCAAGGCCACTACGTCATTGGTGGAGGAAAACACGGAATGGACAGCGTACACTGTTTTTATTCAAGAAATGTACTCGTTCTTACACCACTCCCTCAGTATCTTCACGCTAGCCTTTCAGGAGGACCTCAAGAAATATCCTGGGCATAAAGCTGGAAGGCAGACAATCACTACCCCCACCTTGGCCTGGCAGCAGAAGATACAGGTGGTGCTCCTTTGGTAATGGTGGATTCAGCTAATCATTTTATATTTGTCATTCCCTACTTATTAATGCTTTGCATCAATCCAACTTGTCATGCTGTCCTTTCTGTCCCTACCGTATAGCGTATCATAATGTCAACTTATTGGTTTTAACTGCTATATTATATCCTGTGATATGAACTTTGGATAACCTTGGGCCTACGTTGATGGATGGCTCAGCGAACGCTGGCACGGGGTTTGACATGGATGCCTGCCGAGCCAAGGAGCCAAACATGGTTCTAATATTGAATTATTTTACTCGGCCAGGCTTCGCAGAACGTTCGACGATCAATCGTACCTTGGAAACCCAGCCTTCGTTTCACATGTTTCTCAATGGTTGTCTAGTAACCACAGACAGGCAAAGCCAGAAAAGGTTAGTAATACCCTAGTCTATTGCTCACATAAGGTTGAGAAGCACAAGCCCTGGGCAAACCCTGAGCCTTGCCGGTTATGTAGTCAGCTACCATCCAACAGCTATCCCTGAAGAACCCTGAGAATTGAGCCCCAAATCCTTAGCACCCTTAAGTGACCTCTCAGCTTTTGGCTTCGCCCATCTCCTCAAATATTTTCATAATTTTGCCTAATTTTACCAGCCTAAAAAGGCAATTTTTCAAAAAACATCGGCTATAGCCGTGGCAACACTAGCCATAGGGCTCCCACAAGTCCCATGACCTGCCGTTTGCTCCCCACATCACCATCACCGTCTCAACGATGTCTCTGACTTTCTCAACGCTCCTCTGTCACACGCTCGCCGTCTTTGTCCTTCAAGCTTCAAGCATCATAGTCCTACACACCTTACAGCGTATTTTTTCCATGAACCATGGGTCAGCCGAGATGGACAATTCCCACTTGAAGTGGGCCAGCTGACCTTGGCCAACCAATATCTTTTCCCAAGGCAGATGGCTTGGCCAAGGCATACAGCTGGCCACCCCAAGTGGGTTGGCCAACCAGGGGATATTTTGCCCAACTGGGTGGGGGTTTCAGCTTGCCATCAGACATGGGTTGGCCGACCATCTGCCATATATTGGCTGGCCACCAGGCATGGGTTGGCCGACCAGTAGGAATATTTTCGCTGGCCATCTGGCATGGGTTGGCCGACCCAACTGGATATTGGCTGGCCATCAGACATGGGTTGGCCGACACAGCTGGATATATTAGCTGGCCATTACGCATGGGTTGGCTGACCTATTGGAATATATTGGCTGGCCATTAGGCATGGGTTGGCCGACCAGTAGGGATATGTTGGCTGGCCATCCAGCATGGGTTGGCCGACCCAACTGGATATATTGGCTGGCC
This sequence comes from Hygrocybe punicea, assembly GCA_963556145.1. Taxonomy (NCBI): domain Eukaryota; kingdom Fungi; phylum Basidiomycota; class Agaricomycetes; order Agaricales; family Hygrophoraceae; genus Hygrocybe; species Hygrocybe punicea. Next base: position 6,508,982 of record OY744468.1, on the reverse strand, counting down.
ATTAGGCATGGGTTGGCCAACCAGTAGGGATATGTTGGCTGGCCATCCAGCATGGGTTGGCCAACCCAACTGGATATATTGGCTGGCCATTAGGCATGGGTTGGCCGACCCACTGCCATATGTTGGCTGGCCATCAGGCATGGGTTGGCTGACCCACTTGCATATTTGGCTGGCCAGGAAGCCTGGATTGGTGGACTGTCTGGCTTATCTTGGCTGGCCATCAGGCCTGGGTTGGCTGACCCACTTACACATTTTGGCTGGCCATCAGGCATGGGTTGGCCAACCCACTGGCATATATGGGCTTGCCATCAAGTATGGGTTCGCCAACCCTCTAGCCTATATTGGCTCCCTATCAGGCATGGGCTGGCATACAAGCAGGGATATTTTACCTGGCCATCAGGCATTGGTTGGCTGGCTAGCAGAGAAATGTGGTTGACCAGCAGAGATGGGTTGGCTGATGCATTGGCTGGCCAGTTAGCATGGGTTGATCAACAGCAATGGGTACATTGGCTAGTCAACTAATAGTGTTTGGCCTACCATGGAACAGCATCTTGTGGGAATATGTTTTCACCAGAAAATGTTTTGCTCAGCCAGCACAAGCTGGTTTTCACAGAGGTGGGTGGTCATTTCACCCAGCCAATAGGTATGACTAGCAATCTGAGAGATTTATCTTGTCTGGTCACATGCTCCAATTTTACAACCAATTACATGGAAAGTGGCTGGTTCAATCAAGTAATGTACTCACATATTTTCATCTTGAGAAGATATCTGAATATTATATTCGTCCTCCAAACTTCCTCCCAGTGACTTAGGGTTAGGGTTAGCAGCGATAAAAATCAATAAATAGGCCCACAGTGATTTACATTACATCCACTAAAGTACAACAATGTGAAATCACACATTTAAGTGTGAAAAGAACACTACAAAGAAAATACAGTTGCAAAGAAAAGTCATTTAGTCTCAATCTCGAAGGAGGAGCTCTTCTCCTTCTTGATCAAGACTGATTGACAAGAGAAGTAATGTCAAAATTTTTGCGAACACAGAACAAACAAACCATGAAAATACAAATGAAACACAATACAAGAAATTGAGACAAGTAAAACACATCACCTGTTGATACAATGTCAATAATACAAGGATTAATAATGAAAATGAGACTTACCCAATAAATGCTTGTCAATGCCACCAGGCCCGCTACAAGTAGGTTGCCTAGCTAGGAACTCAGGTGGATTCACCCTCCCTGAATTCCTAATCGAAGACCCATGGTGGCAAGCGCTCATTGCTGAGGACCCACCACCGATGGTTGGGCATGCAGAGATACCACAATATTCACTAAAAAGTAATCCTTGAAAAGAGTATTGTTAGTAATCGGCTAACAGAAATCCCTTATCTGAATGCAAACATGACAAAGACAATACCTGACTCCAGAAAAAGCAACAGTAAATGTAGCCCTGTGAACTAAACAGCAAATCCAAAGGAAATCACATACCTGTCATGCCAATAACACTCCAGAATTTCTGGTTGTTGCCCGGTACAACAGCCAAAGATCCTGTAGTGTTATAAAAGGTGGCAGTGGTGGTGGTGAGGTAAGAAGAAATTTTCAACTGTGTTTGATGGGCTTGTAGTTATTTGGTCTTGTAGTTGTTTGTTCATGTGACCCGACGCGTTGTTTTGATGGTCACACATGTGTCACAATATAGAATGTCACATCTGGGCGCCCAGAAGTGACATCACCCATGTGACATGTCACATGTAGATACGCACTTTGTTGATCATCATGTGATACACGCGTTCTGACATTCAGGCCAGGTAAGTGGAAAGTCATTTATGTATTCTACATAGGTACAAAATAAAATAAGGACGGCGGGGGGATTCCCCCACCATCACTTGTCCTCCACCCCATCTGCTGCTCCCCTTGCCATGGCCGGTGCCAGTGGGCCAGTTTGGTTGCCATTGCTGCTGCCCATGTCATTGCTGCTGTTGCTGCTGCAGTTGCTCCCCTTGCCATTGCCGTTGTCGCTGCCAGTTCCATTGCCACGGCTGCTGTTCCCCTTGCCATTGCCATTGGCCCCCACCTGTTCCGTTGCTGCCGCTGCCATTCCCACCCCCGCAGCTGCTGCTACTGTTCCCGGCCCTGGTCCCACTGCTGCTGTCGTTCCCAACCCCGCTGCTGCTGTAATTCCCAACCCCGCTGCTGCTGCCGTTCCAGGTCCCGCTGCTACAGCTGCCATTGCCATTGCTTCTGCTGTTGCCACTGCCGCTGCCGTGGGGGGGGGGTTTGTTGCTGCTGCCGCTGCCGTTGTTCTCTCGGCTGTTGATTCGTCCCTGGTAACCTTGCGAACGCCCCACCCACATCAATTGACGCGAAGGTGCATGGTCGCGAGGTGACTTTGGGCTGTCTACTTCCTCCCCGTCCTCGTCCTTGCTGTCCTCACTGTCTTCTGTCTTCGCTGTCCATTGTCCGTTGTCCGTTGCCCCCGTCCCCATTCCCATACTCGCTGTCCTCCTCATCATCCTCATCCTCGTCGCCATCATCCTCATCCTCGTTGTACTCGTTGCCATCATCCTCATCGCCATTGTCCTTGTCACCCTTGTCACCCTTGTCCTTGTCATCCTTGTCATCCTTGTCCCCGTCGTCCTCGCCCCAGCCGCCCTCGCCCTCGTCCTCGTCCCCCTTGTACTTATCATCCTTGCCCTTGTTGTCCCCATCCTTGCCATCCCTGTGCTTGCCGTCCCCGTGCTTGTCGTCCCCCGTCCTCCTCCTCGTCCCCGTGTGGTGGCACATGGCAGTTGGCCCCATTCCCGTTCGTGTTGTTGTTGACGTCCTGTTTGCTGTCCCATCCTCGCTGTTTCCATTGTCATCGTCTCCATTGCTGTCGTCCTTGTTGTCCCGGCTCCATGGTCCTTGTTGTCCTGTTCCCCCATCCCGGTCATCCTCGTTTCTGTTGTCCCCATTCCCGTTCCTGTGCCTGTCCTCCTCGCCATCCTCGTCTCCGTTCCCCCTGCCCGTTGTCATCTCCCCGTTGTCGTAATTCCCGGTCCCATTCCCATTCACCTTATCATCATTCCCACCCCCACTCTCATCGTTCCCGTCCCCATCGTCGGTGTTCCCATCCCCGTCGTCATTCTCGCCATCTCCGTTCTTGTCGTTGCAGTCCCCATTCTCATTGTTGCGGTCCCCGTTCTCATTGTTGCGGTCCCCGTTCTCGTTGTTGTGGTCCCCATTCTCGTGGTTCCCATTCTTGTTCTCGTGGTTCCGCCGTTGCTCCATGTTGTCGTTGTTGCTGTGGCCGTTGTTGTCATGCTGGGCCTCGTTCCACCTCGCCAGGTGGCTGTTCCAGGACCCGTCACGTTCACGGTTGCCGTCCATGCCGTTCTGTTATGGGCGTCACATCGTTGGCCGACGTACTGGCGTTGTTGTTGCTGTGGCAGTTTTCATCGTCGTGTGACGCGACGTTGGCAAAAAACACCTAAAAACGACATGAAATTAGTTAGTAGAATAAAAAAAGAACCTTAAAATGAAAAACTTAGCATGGTGTTCTTGTACACTGTTTGCCTGTCGAAGTCAAGAGAAAGGGTGACGTGGCATGAACACGTGCGAGAATTTCACCTGGTGGACACGTAGAGTGTCCTCGAGCGGATCGCAGGGCTCGGAAGCTAAGGCTAAATCTAGAATCTCTACTGACTACCAAACAGGGCTAACTACTGACTCGAACCGTGGGAAGGTCACGTGATCACTGGACTAGTGGCTACAATCCACTAGTCCATGCACCTCCCTCCAAAATGGCAGCGTCCCTGCTGCCAGTGAGAAGAAAAGAAAACAGAAGAAAAAGAAAAAGAGAAAGAAAAGAAAAGAGAAAGAACAAAGGGTAAAAGCAGTGACAAAAGATGATCATAGAGTAAAAGACAACTAAAGTCTACCTTGGTCTCTTCCAACCTAGGGCCTGGAGAGCCCTACTCAAGTCCATGAGTCGCGGGTCACGATCCCAATCAAGGTGCTCGGAATGACTTGGAGTCGAATTGGCTGTGGTAAAGGGCTTGGTGACGATTGGCCGTCTGGGCACAATGCCGGTGGGGTGGCTTCGTGTCATGATGGGGCTTGTGGGGGCAATGAAAATGCGTCGAGGGTGGGTCTGTGGTCGTGGTCGTCGAATACAGCACTGTAAGGTAGCGAATGGTCTTTGCGAGTTGGAACGGAGGGCTGAAAGATCGCGGGGTGGGTATGTGGTTGCGAAAATAGGGCGGAGTGGGATTGTCGCGGCGTCTTCGGCCCAATCAAATCGTGTGGGTGTAAATATGGGGCTTTGGGCGTGGGCCGTCCTTGAGGGGATGTCAGCGCATGGGTGGGTGGGTGTGAACATATGTTTTGAGCCATTCTCGGGCTCTTGGAGCGTCTTCTCTTCTTTCTGACGCGTCTTCGCATTCGTCCTCATCTCGTTTTGCTCGTTCGTCTCCGTCTCCCTTGGTACGTCGCCTGTATTCGCGTTTTTTGTCTCCTCGGATCCCTCGTATACGTTGGCTCGCGTCTCGACGTTGTTGGGCCTCGGCATTCGCACTTGCGGCGTTTGGATGGCGACATTGTGACTTTGGGCTGGCGTGGACGTGTGTGGGTACTCATTTAAGGCTTGGGCGGCTGTTGGGACGCGCGGGGCCGTTCTCAACGCGTGTGCGTGGGCTGGCACTGCAATACACGGTGGGCCTGGTGACGTGGCACGTTCCGGTGTGGTGGGCGTCGTTTTTGGTGAGGGTGGGTGAGCTGGAGCCTGCTGAGACACGTTTCTGCGTGCGCGTGGGGCCGTGTGAACGTTCTTATGGGTGCTGGTGGGTGTGTTTGCGGTTCGTCCGTTTGTACTGACGCGAACGCGAGGGCATGTGCGCTCGTTTGGGCTGACTTCGACACGCGGCGCGTCATCTTCGTTGGGAATGCATAGGTGGGGGCCAGCAACACTTGTATGGCCGTTGATGTGTAATTTTGTGGCATCGTTTGTGTGGGTACCGGGATGCCGGTACATGGTTCTGTCTGGGTTGCGGTGGGCGCCGTCTCTGGCGTCGAATCTGTCTGTGCTGAGACAGAAACGCTGGCAGGCGGCATCGTTTGGGTCGATGCAGACATGCTGGGCGGCGGCTTGCATTGGGTTGCGTTTACTGCTGAATGCCCTTCTTCGTATCCATCTTGATAGCCTAAATCTTGGCCAGCTTCGAATCCGTTTGCATGCCCTTTTGCGTAGCCATCATTCCTGCCTGCTGCATACGCGTTTCGTCGGCTTTCTGCTTCTTTTTCAGCATCTCTTGCTGACTCCTTGCTCGCCGTTATTCGTCCTAGTCCAAATGCAATGTTGAAGAACTCGGTGAGCACTGATTTTGTCTTCTGTTGCGACGAATTTGCTGATAGACGATTCGCAGATACGATGTTTGTAGTCATCTGTGTATTTGACGTGTTTGGTTGTAGCAATGTCTATTGTATCTGTTGACTCGGCGCAAGGTGTATTTTTCTTTTTCTTTGTAGCTTTTTTGTTGCTAGGGCCGGGCATAGTTGATAGTGGAAGGCAAGGACGACAATAAATGATAAAGAAATGGATGTAGGATGCTGAGACAAAGGACGTGATAACACGGAAACACTGAGACGCTGACGCAGAGGGAAAACGCTGATACGCAGAGGGAAAATGCAGATACACAGAGGGAAAACGCAGATACGCAGAGGGACGCAAAGACACAAAGATAAAGAAACACAGAGAAAGCAGAGATAAGCAGAGGTCAAGTGGGCATGTTAAAGCTCAGATCTCACTCTCATCACCACGATGGACACGTAGAGTGTCCTCAAGCGGATCGCAGGGCTCGGAAGCTAAGGCTAAATCTAGAATCTCTACTGACTACCAAACAGGGCTAACTACTGACTCGAACCATGGGAAGGTCACGTGATCACTGGACTAGTGGCTACAATCCACTAGTCCACCGGCGTTTGCCGATTTCCTAAACGGGGCTGAATTGCCATATTGGTACAGGTGGCTGGATTTTCTTAATGCTCTTACATGCTGTATAACACCTCAATTGGCAGGGCAAGACCCTGCAGGGATGTAAGTATACCATACCCACAAGTAGGGTAAATTTTGTATTTTATTTCAACTTACAGAGAGAGCTATTCCCAATGTATTTGAGCCCTCTGCCAAGATTGGACCCTTAAACACCCAACTTTGCGAGTACTCATCTAGAAAATCTAAAATTAATTCTAGCAATACTAGGTGAAGCATACATCATTGTCACAATAAGTGCCTGGCACTAAGTACTCCAGGAAATGTGTTGTAGCCAACAAATAGTAAAGCTGTGAGTATGTGACTTGAATCCAAATAATTATGGGACTTTCGATTGACCAGCCAACAATGCGAAGTTCCAAACAAATGTTGGCTACAACACATTTCCTGGAGTACTAAGTGCAAGGCACTTATTTTGACAATGATGTATGCTTCACCTAGTATTGCTAGAATTAATTTTAGATTTTCTAGATGAGTACTCGCAAAGTTGGGTGTTTAAGGGTCCAATCTTGGCAGAGGGCTCAAATACATTGGGAATAGCTCTCTCTGTAAGTTGAAATAAAATACAAAATTTACCCTACTTGTGGGTATGGTATACTTACATCCCTGCAGGGTCTTGCCCTGCCAATTGAGGTGTTATACAGCATGTAAGAGCATTAAGAAAATCCAGCCACCTGTACCAATATGGCAATTCGGCCCCATTTAGGAAATCGGCAAATGCCGGTTGAAATTCTCGTGCGTGTTCAAGCCACGTCACTCTTCGTCTCGACCTCGATGGGCAAATGGTGCAGAAGCACACGATGCTAAGATTTCTTTTTATGTTTCTATGTTTACTCTACTAACTAATTCCATGTAGTTTTTAGGTCTTTTCCGGCAACGTCGCGTCAGACGACAACGATAAATACCACACCAACAGCAATGCCAGGATGGAGGCCAACGACGCAACGCCCATAACAGAACGACACGGACGACGACCGTGAACGTGACGGGGATGGGAATGGCCACGTGGACGAGAACCTGGACTGCAACAACAAGAACGGGGACCAGAACGACGAGAATGGGGACAGGAACATCGACAATGGGGACCAGAACGAGGACAGCGGGGACGGCAACGACAACAATGGGGACCGGAATGACGACAATGGGGATGGCAAGGATGACCGGAACGATGACGGGGACGACAAGCACGGGGACGACAACAGCAAGGACGACAACGGCAAGGACGATAAGTACAAGGGGGATGAGGACGAGGATGAGGACGAGTGCGAGTGCGGTGGGGGCAAGGACGATGAGGATGATGATGGGGACGACGACGATGAGGACGACGAGGATGGCAAGGAACATGAGGATGACGAGGATGACGACGAGGACTACGGGAATGGGGACAGGGGCAACAGACGACAGACAACGAAGACGGTGAGGACAGCAAGGACGAGGACGGGGAGGAAGTAGACAGCCCAAAGTCACCTCGCGACCATGCACCTTCGTGTCAATTGATGTGGGTGGGGCGTTCACGAGGTTACCAGGGACGAATCAACAGCCGAGAGAACAATGGCAGCGGCAGCAGCAACAAACCCCCCCCCCATGGCAGCGGCAGTGGCAACAGCAGAAGCAACAGCAATGGCAGCTGTAGCAGTGGGACCTGGAACGGCAGCAGCAGCGGGGTTGGGAATGACAGCAGCAGCGGGACCAGGGCCGGGAACAGTAGCAGCAGCTGCGGGGGTGGGAATGGCAGCGGCAGCAACGGAACAGGTGGGGGCCAATGGCAACGGCAAGGGGAACAGCAGCCGTGGCAATGGAACTGGCAGCGACAACGGCAATGGCAAGGGGAGCAACTGCAGCAGCAACAGCAGCAATGACATGGGCAGCAGCAATGGCAACCAAACTGGCCCACTGGCACCGGCCATGGCAAGGGGAGCAGCAGATGGGGTGGAGGACAAGTGATGGTGGGGGAATCCCCCCGCCGTCCTTATTTTATTTTGTACCTATGTAGAATACATAAATGACTTTCCACTTACCTGGCCTGAATGTCAGAACGCGTGTATCACATGATGATCAACAAAGTGCGTATCTACATGTGACATGTCACATGGGTGATGTCACTTCTGGGCGCCCAGATGTGACATTCTATATTGTGACACATGTGTGACCATCAAAACAACGCGTCGGGTCACATGAACAAACAACTACAAGACCAAATAACTACAAGCCCATCAAACACAGTTGAAAATTTCTTCTTACCTCACCACCACCACTGCCACCTTTTATAACACTACAGGATCTTTGGCTGTTGTACCGGGCAACAACCAGAAATTCTGGAGTGTTATTGGCATGACAGGTATGTGATTTCCTTTGGATTTGCTGTTTAGTTCACAGGGCTACATTTACTGTTGCTTTTTCTGGAGTCAGGTATTGTCTTTGTCATGTTTGCATTCAGATAAGGGATTTCTGTTAGCCGATTACTAACAATACTCTTTTCAAGGATTACTTTTTAGTGAATATTGTGGTATCTCTGCATGCCCAACCATCGGTGGTGGGTCCTCAGCAATGAGCGCTTGCCACCATGGGTCTTCGATTAGGAATTCAGGGAGGGTGAATCCACCTGAGTTCCTAGCTAGGCAACCTACTTGTAGCGGGCCTGGTGGCATTGACAAGCATTTATTGGGTAAGTCTCATTTTCATTATTAATCCTTGTATTATTGACATTGTATCAACAGGTGATGTGTTTTACTTGTCTCAATTTCTTGTATTGTGTTTCATTTGTATTTTCATGGTTTGTTTGTTCTGTGTTCGCAAAAATTTTGACATTACTTCTCTTGTCAATCAGTCTTGATCAAGAAGGAGAAGAGCTCCTCCTTCGAGATTGAGACTAAATGACTTTTCTTTGCAACTGTATTTTCTTTGTAGTGTTCTTTTCACACTTAAATGTGTGATTTCACATTGTTGTACTTTAGTGGATGTAATGTAAATCACTGTGGGCCTATTTATTGATTTTTATCGCTGCTAACCCTAACCCTAAGTCACTGGGAGGAAGTTTGGAGGACGAATATAATATTCAGATATCTTCTCAAGATGAAAATATGTGAGTACATTACTTGATTGAACCAGCCACTTTCCATGTAATTGGTTGTAAAATTGGAGCATGTGACCAGACAAGATAAATCTCTCAGATTGCTAGTCATACCTATTGGCTGGGTGAAATGACCACCCACCTCTGTGAAAACCAGCTTGTGCTGGCTGAGCAAAACATTTTCTGGTGAAAACATATTCCCACAAGATGCTGTTCCATGGTAGGCCAAACACTATTAGTTGACTAGCCAATGTACCCATTGCTGTTGATCAACCCATGCTAACTGGCCAGCCAATGCATCAGCCAACCCATCTCTGCTGGTCAACCACATTTCTCTGCTAGCCAGCCAACCAATGCCTGATGGCCAGGTAAAATATCCCTGCTTGTATGCCAGCCCATGCCTGATAGGGAGCCAATATAGGCTAGAGGGTTGGCGAACCCATACTTGATGGCAAGCCCATATATGCCAGTGGGTTGGCCAACCCATGCCTGATGGCCAGCCAAAATGTGTAAGTGGGTCAGCCAACCCAGGCCTGATGGCCAGCCAAGATAAGCCAGACAGTCCACCAATCCAGGCTTCCTGGCCAGCCAAATATGCAAGTGGGTCAGCCAACCCATGCCTGATGGCCAGCCAACATATGGCAGTGGGTCGGCCAACCCATGCCTAATGGCCAGCCAATATATCCAGTTGGGTTGGTCAACCCATGCTGGATGGCCAGCCAACATATCCCTACTGGTTGGCCAACCCATGCCTAATGGCCAGCCAATATATCCAGTTGGGTTGGCCAACCCATGTCTAATGGCCAGCCAATATATCCAGTTGGGTCGGCCAACCCATGCCAGATGGCCAGCCAAAATATTCCTACTGGTCGGCCAATCCATGCCTGGTGGCCAGCCAATATATGGCAGATGGTCGGTCAACCCATGTCTGATGGCAAGCCGAAACCCCCACCCAGTTGGGCAAAACATCCCCTGGTTGGCCAACCCACTCGGGGTGGCCAGCTGTATGCCTCAGCCAAGCCATCTGCCTTGGGAAAGAACTTGGTCGGCCAGAGCCCTTTCAGCATATCTTTCCCATGATACATGGGTCAGCCGAGATGGACAATTCCCACTCCAAGTGGGCCAGCCAAACTCAGCCAACCAATATCTTTCTCCAGGGCAGATGGCTTGGCTGAGGGGTCCATCTTCTGGCGGACATGAGTTGGCCAAAGCAGACGGATATATTGGCTGGCCATGGAACATGGATTGGCCAACCAGTGTGGGTATTTTGGCTGGCCATGAAAGGTGGATTGGCTGATGGCTCTGGGTATTTTGGCTGGCCATGGAACATGGGTTGGCCGACGGCCCTGGGTATTTTGGCTGGCCATAGAACAGTGTTGCCACACATGCAACAGGTGGTTTATATCTGTTCATTCCGGCATCTCTGAACATACCCACCTTACATCTTTGCAATCTTACACATTACATCTTTGCACTCTTACCCACCACTTGCCACGTTCCACCAATTTCGTACTTGCTCCTCTATCCCTTTGTTCTGGAATTGGTCAATATTCACGATTCATCATATTCTACTAATCACATCCTAGGCAAACTTTGCAATCCCTTGTGTCATCTATTTGTAATCCACATTGCTGTACATCACGTGATTTCTCATCACATCATGTTAAACACGAGGCATTATTCCTTTGTTCCAGACAACGACATCTGCCTTCATTCTCCTCACTATTTGCCTAAATGAAGTGGATCACCCCAGAATTTACTAAGATCCTTGAAGATGGTTATCCCGATTTTAGGAGATCCACTGGTGAAGATCATATTCACGTCCTGAAAGGAATCAGGAAACTTTTAAAACAATCGGCACAACAAACCAACACACCATGGCCCCCAAATACGCAAAAGGTCTGTATATTCTAATACTACCCTTCAGATCAACCTAACGGCATTATACCATGAATTGAGAAAATTCAAACTTGGTACCACAATCATCGGTCAAAATTGGAGAGCGACACGGAGGATGCTCCAAAATATACAAGGAAGTGGAATGCAAGGTTGGTTACCAGAGAAAAAATGACCAAGGAAATTGACGCTAACATTGTGGAGCTGTCTGGTAAAACCAGAGGAAAGCCAGGCTACATCAAGTACTATGGCAAAGCCTGGAGTGATATTTACCATTCCTTGACGGAAGTGAAAAAACAAGAATTTGAAGCTCTTGCAGAGGCATGGAACCAGCAAGGTCCACCCCTGGAAGTCAAAAGACGGTACTAATCATCTTCTTTAGCCTGCATAATGCTAATCTTGTACCTTATCCAGCCGAGCAGCAAAAGATTTTGGTAAGACAGCGATGAAGTTTATGAAGGACATAGATGAGCAGATGGGAGTGAAAATATTTATGTTGGTGGGATATGAAGATGAAGATGGGACTGTGACCAAAGGAAAGTGGGTTGATTCCTGCTTGGTGTCAATCACGTACTTATCTTTATTTCCTGTGAGGTTTGAGACACCGGCCCCAGTACACAAGAAGTTCATCGGCCTCTTCAAAAATAACGGGGATGACATTTGGACCAAATGGGATGAACATTTGGGTTCCCTCTTTAATCATGACGGTACGATCAGCCATTTTTCCATATGTCCTATGTAATGTGTTCCAGAGGAATCCAATGGAGCACAGACCGACAGTGAAGACAACGATGGCGGTCCAATGACCAGATACGACAAAAGCCTGTCATTCAAGCTTGAGATCGATGAGGATGGTTTTCCTATGGTACCCAATGTTACAAATATGTCATTGGTCGACATAAGAAACATGTTTAGATCACTGGTGACCATGTCCTATCGTACGTACTTCGCCGTTGGCCAAGCTTACTGTACTCATATTCATATGAAGGTCGGATGTGCAACAACAGCATCGTGGCTGTTCCATGGGGCAAAATTGGACAAAATTGAAACCAATACATGGAGGACATCTACTTTCCCCCTCACGTAGAACTGAAGGAACCGTGGAAAATGAAACTCGATGAACTTCGGATGGTCCACCAATTTTGGTTGCAACGGCAGATACTTGGTGAAAAACCCTTCCGATTTAAAACCGTCCTGAAGACCGACCAGAGAGCACCAAATGCATTCATGCAAAAAAAGAAGTTCCATGCTGCTGCCGCTTTGGCCAGGACCGATCATTCGGCGCCGTCAAACTCCAGTAGGGAAACCACATCTATCCCAGCAGAATCAAGCGCTATGGGAGCCTGTAGATCCAATTTGAATGTTCCACCATTAAAAAAAGTCCACCCCAAGAAGAAAACGCAAAATGCTGCCAATTCCAGCAAGGGCAAGCAAAAAGCAGTCAGTAGCAAAGAGGGTGACGATAGTTGGAGTGACGAGAGTGCAAGTAGTGGTAGCCTTGATGGGCGTGGTGGTGACAGCGAGATGGATGACAATACATCGACGTTAAAGCTTCTGTGGACGAAAAAGAAAATGGAGAGACAAGTGAAGCAAAAGGAGCAAGCAGAACGGTTACTGGCACAGGAACGAGAGGTGACAACAGAGTTACAAGAAGTACAAGAGCGGGAGAGGCGAGAGGCCCAGAAGAGGGAGGTATGAAAGGCCCAGGAGGAGGCCAGGAAGAAACAGGTATGAGAAGCCCAGGAGAGGGAGGCACGACAGGCCCAGGAGAGGGAGGCACGAGAGGCGTGGGAGAGGGAGGCACGAGAGGCACGGGAGAGGGAGGAAAGGGAGGCATGAGAAGCGCGGGACAGGGAGGAAAAAGAAACATGGGACAGGGATGTTCAACAACAACAACGCCCAGGGAAGTTGGACAGCTCAAGAAATGCCGGTAAAAATGCCAGGTAAAGCTGTCCTGTTTCAAAGGTGGGGATGCTGCTCACAATTTACATTACCAACAGCGGTCAACCTTTGTGACGATCTACACATCGCAAATAAGCTTCATGTATTGAACAAATAACAAATATATATATAGTATTATGTGTCAAAACATCCCAAAGTGACATGTCACAAGTGTTATGTCACGTTGGGCCGTCCAAACGTGACATAACACTTGTGACATGTCATGTATGCCACGGCCCCCAACGTGGCATAACAACTTGAGACTCTACCCATACCTATTAATAGTTTGGTGCTTATGAAGAATACATTCAACATTTGGCAGAGAAGGCAGATGAGGCATTGCGATGTCAGGAATATACATGAGTAGGAAGCAGTAGGAAGATCTTCCCGGCTATTTACGACAGTGTTTCACGTCTGTGGAAGGTATTGGTAAATCTGTGTGAATGATGATATCAGTGTATATACATGCTGATGAGGCAATTTATCGTACCTGAGTCTTCCCTCCAATGACGTTTCACAGGGGGTGTGGGGGGATGGGGTGATCCAGCGAAATCACTATACACTGCTTCACTGCCAGATGAGATGTCCATTTGATCGTCATCCTCTCCCTCCTCACTGTCCACACTCTGGTCGTTTGACTTCCCCACCTTCTCAGTTGGTTCCTCCTCCTCTTCGTCCTCCTCCTGCACCCCATCCCCGTCCGCCTCGTCCTCCTCCTCCTGCACCTCCCCCTCCTCCTGCACCTCCCCCTCCTCCTGCAGCTCCCCCTCCTCCCCCCCCTGCTTCTCCTGCTGCTTCCCCTCGTCACTGTCCACATCTTCCTCATTTGACATATCCAGCAGCCTGATCAGACTGTCCTCATACCACCAAGCTCCGTCATTTGAATTTCCTACCTGCTCAGGTGGATCCTCCTCATCCTCCTCATCCTCCTCATCCAGGCCAGCCACGTCCATTTCTTCTCCCACATCTTCCCCAGCCATGTCAGCTGAATTTCCCACCATTACAGGTGGATCCTCTTCCCTCTCAATGTTGACAGCCATGTCGTTTGAACATCCAACCATTAGAGGTGGATCCTGGTTCTCCTCGATCGCCACATCCTCCACACCTGCATCCACTGAATTTCCCACCTTCCTAAATGGATCATCCGCCTCTTCCTCACCATCGGTGCCCTTCCCTTTGTTGTGCTCATTGTCTTTCCCCTTGTCCTGTGTATGCGTGTTATCCTGTACCTCACCTTCACCGGTAGTTGCGTTGACTAGCAGAATTGGATGAGGTGGAAAATCTAAGCATTCAACAAGAATGGGACTGATGGGTTCTACCGGATGGGTCTGAATGTGTATTTTTGGGCCGGTCCAGAAGAATTCTGATGGTGGGGTCTGAAGAAGCTCATTCAGCTTTGGCACCAAATCTGGCCAATCGTTTTGAAAATGTCAGCAGACCACTGACTCGATGGCTTTCGCTGTGCAATGTGCTGGTGCCATCACAACCCCATCCTTGTCCCATTTATACCCAACAATCGCAGCAGATAGATCCAAAAGACTTCGTTGGAAAATGTAAGAGGGGCTGATCCAGTGGTCTTCCATGAAGACAACAAAATGTTCCGCAAACCAGATTTGGAAACGTCTATATCTGCATCGTGCGATATTCTGTTCCTCACAAATTTCAGCCGATATGGTATGGTTGTAGGACGTCCTGTTGATGATATCAGCAAGCTCGATCAGGTTTCCCACAATCACAAGGTCGAGGAAGCCGTCTTCGGTTTCAATCTTGGGCATATGAGACTTGGTGAAGACAGTAGCTGTGCAGTGAGCATTTTAATCTTCTGGAGTTTGTAAACATCGACCAAAGTAGCTCACATGATGATTCGTGGTTGCCCGTGAAGTACTCAATCCACATGGTGAGAAGTCGGTGGAGAAATGTACGTGTCACATTATGCTCCGCGTTTGTGATGGTATGACTCATCACGAAAGTATAGATAATCCCATAACAGGTATCCCGTATAGTTGACATCGCATAGAGATGACACCCATTGACAATGGAGTGCTCTACACCGAGGACATAATGCGGGGTGCACAGCCTCATGTAACTGTGTGTTTCAGCACACATCTCAGTGGTCACAGATATATTCCCACTTACAGCACGGAACCCTTGGTGAGCAGTAATCCTTCTGCTTCCCACAAGCCTTTCCCACTATGTTTTCTCAGCTCCCACTCCTGAGGATAGGCCTTGTTAGTGGCAAGATTGCCAGCCTTGCGATCCCATTCGGCATCCCTTCGAGGCCTCATGAGGACCCAGTACTTTGCGCCAGTCCTGACAATAACCACCGTGCCAAAGCCATCATTGTCTACATATGTCCAAGAAATGGCACAAGCTGTCACCGCCGTTCCCCAAGCCAAATCGTCGTTTAAAGGCTGCTCACAGATAAACCCCAGTTGGCCCCGGGTTTCGTGCCAAGCAACCTCAGATGATGACAGGGACCTTTTCATGAATAGACAGGTAAATGACGTGTTTGATCTTCGAAACAAGGTTGCTCACCGAAATTTTGGAGGTGGGTCCAACGTCATATGACCCATGGGAAGGTCAAGGAAATTGAAAACCCTTTTGTTGTCAGGGTCAAGCGCAACCTGATATAATGTTTCCAATGTGCCAGGTTTGTTCATATTCTTGATGTTAGGCACCAATCGCAATTCAGCAACTAACAAAGGCACTTTAGTCGCTATGCCCAGACATCACTCCAGAAAAGGACCTTGCACTGAACGAATGGACAACAAAGACCCCAATGTCTCCCAACCTTCCCTATCAAACTCCACTGTTTCTACAGGGGAATTGAGCACGAGGATGTGACGATGACGAAAGATTCCTTGAATTGTTGCAGCATCCATCGACTTGAAGATGTTCCATTCCACCACGAACACACATGACGCATGAGGATCATACATTTTTTCTCTTGCACTAGGCAGCCGATGTGGAGGAACCCCATCAATGTAACTGGATCGGATCATTTCATATGTTTCCCGCAACAATGCATGTTCCACTTTTGCCTGTATCGTGCTTACCAGTTAACAATCAAACGGTACAAAATCAGACATCAACATACAACGATGGATGGTGAATGGTGCACATGCTCAACGGGTTCGTGTACAGCGTCACCATCATACATTGTGAGATGAACACCCTCTGATGCTCGCTTTATGAATCATCAGTGGGGTGGCACGTCATCGAACAACAAAAGACACACAATGGGTGCTGGACGGCTGAGCAAATCAGGTTCCCCATAATCCTATCAAAATATTCATTCATGACAAATGAGACGGTCTTGAATCACTTACATCTCCGGTAAGGTCGATGATCACGTTCACTTTCTCTGGCGCTTTCTTATAGTCGTCATCGTCGTCATCTTCATCCTCGGGATCATCACGTTTCTTGGACTTGGGATATCTTCTTGTCGACCAGCGAGTGGATCTTTTCTTCCTCCGATATGACCTCCCCGGCGCAACCACGACTTTCTCTTCCTTCTGGACTTTCTCTGCCTTCTGCTTCTCCTTGCCTTTCGAAGAGTCCCTGACCTTGTCCAACATTTTGGCCTGGCTTCGGGTCAACATAGAGCTCTGTCCACCTGAAGCAAGCTCCTTCAATGGTCCACCCCTCTTCTTCTTGTTAATTTTCAATTGAAGCGGTTCATCATCACTGGAAAGAGGGTTGCCTGATGCAGGCTTGTCATTCTCAGCACTTTTTCCCTACAGGCCTTTTTCTGCCTTAGGGTCTACTGGAACATTTTGTTTCGGTGCGACCATAAGCTGACTAGCAGAGTTGGTCAGGTCCTCCACTTCCTTATCTTGCAACATCTGTTGTCAGTCCCAGTGATAAATGTAGAGATGGGCAGCGTATCTTACTGTCAAAACAAAACCAACTAAAGTCCTGTTCTGTTCCCTGGACGCTGTCCTCCAACAAATCGTATTCTTGGAGGAATACATTCAGCTCCTGCATTGCCGAAGATCCTAAACATATTTGTGTAATGGCCCTCCAAAGCGCCCTCTCCATTTGAGCAAGGAATGGAGGCCTTTCATTCCCCAAGGCAAATGTGATCTTTACCTTATGTCAACTACATCCAAGCTGGCACAGATAATGGACTCACTGCCATGAGAGATGGCCATGCATGAGCTTCATGATTGAAACGTCGTGGGAGAAGAGTAATTATGGGCGACAGTGTGAGGCTTAGGTGGAATAGATTTCTCATCCGATCATACATTAAACCTCCGAAAGACTTGGTGGTGAGGGAATTGACAAATGAGTCTTGCAACGGTAGATCAACACTCTTGGCCATCCTGAAACCATGTGGATTATTTATTTGCAGCAGGTGTAATGTGATTGTAACGCAATCCCAACCTCTGTAGCTTCTCCACCCATGATGTGAAGTCACAGTCTACATATGAGTTGCCCTATTTTTGTACAAAGTCTGACACACATAGAACATAGAACATACATTACATACCTGGCCAAACCAAGTGAATGAGAATGCCAGAAGCTCTAGCATGAGGAGGATCTGGTTGACGTCGGAGGATTCGAGGTTGACAGATGCACGGTAAAGGATCTGGAGGCTCATTTCTACTTCTTTTTGGGCTGGTGTCAAGTGTGCTGGGAGAGCAACTGCAAAGATCAGGATGGTGTCCATACTGGACACCAATTTCTGCAGCACTGCGACGGCTGAAACACCCACCACTTCTTTGATCTTGTTGCGTGATTAATAGACTTTTGCATGTCATATGAAGCTTCGTGATTGGCTTACTCCAGTCTCTGAGAAATTTGTAGAGCTTCGAGACAGTGTGCAAATGTCACCTCAAAATGCCTTCTCAAATGTGAATGGTCAACTCACCTTGGTCAACTTCTCGCTCATCTGTCATTTCGCTGATCTCCGAATTACTTTGAAACTTGGATGACGGGGCAGCCCAACAGCGTCCATGAGCTTATCTAGCAGGGTATAGCGAAGGATTGAGTGAGCTGCTACAAGGAGGTCATTCCGGTACACAGTAGTCCACCTCGCCACATCACGCATTGCAGAGCCATCAGCAGAGAGGTATTCTTGGATGATTTGGCCTTTACGTGAGATTTCACCTGTGGGATTCACATAATCCAATTGCTTTGCCAGGGCCTAGCAGACAAGTTGACTGTCAATGTTACAAGGTGAGAGATTTGACGCACCATCACAGCCAAGGTGGACGGTGTGTTTCCTAGAGCAGACTGATTGCCAATTAAGGTTACGATAGCCTTCTCAAGTGAATCTTCAGCAAGAGGCATGCCATTGACCCACGGGAAGTCCTGGAA
This sequence comes from Hygrocybe punicea, assembly GCA_963556145.1. NCBI lineage: Eukaryota > Fungi > Basidiomycota > Agaricomycetes > Agaricales > Hygrophoraceae > Hygrocybe > Hygrocybe punicea. The sequence goes on along the minus strand of OY744468.1, from coordinate 6,490,724 downwards.
CACATTCATGCTTCGGAAATCACTGCCAGACATGACAGAGGCATGTAGAGAAGCGATTGATGGCAAAGAGGTGCTTGCTGATGAGGACATTGGCAAAATGTTCAATTTGAGTGTATCTGAGAGCAATTTAAGAGAGGCTGAGGCTAGATGGTAGAGGTGCAGAAGGTAAAAAAAATGACGCGTCAACTGTGATCACGTGTGCCAGTGTGACCACATCACGTGAATTGCCTGGTAAGTACACACTTAAGTACACATTTCGAATTGACAGAGTTGTCAATGTCACAGAGTTGTCAATGTAAAGCCAGGGAAATTCTCCGGACACTGTCTAGATATTTGTCTGCCTGTGAACTTTGATGGTGCTCCCTTCTGGCCTAGAAGGGGCATCATGTCTGGGGTAAGAGTGGATGTAATAGTCATTGGGAAAAACTATTAACTGTAGAGTTGATAATGGATATGAGTGGGAATATGAGAGAGTTAATGATGAACCTTGTCCCTCGCGGTGGGCTCCAATTTCTGTCTTGCGTGGGAAGTGTTTGAACAAATCCACACCAAGGGTTTCCGGAGTGCGTCGTTGATCGGGAAATTACCTTGTTGTCCTTTGGGAATCAAAGATTTAGCTCGTTAATAACTCTGGGTTATTCCTGTTGGGTGGTTGGGTTGTGGTGTGAATCCTATCAAAGGTCAGCTTTGAGGGATACAACAAATACTTAACAATAATATAAGTCAGATGTATGACTTATAGAGAATGAGTGAACAGTGAGGTCTTCCCTACTGAAGGTAAAGACTTTGAGTGACAAGAGGTATGCAAGAGTATAAGTGGATAATAACTCAAGCAAGTATGAACAGTGTAAGATGAACAAGTGTACAACAGTCAAGTATACAAGTAGCAAGTATACAATGAGCAGAGGTACAATAGAGATGAGCAATAGATGATGGACAATGGGCAATAGATGATGGACAATGGGCAATAGATGATGGGCGATAGGCGAGTGTAACAGTAGATGTCAAACAAAAGGGAGGTGTGACAAAATACTATGTACAGAATGAATGAACTGAACAATAGGCAAGTAGGATTGATGATCAAAATATCGGACTTTATTCTGAAGCTTCAAACGCACATTGGCTACTAGTGCAGAATAAAGTACTGGGATATCTTTGGTGATGACTAATAGAACTTGAAAGAAAATGAATGTGACTGTACTACGTGACAGAACACAAAGAATATGTATCAAACAAGTAATAAGGGAGTATCAATATATCTGAGATTGATAGTCCTTAGACAAATGAATGATGACCTGAACTGCAATTGGTATTTGGGTACTAGCTACTACCAAAGTAGGTAATACAAACAAATACAGATGGGTGAATCAGAATCTGGGAGAGGGACTGTCCTGTGACTGGGCCTGTCAGATTAGGTGACTGGGCCATCTCCAGCAGAAACTGGGCTCTATATATACCTATTCTACAGCAGGAGTCATACTGAGTCATAGAATGGTATATGAAATGGAGAGCATAGGATATGACTCATAGGGAGTCATATAGAGGAGAGGCATAGGTTTATGACTCATAAGGAGTCATAATAGTGAAGGGCATGGGGGGTTATGACTCATAAGGAATCATAAGAAAGGAAGGCATGGGTTTGTGACTCATACAGTGTCAATTAATGAGTCACATAGGTACTATAATCAAAGGAGGGGGCATAATGAGTCAGAAATAGTTATAATGAGTCATGGGTGGTCATAATGAGTCATGGGGGGTCATGAATATGTCATAAGGGTCATAATTTGTCATGGATAGACCAATGAGTCACATCTGATGGGAGTGAGTCATGCTGCTGGTCTAATCTTGGGTGTGTGAATCAAAGGCAAGGGCTGTGCCAGCTATGCTTCTAGAATCATCTTCCTGAGGCTGTGCTTCTTAATCAATTGATGCCATGCCATGTGTGTATCCTTATCAGTTAAGAAAAATATAAGATCAGGGCTGGGCTGTATTTGATCAATTGATATGAAATGTGATGTGCTTCTTGATCAGAGAATGATGGGTGGCATGTGTTATCTCTATGATTGGAGATAAGGATGTGGCTGTGCTTCTTGTGCTTCTTTGGCCTCTGATAAGATGTTTTGGGGGCCTTATCAGTTAAGATAAGGGTATTCCTTCATTTCCTCTGCATAGATAAGGGTTTTCCTGCCTGTCCCTTCTGTAGATAAGGATTTTCTTGCATGTCCCTTGTATAGATAAGGGTTTCATGTGTGTCCTATGTGCAGATAAGGATTTCCTGTGTGTCCTATATGCAGATAAGGGTATTCCTTTCTACTCCATATGCAGATGGGGGTGTTCCAGTATGAATGGTCCTTGTAATGTGATGTGTGCTGTAGGGATGGTGACTAGTGACAGCATATTACTATGTTTTGATCCAAATCCTGTTTGGATCATGACAACGGTCAAGAATTGACTGAGATAGAGTCCAATCAATGTTTAGTCCCTATCTCAGTCAATTCTTGACTGTTTTGGATGATCTCTGGCTCATTTTGAAGCCCACGGATACGAGAATCTGTATCCGTACTTGTACTCTTAAGAGTACAGATACCTGCGGAAAAGGATTTACCCTTATCCCTGCATTTCCCTAGCTACAATGGTCACATGATACCATTTAACACAAAATAGTAAGTAAAGAAATACGAAAATCAAATCAAATAAATACCTTAAAAATATCCGTGTTCACAGTTTGGATGCGGTTTGGAGCCGTTCAGGAAATCCGGTGGGCCTCGAAACCCTGAACTGAACCCGCGGTCCGGTTCAGCATTTGGCTGAACTTAGACTGAACCCCGGGTTTGGTTTGGGGTTTGAACCGGGTTCGGCTAGGTTCGGAACCGAACTATGGCAACACTAGGGCTGCCAATGATGATGGCCACCCCACTAATGTCCAACCCCATGCCAACAGGGCCACCAATGACGACGGCCGCCCCACCAACACCGATGCTGCATTTAACAGGGCCATCAATGCCTGACAATGACAACGACGGCCCCATCACGCCCCACCAACGCCTACCGCCGCACCCAACAGGGCAGTCAACGCCCGATGACGACGGCCCCACCAACACAATATCCACGCCCAGCAGGGCCCACCAACACCTCGCAAAACACGCTGCCACATCAATTGATGCGTGTGCTGGCTTCGCGAGGTATGTAGGGTATCTGACTGCATGTGGGCCCCACTCACATCCAACTATTCGCAATCATGATGGCACCACCAAATACCAAACACCCAGCCCAATGAAGATGGCTGACATCTCATGGAACAGTGGAGCTAATATATAATTTCTCAAGCTCGAACACATGCCTCAAATTTGATTAGTTAGAATAAAACTATAACTACATTATGTATAGAACCATTGAAGTCACCCATGCCCAAGGAATAGTGGAGAGGCCACCCTTTCTCAAGAGTATTCCAGTCCTGGGATATGTAACTCTCCAGGGCTTCAATGAGCTTGACTACTTTGGTAGAGCAGTAATCTACAATCCTTTCACATTTTTCTTTATCAGAAACAGCATAGGATTTGCACATTTGATTGTAATACCTTAAGAATCTCTTGACTTCTTCATAGCTTCCTTTGAATTTGGCTGGGGCAGACTTCTGCCCTAGCAGGGGCATCATGTCTGGGGTACGAGTACTGGTGCTTGTAGACATTGTGTATTAGAGATATAGAAATGCTTGGGTTATTTAAATTTAAGACTCCCTCGTGGTGGGCTCCAATTTTGTTATGTGAATGTTTGTTTCACCGAGAATTACCAGAGTTGACTTTGTTCAGGTACCTTCTTGTTGTTCATGGGTTTCTATTATCTAAATAACCTATCAGGAAGGGGTTTGTAGGTATATGTACTGTATGAGTCAATAGAATGTAATAGTGAGGTCTCTTCAATTAAGAAGTGAGACTTTGAGTGGGTGTGGATGATGGTTGATAAGCGTGATGTACTGAAATAATATATATTCACTACTGGAATATAAAATGTGGATTAATGAATACTGATAATAATATTCACCAATTTAATATGAATTGTTTTGGTTACAGGGCATATTCAATCAAGAGTATCTCTGGGTATTATAATATCTGACTTAAATCTGAAGCTTCAAACGCACATTGGCTACTAGTTCAGGGATATCTTTAATACCTTTTGAATACTCTGTTTTGTTTAGGATGAAACCTTAACCTTAGAAATGTATCTAGCTGACTAAAGCTGACTAATGAACTGATTGGACTGAGTGAACTGAGTGAATTCTCCTTAATTGACAAGGGGAACTCAGAGAATGATAGAATGAGAGTGCACTGGACTGAATTGCAAGCACTAGCTACTACAATGAGTAACTACTAGTACTAATAGAATGAGGGATCACACTGTGTGAACCCAGACTAAGACTGACTACTGAGTGGTGAGGGGGGAAATCCTACTGACTACTGGAATTTGGGGGCCCTATTTATACTGTTGGAGAACAATGGGGGACTGAGAACAATGGGAAAGTGAGAACAATGGGACTGAGTCATGAGAACAATGGATGGCATCAAAGAGGCTGTGAACAATGGTCTCTATCTCCATTTGGACTGTTTAGAACAATGGACTGCTCAGAACAATAGACCTCCATTGTCTTTATGTAAGCAGACTATCACAATCACTGTCTGATGCATCCTATCCTATCATTATCTTATCATCCTCTTGTTCACATCTTATCTAATCATTTCCCATTATCTAGCTGAGCTGCTTTTGATCAATACAAGTAAACAAGATTTGTAGGGTTGACCACGGGTCTTGAACGGGTCGGGTCATCTGACACCGCACCTGTACCCGTGAACACCATACCCAGGGCGGTGTTCACCCACACCCACACCCAAATATCCATGGGTTGCAACGGTACACCCTACCCGTGGTGTACCGTGGCATCCCGCCATCCACCATGGTGCCCATTCCACTCTACAACCTCATGGATGCAGCGCCGGCATCAATTGACACTATGTGCATGTCCGCGAGGTGATCGAGATGGGGAACGAGGGGGGCATGTGCCATCAGACGCATTGTAGCGCATCTGCGAGGTGGACAAGAGGGGGACAAGAGGGGGACGCATTGTCGTCCTCGCTGTTGCGTGTCCACAAGGTGGACAAAGCGGGACATGTTGTTGTTGTTGCATGTCCACGAGGTGGACGAGAGGGGGATGTGTCGTAGTAGTTAGCTAGAGTTCCTTTATTGATGTAAATGGAGACTTACCTGTAGACTGGGAGGTGGGAGCACTACCCCCTGGCCATTTTCCTGCTCCTTCTTTTGTTGTCGTATGGTTGCCGCATGCTTGCGTCGAGGTGGTGGTGGTTGTGTAACCGAACCCATCATACCCACCAAACTGCAGGTACGGGTGATGGTATGGTCACAATGTCCAAAGGTGGACACCATGACCCGTACCCGCTTAACCCGTAGCCAAAACCCGTGGTCAACCCTAAAGATTTGTAATCAATCCATTACTGCTAATATAGGTAAGAATGCCAGTTGGGCTTGTCTCCTTGCACACACAATGCAGAGAAATATATAATGAATACTAATGAGTGAGGGATGTGCCTCTGTGCACCATACATAAATGGCTAGGTCTGGGCATTGCTAGTGAAGCCATAATAAATGATATAAAGGTAAGCATATATGCTATTTGTGTCTGTTCACTAGAATGTGTAATGTGAAAAGGCATAGAAAGAGTACTAATGAGTGTAGGTGTGCATCCATAGTCTTGCACTTAAATAGTCAAGTCCGTGGTCTGATGGTAAACCCATGACATTACACCCAAAACCATTTGGGGTCATGACAGTGACCCGACCTCAACATTGATGAAACAACACCATTAACACGTCCTACACGTTCAGACACTGAGTCCAATGCAAGAAATGTAATTCACCTGGTTTCTTCTCTTCCTTTCGCCAACTTTCATGTGATATTCACCTTTATTTGAAATCCTTTACTATTCTGTTGCTGTTTTGTCATGTCCATGCGATATCTCACCGCATTTCTATTTAATTCATCCACCCTTAGAACCCTATCCCTTTAAAGTATAAAGAATGTCTTATAGTAGCAAAAAGATTATTGTTATTGTCACGTGACTTGGCACCGTTGGAGAGGTACCGAGGTACCTCTCCGGGGGCTCACGCAGGACTCGAGGTGGAAGTCGACTGGATAGGAAGGATGAGACTGACTACTACATCGGGAACTGCTACTGACTAAGGGACTGGTCACGTGATCTACCACTACAAGTGCCCCTCCTCCTCATGGCGACGCCCTCGTCGCCAACAGCTACTGAAAGAAAACAAAAACCAAACAGGACTGACCAAAACAATCTCCAAATCACAACTCCCAGTCCCTCAGAATGCCCCAAGTCGCAGTCGAGGCCTTATATCGTGAAGCGGGACAATATTGTCCTCCGAAACCAATCGCGGTACAGGGTGTGGGTTCTCATAGTCCATGAATAAGCTGGGTGGTTGCGCATAGGTAATAGATACAGGATGATGTCGTGGGGCAGCATAAAGACAGCGTTTGTGTGGGGTGAAACAAAACCATGTCAAGGGAGAACGATGAGAAGCCAAGAAAACGGAGACTGAGGGAACAAAATAAAATATGTACTGGGCACTAGAGCAGGTGCCGGCATCGAGAGATCTCTTCGCGTGAGCTCTGGGAAGCAGTTGCGAGGCCACGGGGGGCCTCACAAAGCTGCAAGGGCCGGGGGTGCAGAATGCGGGGGCCACGAAGTAGCGGTGCAGCAAAGGGTGGTGGGGCCTGGAAAGCGGTGGCCCGGGTGAGCTGGGTGCTCCATTGCATCAGGCGCGGGTGCGGCGAGCTACGCGAGCGGGTGCGTGGCCGTTTACGCTGGAAAGTGGGGCCGTTTATGCTGGGAAGTGGGTGCGCGTGGCAACGACGCGGTATGTAGCTGGGGAGCCTAAAAAACAGTGGCGGGGGCTCGTTTGAGGTAACAAGAGGCGGCGTGGGGCTCTAGCACATGGAGCAAGGCTGCGGGGGTCCGGTGTAGCTGTACGGTGTCATGACCCCAAGTGTTTTTGGGTGTAATGTCATGGGTTTACCATCGGACCACGGACTTAGATATTTAAGTGCAACACTATGGATGCACACCTACACTCATTAGTACCCATTCTATGCCTTTCCACATTACGCATGCTAGTGAACAGACACAATTAGCATTTATGCTTACTTTTATATCATTTATTATGGCTTCACTAGCAATGCCCAGACCTAGCCGTTTATGTATGGTGCACAGAGGCACATCCCCCACTCATTAGTATTTATTATATATTTCTCTGTATTGCGCGTGCAAGGAGCCAAGCCCAACTAGCATTCTTACCTATATTAGCAGTAATGGATTGATTACAAATCTTGTTTACTTGTATTGATCAAAAGCGGCTCAGCTAGATAATGGGAAATGATTAGATAAGATGTGAACAAGAGGATGATAAGATAATGATAAGATAGGATGCATCAGAGAGTGATTGTGATATTCTGCTTACATAAAGACAATGGTCTATTGTTCTGAGCAGTCTATTGTTCTAAACAGTCCAAATGGAGATAGAGCCCATTGTTCACAGCCTCTTTGATGCCATCCATTGTTCTCATGACTCAGTCCTATTGTTCTCACTTTCCCATTGTTCTCCTTCCCCCATTGTTCTCCAACAGTATAAATAGGGCCCCCAAATTCCAGTAGTCAGTAGGATTTCCCCCCTCACCACTCAGTAGTCACTCTTGGTTGGGTTCACACAGTGTGATCCCTCATTCTCTTAGTACTGGTAGTTACTCATTGTAGTAGCTAGTGCTTGCAATTCAGTCTAGTTCACTCTTATTCTATCATTCTCAGAGTTCCCCTTGTCATCAAGGAGAATTCACCCAGTTCACTCAGTCCAATCAATTCATTAGTCAGCATTAGTCAGCTAGATACACTTCTAAGGTTAAGGTTTCATCCTAAACAACAAAGAGTATTCAAAAGGTATTAAAGATATCCCTGAACTAGAAGCCAATGTGCGTTTGAAGCTTCGGATTTAAGTCAGATATTATAATACCCAGAGATACTCTTGATTGAATAGGCCCTGTAGCCAAAACTGTCCATATTCAACTGGTGAATATTGTTATCAGTATTCATTAGTTCATATTTTATATTCCAGTAGTGAATATTAGTATTTTCAGTACATCACACACCCAATTGCTATTCATACCTACTCAAAGTCTCAATTCTTAATTGAAGAGACCTCACTATTACATTCTATTGATTCATATAGTACATATACCCACAAACCCCTTCCTGATAGGTTATTTAGATATTAAAAACCCACGAACAACAAGAAGGTACCTGAACAAAGTCAACTCCGGTAATTCTTAGTGAAACAAACATTCACATAACAACGGTACCGGGGATAACGAGAATGCGGGGTTGCAACGTGGTGACATGGTGCAATGTGCTGGGACGTCCAAACATGGCGGGGCGGCTTCGTTTGGGGCGACGAAGTGCAGCGGGGGGTTCCAGCAGGTGGAACGCGGGCACGGGGGGTCGAATGAGTGTGGGTTTGGGCTGGGGTACACGAAAAAACGGGGGGTCTGACAGTGGTGACGTGGCAGATCCGTGGGGTAACCAAAAGGCCGGCAGCCACCGATTTGGGGCGGCATAGGTGAGCGGGGAGCTCTGGTACGTCGAACGGGGGTCTGTGGGGTTGGATGAGCCTGCCCGGGGCTGGGAATCGTGAAATAAGACAAAAATGAAATGAAAAACGGGGGGTTGAAGGTGATGACGTGGCAAAACGCCGGTGGGTCTTGAGACGTCAAAAAACGGGGTCGACGGCACTCTTGAGGTGACGTGGGGCACGGTGGGGCCGTACGACGTTGAACGACGGCGCGGGGGATGGTCCTGGGTGTGGGGTTGCGCAAGCGATGGGTGGTGAGGCCGAAAAGAGTCGTCTCACGAGAAAAACCAGCAAGAAAGGTAAAAGGAGGAGAAAATCCAGAAAAAGAAAGGCATCAGTGAGTCGAAGACACTCTCATCACCACGATGGAGAGGTACCGAGGTACCTCTCCAGGGGCTCACGCAGGACTCGAGGTGGAAGTCGACTGGATAGGAAGCATGAGACTGACTACTACATCAGGAACTGCTACTGACTAAGGGACTGGTCACGTGATCTACCACTACACCGTGACCAAAACACTTCATTTTACTCGCGCAGAATGCAATTGCCATATCTCACTCAAATCACATCCTATTGACTAGCGGTTGAAAATATGGGCTTCTACAGTCATTGTCTCGGTGTAAGCCACTTTCCAGACACTAATTCGCTTTTTTTATAAATCAACTTTTTCGCAGCATCGTGCAGCAGTTCTATGATGAGCAAGCATCATCCTAGCCATTGGAAACTGGTGAGAATCTGTTCCATGCTTCACTATCTTGGTGCTCATAGCATTCAAGGCTCATTATACCTCTCCGAAGCATCATTTTCTGACCGGCATCATTTCAGTTGGTATTACAAACTTTGACATTGCCCAGCATCATAAATGGATGTCATAGGTAGCATATACATTCCATTATCTAGTATTACAATGTACATTCATTCAGCCTTGGTCTCAGAACTCAATTTTTTATCACCAGTGGAATGTATTAGTGTAGCATAATAAAAAAAGCGTGTTGAACACATCAAACCGTCGAGAAGAGAATCAGGTGTGTTGAAACACCTTCGGACAATAAAGAACACTCAATACATGAATATGTGAAGGGGGAGGCTAAGACCATTGATAGCGAGACTAAATTTCCTCTGCTGCCGCAACCAACCCACGCGGCAATTCCATCCTGAAAGTACTTGTTGCGATCAGTTTACAATCCTCCTCTGCATAGCTGATGATTAAATCAGCTGTCCCAGGGCCAACGGAGAGCCAGTCTGAGAGCTTTTCGATGGTGACACGACTGCCAGTGAGTTGATTTATGTAGCGGAAGCCTTGGTCCTGGAATTTTGGAATGACAGAACTGAGATTGCCACCAACATGATTGGGATGTCGGTCGCAATATTCAATCCACTCAGAGATGAGGGGATAATTCAATGGTTGCAAAAGAACAGGAGGAGGAACCGTGGGTGGTCCCAGAGGTGGCAAAAAACCTGATGGCGATACAGTGAATCCAGGAGCTGGCGGGAAAAATCCTGCCAGCATCTGAGGAGCTACCATAGATGAATAATACATTGCCGGCGACATCAATGGTGGCGGATAGCAGCCGTAAGGGAATGTGACTTGGTCATTGGGATTTGCAGACGGTTTAGCTGCCAGTCATCCTCGTGCAGTATTTCCCAGCACATTTACCTCAGCCGGCTTCTCATTGATAGGATTGGCATGAGGATCCTTGACCTGGCAAAAAATTAGCATCATAGATATGAATAGAAAAATACATACATGAAGCGCTGCCCAAAGGTTCAGATTATTCTCCATGATTGGATGACATAAGCCTGTTGACGGATTCTTGAAGCACAACGATGCCTTGTTGGGTAGACTGTGTATCTCACAGGTCCAGTACTCTGTAATGGCGAGGCAGGCCGTAATGCGTTGTTCATGGAAAGTATCCGCTGCAGTCTTCACCTGCTCTTTGAGAGCAGCAGCTGCTTTGGACTTCACAGACCCACCGCCCTGCGAAAAATATTTAACTCAACGTGATAGGAATCCAACAGAATTATACATACCTTTGTATCCGTGGACCCCACATAGGGGGAATCACCTTTGTTAGAGACTTGCAATGTAAATGCTTTCATCTTCCAAGTCGAACGCCGACCATTGGCCAACTTGGCTGGAACGGATCATTTGCGGAGAAGTCGGAGAAGTGTGTTGAAGTGGCCGTGAGTTAAAAGATCGCAAGAGAGAGAGTCCTTTGAATCGGTACTAAAGCGATATTGTGCTTGTAAGGATTCAGGATAGATGTTCAAAGAACTTGCTATCTTCTGTTGGAGAGAATAGAGTGGGATCGATGATGAGATGACATCAATATTGCGGGACTGTTTCAAGGCACTAAGCACTTCCATAGTAAATGTGAAAGCGACTGTGAAGGAAATGGCATGAGATGAGGCCTGAGTATGGTCAGAACAAAGCATACCGTCTTCATCAGACAACTCCTCACTGCTAATCTCATCCACTGCGATCGTCTTGTCCTTTTTGGTTGTCGGATTTGCCTTCGCAGTTGATTTTGCCTTCACAGTTGATTTTGCCATTGCAGTTGATTTCACCTGTCACAGTTGATTTCACCTTCGCAGTTAATTTTGCCTTCACAGCTGTCCTCACTGGTGTGAAAGAATGAGATGAGGCCCCAAGTGTGGTTGGAAATGCATACCATCTTCATCAAATGACTCGCTGCTAATCTCATCTGCCGTGACAGTCGGCAAGGCTTTCTTGCCCTTTTCGGCCACTGGGTTTGCCTTTGCAGCTGGCTTTGCTTCGTCAGATTCCTCCAAGTCCAAGTTCTCCTTGTCGCCAATTTCCTCATAGTCGTCTTCGTCTTGATCATCCTTATCCGCATCAGCATATCCTGGTTCATCTTGAGACTCTTCCAATCCAGGTCCATTGTCCTCTTCCTCTTTGATCTCACTTGCCTGAATCTCCCTCAACAGTGCCTTGACAGCTTTTGCAGATTGGCGGACAGGTTGTTTAGTGGTAACTTCATGATCTCCAGAGGACTTTGTTGATACCAACTTCATACTCCTCGAAGAACGGGGATTAGATACAGCTGAAGCATGGCTGCTTGGACGGACAGGGATGGGAGGAGCAAGTCCAGTGAGTTCTGTAGCATTGCTATGGTCTTTTCCACCTGTTTTGACTGTAGCAATAAATCAGCGTCGTTTAGGGAGAGGCAATGCATCCAATTGCACCTTTGAGAGCAGCATCGGCCTGGCGTTTGGCCTTTGCCACCTGCTGTCGTGCTTTTACTGCTCCTTGTCCCATAGGCTCTGGCAACTGGATCATATGGGGGGAAAATTGCCTGAGAACGTGCCTGTATTTTCAGTTTAGCTATGGAACATTGCGCACACTTCTAGTGTATTTGTCAGAGTCTATCTCTAGTCCATGGTCCCCTATTTAGTTTGGCAGAAAGCTTTGCGGTGACCTATATGAAGCATGAGAAGGTTTATAAATTGTGATTCAAATGTCTATGAAATGGATGTCGAACGTAGGTGTACTGAGGAGCCCCATCTTGCTACCTTGCTCGACTACATTTTGGTGGGCAACCCCCACATCAGCGTCAAGTTCCCATCTACCTTCTTCTGGATCAATGCCGTCGTGTACTTCTTCCTCCTTGGCACAGGCATCCAAAGCCGAAGATGCTCCAGTACCAGTAACATCGATGCCGTTGATATGTGGAACATCCAGACCCACTTCCAACTTGCCATTTGTCAGGGCACACTCGATGGCAAGATCAAACTGTGTGTTGTTATCTTAGATGAAATGCAGGGCAATCTGCCACCAGAGTCAAATCAATCTCGCAGATATTCCTCGCCTCCGGGAATCCTTTGTGCTGCAAGTAAGCAATTATACTCTGGCCAAGACACTTCAGGCTACCCCCAAACCTGAACAACTAGTTACAACTCACCTCTAGTACTGAACCATCTACACGTTGGTAAAAGTACTGGGCAGCCCTGGGACGAAACCATTGTCCCTGGGACGATACGTTGGGACGTCCCATTGTCCCTGGTCCGGTGTATGGGATGGCCCATGGGACGACATTTGGTGTTGTAGGGTGTCTGGGGGCATTTGGGACATTCCTTCACTAGCTATTCAATAGAAAACTCAGAGTGATGACAGCATCTAATTATGAATTTCCAGGCCTTGTCGTGGCCACTATGGGTACCATGGGTGCTATGGCATAGTATAAGATTGTACATACTTATTCTTTTGAGAGTCACAGAGCTGATTGTCCTTCAAGGTCAGTGGCAGGGTGTGAAGATACAGCAGTTGTTTCCACATATAAAGACAGAAGGAGTGGGACAGGAAAAGTGCTGGAGATGTTGGGTAATGAGATGGGATTGAGGGGGAGGATTGAGGGTGTGCTTCTAGTAAAAGAATCCCTAGTGCATGTGGCAAGCTGAAGCTTGTAGGGGAGTAAGTGAGCAGAACATGCATGATATACAAAGAAAAGTAGGGCTACATATGCAGAGGAGGCTGAGCTGAAAATTAAACACGTGTATTATGAAGAGCATTTGATCAGGATATCAGTGGTTATTACATTATTGGCTGTGCATACAATGGCTGACTGGGAAGCAGATGCAGAGGATAGATCTGAAATTAGTGTGTGTCTTGAGGACAGTGGACTTGGGTAAGGAGACATCTCACAGAGGCTTTATTGGGACATCCCACAGGCTTGTCTGGGATGTCCCTGTCAGCTTGCAGCTGAGGCTTTCGGACATCCCTGTCATCTTGTGGGACATCCCACCAAGTCTTTGGGACATCCCACAGCCTTGTCTGGGACATCCCTGCCAGCTTGTGGGACGTCCCACAGCCTTGTTTGGGACGTCCCTGTCAGCTTGTGGGACGTCCTACCGAGGCTTTGGGATGTCCCACAGCCTTGTCTGGGACATCCCTGCCAGTTTATGGGACATCCCACAGCCTTGTTTGGGACGTCCCTGTCAGCTTGTGGGACGTCCCACCGAGGCTTTGGGACGTCCCACAGCCTTGTTTGGTCCGTCCCTGCCAGCTTGTGGGATGTCCCACCGAGGCTTTGGGACATCCCACAGCCTTGTCTGGGACATCCCTGTCAGCTTTTGGGATGTCCCACAGGCTGGTTGGACTGACTGCTTGCTCAGCATCTGCTAAGTAATCATACCAATAAACCATTATATCATATGTTATAACATAATTTTAAATAATTTACAGTTAGCAACTTACTTAAAATAGACATTGCAAATCAAATAATTATTTTGCTTAATTATATACATATCTACATTATCAGGAGATGAGGGAGGGAGGTGGTGGTGGTGATGGTGGAGAGAAGAGGAGAGGTGGAAATGACCAGGGGGAATGGAGGGGGTGGGCAAGGGGAGAAGGGCAGGAGGTGGATGGGAGGTGGGGCTGGCAGGGGGCAGGAGATAGGCAGGGGGAGAAGAGGCAGGAGGAGAGAGGAGAGGGAAACAGGAGGAAATGGGAGGGAAATGGGGGGGACCTACAAAGTTACATACCGGGGTTACCCACATGTCCACCCCCCTCCGCATCGCCCGCGTCGCCCGCGTCGCCCCCGTCATCGTCGTCATTCCCGTGTGGCCCCATTCCCATTCGTGTTGCCGTAGCCCTCCCATTTGCCGTCCCGTCCTCGCCATTTCCATCCTCGCCATCCCCATTGTCGTCGTCCTCATTGTCGCGGTCTCCGCTGTCATCATCCCATTCCCCTGTCCCGGCCATCCTCAGTTCCGTTGCCTGTTGTCCTGGTCCCCGTTCCCGTCCTCGCTGACCTTGTCGTCGTCCTCATCGTCCCCGTCCTCATCCTTGTCCCCGTCCCCGTCCCCGTCGCCCTTGTCCCCATCGTTTTTGTCACCGTCCCCGTCCCCGTCCCCGCCATCCTCGCCGTCCTCGCCGTCCTCGCCGTCCTCGTCGTCCTCATCGTCCTCACCGTCCCCATCGTCCCCATCCTCGTCATCCCCGTTGCCGTCATTGCCGTTGTTGTGGTCCCAGTCCCGGTCGTTGTCGTTGTCGTTGTCGTTGTCGTTGTCGTTGTCGTCCCCGTCCCCGACGTCGTTGTCGTTGTCATTACTGCGTGGCCCTGATCCGTTCGTGTTGTCCTGGCGGTACTGTTTGTGGTCCCATCCTCGCCGTTTCCATCCTCCTCGTCCCTGTTGCCGTCGTCCTTGGCTCTGTGGTCCTCGTCGTCCCGTTCCCCAGTCCCGGTCGTCCTCGTTTCCGTCGTCCGTCGTTCCCATCCTCGTGCCCGTGCCCGCTGTCCTCGTCTTCGTTGGCTCTGCTCGTCGTCGTCTTCCCGTTGTCGTGGTTCTCGTTCCCGTTGTCGTCGTCTTCCCCTTTCGCGCCGTCATCGCGTTTGTTCGTTTACCATTCCCATCGTCCCCATTCTTGTTGCCACGGCCGCTTTCATTCGTTTACCCCGTCGTCGTCATTCCCGTCGTCCCAGGTTGTCCCTGTTGTCTCCTTGTTGCGTGCATGCACGTCTGCTTGCTGTTGCCGCATTCGCGTTCGTTTGGCCCGAGGGTGCGGCAAAAAAACCTAAAAGTGTTTAAGTAGTTAGTAGAATAAATGAAAAAGATGAATAGAATACTTACCTGGGGTGCTCTGGCATCCACACCCGTTGTCGCGTCGTTGTTGAAAACGACAAGTCTTGTTGAACATGCGTACGAGACTTTCAACCGGAAATTGCCAATGTCCCAAACAGGGTCGAGTTGCCATATAGGGAAGGGTGGCTGGATTTTCTTATTATTATTACATGTACTACAACACCTCAATGGCCAGGGCAAGACCCTGAAGAGATGTAGGTATGATACACCTACCCCGAGAGGAGTTTGTATATTTTATTTCATTTTATATGTGGAGATATTCACAATGCATTTTATGCCTCTGCCAAAATTGGACCCTTAAACACCTAACTTTGTGACTACACGTCTGAAAAATCTAAAATTAATTCTAGGAGTGCTAAGGAAAGTGTACATTGTGTTCCAGACAAGTGCCTAGTAGATGGTGGTGCAGGGAATGTGTTGTAGCCAAAATATGATGAACTTGTCACTCACATTCCATTCATGATTGTGTGTGCTTATATGGACTTTTGATTGTCTAGCCACAATGCAAAGATCCAACTCCATTTTGGCTACAACACATTCCCTGCACCACCATCTACCAGGCACTTGTCTGGAACACAATGTACACCTTCCTTAGCACTCCTAGAATTAATTTTAGATTTTTCAGATGTGTAGTCGCAAAGTTAGGTGTTTAAGGGTCCAATTTTGGCAGAGGCATAAAATGCATTGTGAATATCTCCACATATAAAATGAAATAAAATATACAAACTCCTCTCGGGGTAGGTGTATCATACCTACATCTCTTCAGGGTCTTGCCCTGGCCATTGAGGTGTTGTAGTACATGTAATAATAATAAGAAAATCCAGCCACCCTTCCCTATATGGCAACTCGACCCCGTTTGGGACATCAGCAAATTCCGGTTGAAAGTCTCGTGCACGAGTTCAACAAGACTTGTCATTTTCAACAACAATGTGACAACGGGTGCGGATGCCAGAGCACCCCAGGTAAGTGGTCCATTTATCTTTTTCATGTATTCTACTAACTAATTATTAATAGTAAACGGTTTTGGGTTTTTTTGCCGCACCCTCGCGCCAAACGAACGCGAACAAGGCCAACAGGCAGATGCGGATGCGGTCGACAAGGAGGGAGGACACAGCCCAGAACAGGGACAACCCAGGCCGACCACGACAGCAAGAACGGGGATGACGAGAATGAGGATGACGGGGTAAACGAACGAACGCAACCACGACGCGAAAGGGGAAGACGACAACGGGAACCGGGAACCACGACAATGGGAAGACAACAACGGGCAGGGGCAACGATGACGAGGATGACGAGTAGGGCAGCAGGCATGGGGACCAGGACGACGACCGGGAGGGGGACGACGACAAGGACGACAACGAGGACAGTGAGCACGGGAACGGGGACGGGGACAACAGACGAGGGAAACGAGGACGACCGGGACGAGGGAATGGGACAACGAGGACAACGGAGACTGGGACAGCAAGGACGACACAACGGAGACAACGAGGACGAGGACAACGAGGACAACGAGGATGAGGACAACGAGGACAACGAGGACGAGGACAACGAGGACAACGAGGACGAGGACGACAAGGACGAGGACGACAAGGACGACAAGGAGGATGGGGACGATGTAGAGACATCTATATCTCTGGGTACGTATTCACTCATTTTACTATATTCCCTATTTGTTCTATTATTTGTATGTAGTGGCTGTTGTAAATAGTCACAAACAAGAAGAGTTTTGGGTTTTTATCCCATTGACAACGAACTCACACATCGAATCCGCGCCTACCCAGGCCGCGTTCACCACAACGACAAGGACGACGACAAGGACAGCGAGGACGGGAACGGGACCGGGACAACAGGCAACGGAATGGAGGACGGCCAGGACAAGGGAATGGGATGATGACAGCGGAGACCGCAACACCGAGGACAACGACAATGGGGATGGCGAGGATGGAAATGGCGAGGACGGGACGGCAAATGGGAGGGCTACGGCAACACGAATGGGAATGGGGCCACACGGGAATGACGACGATGACGGGGGCGACGCGGGCGACGCGGGCGATGCGGAGGGGGGTGGACATGTGGGTAACCCCGGTATGTAACTTTGTAGGTCCCCCCCATTTCCCTCCCATTTCCTCCTGTTTCCCTCTCCTCTCTCCTCCTGCCTCTTCTCCCCCTGCCTATCTCCTGCCCCCTGCCAGCCCCACCTCCCATCCACCTCCTGCCCTTCTCCCCTTGCCCACCCCCTCCATTCCCCCTGGTCATTTCCACCTCTCCTCTTCTCTCCACCATCACCACCACCACCTCCCTCCCTCATCTCCTGATAATGTAGATATGTATATAATTAAGCAAAATAATTATTTGATTTGCAATGTCTATTTTAAGTAAGTTGCTAACTGTAAATTATTTAAAATTATGTTATAACATATGATATAATGGTTTATTGGTATGATTACTTAGCAGATGCTGAGCAAGCAGTCAGTCCAACCAGCCTGTGGGACATCCCAAAAGCTGACAGGGATGTCCCAGACAAGGCTGTGGGATGTCCCAAAGCCTCGGTGGGACATCCCACAAGCTGGCAGGGACGGACCAAACAAGGCTGTGGGACGTCCCAAAGCCTCGGTGGGACGTCCCACAAGCTGACAGGGACGTCCCAAACAAGGCTGTGGGATGTCC
Source organism: Hygrocybe punicea (assembly GCA_963556145.1). Taxonomy (NCBI): domain Eukaryota; kingdom Fungi; phylum Basidiomycota; class Agaricomycetes; order Agaricales; family Hygrophoraceae; genus Hygrocybe; species Hygrocybe punicea. The sequence goes on along the minus strand of OY744468.1, from coordinate 6,472,749 downwards.
CATAAACTGGCAGGGATGTCCCAGACAAGGCTGTGGGACATCCCAAAGCCTCGGTAGGACGTCCCACAAGCTGACAGGGACGTCCCAAACAAGGCTGTGGGACGTCCCACAAGCTGGCAGGGATGTCCCAGACAAGGCTGTGGGATGTCCCAAAGACTTGGTGGGATGTCCCACAAGATGACAGGGATGTCCGAAAGCCTCAGCTGCAAGCTGACAGGGACATCCCAGACAAGCCTGTGGGATGTCCCAATAAAGCCTCTGTGAGATGTCTCCTTACCCAAGTCCACTGTCCTCAAGACACACACTAATTTCAGATCTATCCTCTGCATCTGCTTCCCAGTCAGCCATTGTATGCACAGCCAATAATGTAATAACCACTGATATCCTGATCAAATGCTCTTCATAATACACGTGTTTAATTTTCAGCTCAGCCTCCTCTGCATATGTAGCCCTACTTTTCTTTGTATATCATGCATGTTCTGCTCACTTACTCCCCTACAAGCTTCAGCTTGCCACATGCACTAGGGATTCTTTTACTAGAAGCACACCCTCAATCCTCCCCCTCAATCCCATCTCATTACCCAACATCTCCAGCACTTTTCCTGTCCCACTCCTTCTGTCTTTATATGTGGAAACAACTGCTGTATCTTCACACCCTGCCACTGACCTTGAAGGACAATCAGCTCTGTGACTCTCAAAAGAATAAGTATGTACAATCTTATACTATGCCATAGCACCCATGGTACCCATAGTGGCCATGACAAGGCCTGGAAATTTATAATTAGATGCTGTCATCACTCTGAGTTTTCTATTGAATAGCTAGTGAAGGGATGTCCCAAATGCCCCCAGACACCCCCTCTGTGTGGGATGTCCCATGTCCCATGGGACATCCCACAACACCAAATGTCGTCCCATGGGCCATCCCATACACCAGACCAGGGACAATGGGACGTCCCAACGTATCGTCCCAGGGCTGCCCAGTACTTTTACCAACGTGTAGATGGTTCAGTACTAGAGGTGAGTTGTAACTAGTTGTTCAGGTTTGGGGGTAGCCTGAAGTGGCCAAGAAGGGTTGACGCCCGGATGATATGTAGCATCTCCTCATGATTATTACGCAACAGTGCGAGCTTGAAGCGATATTCCGTTGGATCAAAGGTAATAGTACGGGGGTAGGCTGAGCGATCGAGGCAATGTATCGTTTTGCCTTTGATTTGGGTCAAGTAGACGGGGTTATCAAGAGTACAGATGACACCATGATCGCTAAATTACAAATTCAGATTACGAACAGTCGTGACACCAGGCAGCATGCTAACGTACCCTTGTGATAGACAATATTTGACGTGGTTGAGTGTGGAAAATATAAACACGCCTGTGTCATCCCATGTGCCTGACTTGATCTGGATGGTTTCATGAATGAGGCAATGCTGGGAGAAATTCTTGTTTGCAATGGTAATAGCTAAGAGGGAAAGCAGAACACCAAAACAGAATAAGACCATGATAAGGGATTGAAAAGCAAGACATACTGTGCTTGCTCATCAAAGTGACCAACAATCCGTCCCCACTCCATATGGCATATTTCACAGGTGGACTGTTTACTTCTGCAATGGTCTTTTGTTGTTGAATATCATACAACATGACAGAAGAGGTGGAGCTCAAGATGAGACTGGCAGTGCCTCCATAGAAAATCTCATTAGTCTGCACTGGCAATTTGATGGTTTTGACAACGGAATTTGAAAGGTCCCAAACCTCAATGAGCTGTTGTGCGCATGTCAGATGAAGACCTATGCACAAGCACAGTGAAACTTAACTTGTGTAGTTTTATTCAATACCGCAAACCTATTTCTCACAACAAAAATAGCACTCTGTCCATTACCTTTCTTCCTGTCCACAGAAGAATCTTTCACTTCTCCCTGCACTTGTGTCGGGAGACTAGCCAACTCAACTATTCCATTATCTGACAAAATGGTGAGGATGACTGCGCGTTCCGCCGGGTTGAAGCTCAGCATTCTTGGCGGGACATATGGGCTTCCAAACTTGCACATGCTCAACAAACCAATGTCTGAACCAGTGTTGAAATCGAATGCGCGGACGTATTTGTCTCGGGTGTAGTACAGTGTGTCTTGGTGAACAGCAAATGCAGGCCTCTCGCGTTCCAATTTGAACACATTAGCTCAGCTGTGAAACGAAGGAAGGAAAAGCAAACATGCCTGTGTCGTCCCATGCGCCTGAGACTGTGCTGGGAGAAATTATCGTCCTTTTAGCCAGCTCCCACACTTGAACCATTGTCCTAGATGAAATAGTGAACTCGAGTGTTATTGAACGGTGGGAAAGCATGCGAAAATGGTAAGCAAGTTCAACTTGGCAACTTTCCACTCACCTCGTATCACTGATGGTTCAAGGCAAAGCCATCCCTGAGCTAGTGCAATGGATTGTCGTCCGTCTATCAACATCGATGTCTATGGATGATGTCTGCATGTACACAGATGTCAGCAAGCGCTCAGTGGAAAGGATAATGGCACACTTTGGGCAGACAGGCGCTGTCATGGTGCCAGCATCAAAAGTAAAACATCAACTCCAGCGGGTGCTCTGTGATTATGACGTTGAAGTACATGGGGCTTTTGTGTCATTTATGTCGCTGATCAATTATCACAGCATTTGCTCGCCACCATGACCAGAGCACCCAACCTCTATCTCGATGAGCTACGTTTGGACTTACAAGCAAAGTGTGGAGTATCAGTGTCCCTAAATACGGTGTGGCGGACACTGCGGAAAGGGGGATTCAGGATGAAGAGGGTATGTGCTTGTTTCTAATTCTATAGCAATGATATTTATACTACAGTTATCCCAGCTGACTCGGGAAGCGATTGAACGAAGTGCAGAGCTACGAACAGACTTTGTGGCTCGGATTGGGACCTATGAAGCTAATCAGCTTGTCTTTGTTGACGAGAGTGCAGTTGATCGCTGCACAACATATCGGGGGAGAGCCTGGGCCATCTGTGGGAGGCCAGCTACTTGGAAAGCATTTTTCTGCCGTGGGCGACGGTAATTCTCTCTTTTATTATCATGGGCAGTACTGCTGAGCCTTTTTCTTGTAGCTATTCAGTACTACCGGCACTGTCTCTCAATGATGGCATCCTTCATTGTGATATCATCGAAGGCTCATTCGATTCAGATCTTTTCTATGACTTCATCTCTCGTTTGTTAGATCAGATGTCCCCATTTCCAGAACCAAACTCCATGATAGTGATGGATAATTGCCGAATTCACAAAAATCCTGTGATTTTGGATTTTATTACTTCTCGGTGAGTGCTCAATGTCAGTATGCTTATAACTTGAAGGCTGCGGCTCATGCTGTTCTCTTCATGCTAGAGGTATGCGATATGAATTTTTACCGCCATACTCTCCTGACTACAACCCAATCGAACTTGCATTCTCTGCCATGAAGTATCACCTTCGCCGCAATGGGGAATATGCCCGCCTTGCCATGTCTGAACTCTCATCAATGGAGGTTGTTTGTGTCTTGCTCAAAGCATTATATGAGAGTACTAGTGATGATATCTTTGGGTGGTTCAGGCACTGCAGATACGTGTAGGCAACATCTCAGTCTTCTACTTTGATTTTTCCCCCTTTCCAATCATTCTTTTCTTGTTAGGATTGTGGAAAATAGCTGGGATCTGGTATCCAATTGATATGCTGTAGCGTGTAGAACATTTGTTTGAATATTCTGCCATGTTTTGCTATGTAACTCACAAGAGTCGGACAAAGGCTGGATGAGCAAACATATAATAGACAATAGGCTGTATATACATGATTGATCAACCTATGACACTGATTTATGAAGCTGGGTCACCGGTGCCGCTGGCGGTACTGCTGATGCGAACTGAAATGATGCAGGTTGAAAAATGAAGCTTCGGAGAGGTATACTGAGTCTTAAATGCTATGAGCACCAAGATAGTATAGCATAGAATAAATTCTCACCAGTTTCCCATGACTAGGATGATGCTTGCTCGTTATAGAACTGCTGCACGATGGTGTAACCTGCGAAAAAGTTGATTTATAAAAAAAGCGAATTAGTGTCTGGAAAGTGGCTTACACCGAGACAATGACTGTAGAAGCCCATATTTTCAACCACTAGTCAATAGGATGTGATTTGAGGGAGATATGGCAATTGCATTCTGCACGAGTAAAATGAAGTGTTTTGGTCATGGCGCCAAGTCACGTGACAATAACAATAAGAACCCAGTTCTCCCTTCTCCACCAGTTTGGCTTTTAGTTCTAAAAACACCCATCATTCTCACTTAGTCTGCATCTCTTCTCATTGCGTACTCTCTGCTATCGTGACATAAGTCGTAGCGCAGAATCTTTGTCTTGTCACGTATTGCACTGTCATCGAGGACATCCAGCTAAGCCTTCTGTTCCTTGTTTATTATTGCATTGTGACATCGTGTTGTCTTGCATTTCTCTGTGTTTGTCTATTTGATCACACTTTATCACATTACTGTCAGGACTGTCCCAAGTCCCATTCACACCTTTGTGATGTTTTCATCGTTTATTACCTCTTCATCTGGGGTCATAGATGTGGAAACCATATCATTTTCTGGAACTCACCACAAGGGGACTTAAAATCTAAACCACTCCTTCAACCAACGCATCTAGTTTGAGCACCATAGCTACTAACAGATATCATACTCATAGCACAGTTCAGCATAAAGCGCAATGACCTGCAACAGTTCCTCGAGATATTCCAGACTTTGACAGCGATCTCGACAAACTCACCAAAAGTTCCTCTGATTCCGAAGACAATCCCTCACATCAATTTTGTTCTCATTCACCTTGCATGCCTCTCTGCACCATTACACTCTGCAATCTCCCACAGCTAGCAGTTCTTTGTCTTGACACCCTTCCAATCCCTCTTCCAATCTACTTTATAACTTATCGTCCACATCCACTCTTGATTCTTCTATTCCTGCCTTACCAAAATCTATGCCCTTATCATCTACCCCATCACATCCACTCACACCACCACCCGCGACTCTAGCAATGGCAACACCACCACAAATGCCCCCCCACGGTCATAATACTGCTCCCAGCTTCTCTCCAGAGCACCCACATGAACTTTGCTGATACTTTGACAAGCTCAAGGCCCAATTTGGTTCATGTGCAGTTGCTGATGCTGTTGACAAAAAGAGATGTGCATTGCACTACCTCAACATAGACTCCGCCAAACTTTGGGAATTGCTCAACGAGTACTCGCCAGCGTCAACTTATGAAGAGTTCACAAAGGCCATGTATAAGCTTTATCCTGGCTCAGAAGATAAGAGGAAATGGTCCATATCAGATATGAAGAAGCTCATTGAAACAACAACACCAGTCGGGGATTGTGAACATCATAGCTCAGCGCTTATCATCACACATCCCTCACTATCACAAAAGTTCTCTGCAAAAAGAATTGCATCTCCAAAGCTGAGCAAAGTCACTGTACATTCATGGCTTCCAGAAGTCTGGACATGTGTCATGCAGCAGCTACAGCTAAAGCAACCTGATGTCCAACTATTTTGTTGGGTACATATCTTTCCTCATTATTTTTTAATAATAATATTCATGTACACTTTTGCTGTTCTCACAGATTAGTCATACCCTTATTACAGCTGTTTGCATGTATCTTGACAATTTTTGGAAATTTTTGAATTGATTAAACAATATGGACTTAGACAAATTTACTGTACTCAATCTTGTATCTCATAAAATACTGCATGGATTGAGATGGTTGTAGAGGGAAAGTTGTACTATTTTCTAATTGCTATTGGCTTTGGTAATTACATTTGAACAATATTTAGTGTATGATGAGTTGTGGATGAAGTAAGAGGTGACCAAGTGCTTTTTAACACCCAGAATGATATTGTTAAATTATGGCATCAAATGAGCTCCTATAAACAAGATTGTAGGGAGAAAGTTGTTCATTCTTTCAAGGGCTAGAAGTGTATATACCGTGTTTTTCTCTATTTTTGTTCTTTGAGCCAACATATATGATTCTTGTGATATTTTGATTCCAATGCAGACGAATGTAGTCCAGCTGTAATGTTGGCTCAAAGAACAAAAATAGAGAAAAACACAGTATATGCACTTCTAGCCCTTAAAAGAATGAACAACTTTCTCCCTACAATCTTGTTCATAGGAGCTCATTTGATGCCATAATTTAACAATATCATTCTGGGTGTTAAAAAGCACTTGGTCACCTCTTACTTCATCCACAACTCATCATACACTAAATATTGTTTAAATGTAATACCAAAGCCAATAGCAATTAGAAAATAGTACAACTTTCCCTCTACAACCATCTCAATCCATGCAGTATTTCATGAGATACAAGATTGAGTACAGTAAATTTGTCTAAGTCCATATTGTTTAATCAATTCAAAAATTTCCAAAAATTGTCAAGATACATGCAAACAGCTGTAAACCCCTACCCCTACCCTGGTAAAACCCTACCCCTACCCTTACCCTTAATGATAAGGTTTGTGAGGGTAAGGGTAGAGGTTTGAGGATTTGTACCCTTCTGTTGAACACTAGCAATATCACAATACTTTGAGTGATATATGTGATACCACAGAACCCTACAAGCTCAATTACTGGTCACTAACACCCTCCTATATTGATTATCTCTTGCATACCATACTATTATTATTTTCAGAATCCTACATATATTCTCAGGTGTGCAGGCTAGCCCATCCACCTGAGAATATATATTAGCTACATGTCTCTAATGCCCTAAGATTTTATTGCTATTTTCATATACAATGACATTTTGAAAAACAAATCTTTTAAAGGAGGAGGTCCTAGTGAAATGACAACTTGTGAAATACTGTACCAAATTACATAGTCTGAGAGGGACAGTTTGTCTATGTCCTAAGGGCCAGCCTTCCCTCTGTTTACAATTTCAAAATATATGTTATAACAAGAGTTATAGGTGAATTGTTGATTTGAGTCATTGCAACTTGTACAATGAATATCTTTACAACAAATGCTTGGATTTACATGGTTGTAGAGGGAAAGTTGTTCTATTTCTCAAGGGCTACAAGGGCCCATACCGCATTTCTTTTGTATGTTGGACTTCAGCAGATTACTGTAATATTATTTATTCAGAGGTGGTTTTTGTGTAATTTTCCTTCAAAATTTCCAAATATAGAAAAACAGAGTATGGGCCCTTGTAGCCCTTGAGAAATAGAACAACTTTCCCTCTACAACCATGTAAATCCAAGCATTTGTTGTAAAGATATTCATTGTACAAGTTGCAATGACTCAAATCAACAATTCACCTATAACTCTTGTTATAACATATATTTTGAAATTGTAAACTGAGGGAAGGCTGGCCCTTAGGACATAGACAAACTGTCCCTCTCAGACTATGTAATTTGGTGCAGTATTTCACAAGTTGTCATTTCACTAGGACCTCCTTTAAAAGATTTGTTTTTCAAAATGTCATTGTATATGAAAATAGCAATAAGTACTTTATTAGCTCTTAATGCAGCTCTGAGGCCTAAGGCCCTACAAAATCTCTTTGAATGACAAGTAGGCATTCATGAACAATCCCTATACTCTAAAATAATCAAAGATGCTACACTGACTGACTTGCAAATCCAACTCTGAAGTACTATAGGACTCCAAATGCATGTTTTATCATTAATTATTCAAGGCTTGACCTCTACACAGGTGGCAAAGCACCCAACCTTTGCATATCACATCCCACTGTGATAAATGGCTGACTCACAAAACTACCATGACACCAATAAGTACAGTCCTTGATATATGGTGAAAGGGAGAAAAGCATACCCAGAACATTCTTCATCAGTATATCAAAGAGTTTGTCATTGTCTCCATTCATCACAGAATCTGATCCCTGATATGCCTCCTTTACAACATCCACCAAAGTCCCATGTGAATTGGCCATATAGGAGTCGATAGCCATGGTAAAAGCTGGAACAGATTGTGCAGCAAACAAACAATAATGGACAATGACCATAGTGGCTACAAACAAGATGCTAAGAGATCAAACAAGCAGAATAGATATTGCAAAGTACCAATGCCAAGCCAAACAACCTTGCACTGGGGGAAGCCAGAACCAACCTGCAAAGTGAAATGAAGCAATGAATTAGCTAGATGTGCCTGTCTCGCACCTCCACCGGCAGATGTGAGGAGATGAGCATAAAGCATTTGTGTAAATGGGCAGCCTGAAAAGCCAAAAGTATAACATGAGCTCAATTGCCCCAAATAAGAATATAAAAGTACAGCCAATTCCAAAATAGGAAGAAACAAAGCAACAATGACATAGACTGAAAATTGTGGAATACTTACATCCTGTGTGAGCATAGAAGTGAATGGTATACATACAGCAAACACATAGTGGTGAGAAGGCCAAAACTCACGGCCTCCAAAGACAAATCAGGCAAGGGTGAGTCACCAGGGGTATAAAAGGAGGCAAATGTAATAAACTCACAGCCTGCAGAGAGCACACAGAGCCAGGTGAGCCATGAGGGGCAGAAAAAGGAAGGAATGGTCAAAAACTCACATCCTGCAATGAGCACACAGAGGGAGGTGAGCCATGAGGGGCAGACACGGAGGGAATGGTCAGAAACTCACATCCTGCAATGAGCACACACAGGGAGGCGAGCCATGAGGGGCAGAAAAAGGAAGGAATGGTCAAAAACTCACACCCTGCAATGAGCACACACAGGGAGGTGAGCCATGAGGGCAGACACGGAGGGAATGGTCAGAAACTCACATCCTGCAATGAGCACACACAGGGAGGTAAGCCATGAGGGGCAGAAAAAGGAAGGAATGGTCAAAAACTCACATCCTGCAATGAGCACACAGAGGGAGGTGAGCCATGAGGGGCAGACAAGGAGGGAATGGTCAGAAACTCACAAACTGCAAAGAGCACACAGAGGGAGGTGAGCCATGAGGGGCAGACAGGGAGGGAATGGTCAGAAACTCACTCGCTGCAAAGAGCACACAGAGGGAGGTGAGCCATGAGGGCGAGACAGGGAGGGAATGGTCAGAAACTCACTCGCTGCAAAGAGCACACAGAGGGAGGTGAGCCATGAGGGGCAGACAGGGAGGGAATGGTCAGAAACTCACAAGCTGCAAAGAGCACACAGAGGGAGGTGAGCCATGAGGGGCAGACACGGAGGGAATGGTCAGAAACTCACTCGCTGCAAAGAGCACACAGAGGGAGGTGAGCCATGAGGGGCAGACAGGGAGGGAATGGTCAGAAACTCACAAACTGCAAAGAGCACACAGAGGGAGGTGAGCCATGAGGGGCAGACAAGGAGGGAATGATCAGAAACTCACATACTGCAAAGAGCACACAGAGGGAGGTGAGCCATGAGGGGCAGACAAGGAGGGAATGGTCAGAAACTCACAAGCTGCAAAGAGCACACAGGGGGAGGTGAGCCATGAGGGGCAGACAGGGAGGGAATGGTCAGAAACTCACTTGCTGCAAAGAGCACACAGAGGGAGGTGAGCCATCAGGGGCAAACAAGGAGGGGATGGTCAGAAACTCACAAACTGCAATGAGCACACAGAGGGAGGTGAGCCATGAGGGGCAGACAAGGAGGGAATGATCAGAAACTCACAAACTGCAAAGAGCACACAGAGGGAGGTGAGCCATGAGGGGCAGACAAGGAGGGAATGGTCAGAAACTCACAAGCTGCAAAGAGCACACAGAGGGAGGTGAGCCATGAGGGGCAGACAGGGAGGGAATGGTCAGAAACTCACTTGCTGCAAAGAGCACACAGAGGGAGGTGAGCCATGAGGGGCAGACAGGGAGGGAATGGTCAGAAACTCACTTGCTGCAAAGAGCACACAGAGGGAGGTGAGCCATGAGGGGCAGACAGGGAGGGAATGGTCAGAAACTCACTTGCTGCAAAGAGCACACACAGGGAGGTGAGCCATGAGGGGCAGAAAAAGGAAGGAATGGTCAAAAACTCACATCCTGCAATGAGCACACAGAGGGAGGTGAGCCATCAGGGGCAGACAAGGAGGGAATGGTCAGAAACTCACAAACTGCAAAGAGCACACAGAGGGAGGTGAGCCATGAGGGGCAGACAGGGAGGGAATGGTCAGAAACTCACTCGCTGCAAAGAGCACACAGAGGGAGGTGAGCCATCAGGGGCAGACAAGGAGGGAATGGTCAGAAACTCACTCGCTGCAAAGAGCACACAGAGGGAGGTGAGCCATCAGGGGCAGACAAGGAGGGAATGGTCAGAAACTCACATCCTGCAATGAGCACAGCAAACATGGTTGAGCAGATGAGTTCATTTCATGAGGTACCTGGATTCAAACGATGCAAAGACTTCTTACCACCTGCAGTCAGAAGTTGAATGCTATCAGTGCCTTCTCCTGGGTTGTCACCAAACAGGACATACACTCTAATTTCCGCCCAAGTTGATCAGTCATTTAATACCTGCAATAAACAGCATCCCCCAGATAACTGACCTCCTACAATACCAGTAGCATAATCAGTAGGATAATGTGACAGCGTGGGGTGCACTCACATTCTGCAGTCCACCCAATTACACCAGGCAGGCATCATTATCAGAACTTCAACCTTGAGCACTACCAGATAACACGTACAGTCTGTCAGGTGCACAGAACCACAGTATTGTCAAGTGAGCTCCAAATTTTCGAAGCATACTGCTTACAGCCTACAACATGTGCCACATGTGCCACATTTTGATAAGTCCACAGGGGAATTTCATAGGAGAAGCTCACATCAACCTATTTGATGATCACCCACACAGCATGAGTATTTCAGAGATCATATCAAGGGCCATTTCCTACTCACAGCCTATCAAATCCACACAGGCAGAAAACGGCCATCAGTGGATCAAGCACACAATTAGAGAGAGCCTGGAGAGGATTCACATTCTTTCAAGGCCATAGAAATCATATAAGGGAATGTCCCATGTAACAATGTAAGCATACTCACATCCTGTGCAATTTGAACCAGTAGGATTACACTGTTAGCCTACGACAATGATGTGCACATTTGTTGTAGACACTCACATCCTGAAGGATTCACGGGTAATCAAGCCAGTGAGGGAACAGGCAGTACGAGAAAACTCACCATCTGACAAGTTCGTGGGAACAACCATCAGCCAGTGTGTGCAAAACGGAGCGGAGACACACCCACATCCTATTGGCAATGAAATGGATACAAAGTTCAATGGGACATATGCTACTGAAACGAAGGGCAGGAGCTCACCAACTGTCGAGCACATCCTGTATGTCAGGAAGACAGCAAGAAATGAAACAAGTCATGCTCACGATCTACAAGGGTATTGGACAACACGCTACATTGCACAGTATTGTACTAAAAGACTTACTAACTGGAAATATAAGGATAATTCAGCGGTAATGTACAGGATTTAGCAGACTGTGGTGGGAAGGAGCGTCACGTACTTTCTGTGGACGGCGAGGGGGGATGGGGGAGATAAGAATGATGATAATACTTCCCAAGGTACACCTACATCCTGCTCAGAAGCAATGACGTTGAATTAAATAAGCAAAAGCGAGGACAAATATGATGGACTCACAAACTAAAAGTACGGTTGAAATCTCGTGATCAAATACTCTGATGTCGTCAATGTATGCATGGACGCTTACGCTCTATCAAAGGAATATTAGAGAAGGACACGACGAGATAACAGCGTCCAGTCACTTACGGGCTACGTGTTGCTAACGTTAAAACATAAGGGGTACAACGTTCAGGAGCACATTCGCACCAACATGTGTGGAAAAAAACGCATGACTTCACAGAACAGGGATTTTGATTGTTCTTCGGAAAAAGCGCGTGATTCGAGAGCAGCTGAGAAAAGTGGTACCCGCTCATTCGACCGTCTGCCTTGCATTGGCCATGTTCTCCCTTACCTTGCGCCTGCGGTATGATTATCCTGGGGCATCTATGCATTCGCAGTCTGATATCAAAGGAGGGTAACGACGTAACTTACTTGTCGATAACTTGCTTGATACGAGATTCGATATCGTTCCGCAATTTCGACAGACAGAACAATCTCAGAGTGTCGCCGTTGAGGGCCTGTGAGGTTCTCATGATCAGCTCATCACAATCAGTACCTTTTTTGTCCATGTCTGAGTGACGAGTAGGTCAGGGTGTTACTGTGTCATGACCAAGAGGCAACGTACCGCGCAGCTGTACAACATAACGCGGTTTGTGTTTTACCTCCTCGAGTCGTTGGAGATAATTCTTTTGGAATATGGCCTTTGCGCGAATGGGCACTTCCTCTTTGATCTTCGCAAAAGGAAAATCATCATCGCACATCAGCTGGTTGCGTGCCTGATCGTCCAGAGCGTCCATCTTCGTGAAGATGGCGATAACGGGGACTTGATGAGAACGAGAATGAGCAGTGACCTCGACGGATGACGCGTGCATTCGCTGACCATTTCCCGTGCCGCTCTCAAAAAGGCTCATCTCTGCTTCGGTCATCCCTCTATCGTTGCTAGTCGGCAAGCAATACCTGAACCGCGAAAGTCATAAATGTTGCAAAATAACGAGGAGCATTAACGCACCAGATGACATGCAATTGATCCTTCAATTGCTCGCTCTTAGTCCTATTTTCGATAAAGTCCTTGACTTTTTTCAGCTCGTCAGCACCACCCGCTTCGAACCCGCGGGAGTCATGAAAGACAAAGCCGTGAGCTGTTGGATATTGAAACTGATGTTCGATGTTGTGTTCTCCGCGCTGAACAATTGTAGTGAGTGCATCATCATTGGAAAACGCAGGTTGATGTTATACGGACCGAAGCTGACGATTCCAACTCTGAATCGACCTAAAGCAGGAAACAAAAGAGTGAAGTAAACCGCGTTGGCGACGCTGCAAGTGGATGGCAAACTTGGCTTACATTTAGATAGACTGGTTTGCGACCCTTGGCATGGCACACCTTTTTCAGAATGGTTGTTTTTCCGGCGTTAGCGTTGCCAATGACCAAAATTCGAAAGCGCTCCACGCTCTATTTCAGTATTAGAGAGGAAATCTGCGAGTGTTATGCATAGTCCCTACAAGATTGTTGGAATTTGCAAGTGGTTCCTGTGGCATGATAATTGATATGCTCGATGTTGATGATGTGGGGAGAGTTGGTAAACGATATCAAGGATTCGATATCAAGGATCACAGGCTTGCGTCGTCGTGCTTCAGAAGAAAAGAAACGCCGTGTGCCAATCATAGAAGATCGAGGCTGTGGACAATCATCGGCTCATGCCGAGGAAACCTTATGTGACATTGAGCGTTCAACGTTCATTATGCATCCGAAGCAGACAGGTCCCCCAACATGGTCCACAACAACGATACTCCTGTCCCCGATGCTCCTCTGCCCTCCACTGTTGAAGATGTCACGGCTGATTGTCCTCAGTGAGCGCTGTTCGCACTGCCACTTTTCACCCAGTACTGAAGGCGCCTATCTGCGATCATAGGATTCGCATATTGGTCTTGGGAAAGGTATCAAATCCCTTGTGTTTTAGCCAGGAGCGTATATTAATCAACACCCAATTCTTCAGACGGGATGTGGGAAGTCGTCATTGATCAACAAAATCTTTGGTGTCGAAAAAGCGGTAAGACTCAGGCTACACCAGGTCCTCTTTGTGCTGACTGATCATCCGACTAGGAAGTCTCTCATGATCGCCCTGGAAAAGCCGACATCTATACTGGTCTTCTTCATAGCAGTAACAACCGATTTATCTTGCATGACTCCGAAGGGTTCGAGCCGGGGGAAGATGCAAAGCTCAACAAAGTGAAGCGTTTCATTGAAGAGCGGACTCAGAGTGAAATGCCGCCCAAAGACAAACTTCATGTCATATGGTGAGTTCTGAGTATTCCAACCTGTCCCACATTATCAAGACGCGCATGAAATTCAGGATTTGTATATCAGTACCCACCGCCAATGATCGTGTTATGGAAACCGGAGTAGAGGAAGTTTTTCAAATGGCGCAGGAACGAAGTGAGTGACTTGTTTTGTGATCTCTTTAGTGGTATCAAATGCAACCATGCAGAACTACCCGCTGTCATCATATTCACGAAGTATGACATGCTTGTCACGTCAGCAGCCGCGTCGGGTGCCGTTGATCATTTGGACAGAGAACAAATGTGGCAATACGGAGAGAATAAAGCAAGCGAGGCTGTCGAAGACCTGTGCATCCGTCCTTGGCGGGAGGCAGTTGGCAAGGTGCCGCTAATGGTGTCAAGTAGGTAATTATATTCGTTGATGCTAATCATATGAATAGCGCGTCTCTTGTCACTCATAGCCCGTCCGAGGTACAAAAATACCATCCAGGCGGTGATACAAGCTACCGACGCAGAAATACAGCGACAAACGGGTATATCGTCCCGTACAGAACCGCAGTCCTTCAACTTCGCTGCCGCTCAAAGATTGAATACCGATATTAAAATCGACGCATCCATTGAGTGCGTATTTATTGAGTGAGGCTTGAATGCGCGTACTGAGCCTTCGTTCGTATGTAATAGCATCGGCCGCCTCAGTACGTATACTCTCTTCCTGGACTTTATGCTGGTTCTGTTCTGATCACATTAATAACTCAGAATACTGGAGTGGGTTACTCTCAAATACTGACTTCTCGGGAAAAAAACTTCGGCAATGTCTCGACGTGATACATCGTGATATCGTTTCCGTTTGGAACATCCGCAACTCGAGTGTAGGGTCTTGCTTTCGTCGCAAGCACCCTTACGGTCCTAACCACTCCTTACTATAGTACCTTGCTAGCGATGAATTCAAGGCGAAGATGATTGTTCTTGTCGACGATTTAGTTGTAAATCCAACTATCCCGACGTAGGTATAAGCCTTGCAAGCAGATACCCCCTGCGTCTCACTTTGTCGGGTAGCTCCAACGATGGCCTGACGGTGACAACGGTGGCGGCCCTTGCTGGTGCCGCATCAAGCCCGGCGGGCATCGTTATTTTGCTTGTTGGGTCTGCGGTACTAACCGCAAAGTGGCTTTTTGATGTCTATGAAAACACGTACGTGCCCTGCCTGGGTTCGGACTCCAATTTACTGCTTAACACATATATAGCTCTCACAACATTGCCTGCATCACGGCATATATTATAGACCTCACTATATTGATGCACCGATTTTCGGCGATCGAGATATCTGAGGAACGCGTGTTATCCACACTTCAAGATTACGCCAAGTCGAGAGAAATTGCCCAAGTTCACAATGATATTCGCACATTTTGCAATCGCATCCCGAGCTCACGTCTAGGAGACAAGGATTATACTTTGAATGAAATCATCCGCTTGATCGAAAAGCATCGCATTCAAGTTCCACAGGCGTCATAGATCAACGCCACTAACCTTGCGGCGGGTCTCGCGTCACGGACTGGCATCTTGTCTCTTTATGTGTATGGTCAAGCATTCTCATCGCCGCTGTATCCTCCAACTGTAGTCTATATATGGAAATCCCATCACATGACCATGGGTGGTTGCAAAACAACGCTGCGGACATGACAAACCAATCAATGATCGAGCAGTCAACAAAAACATCGCATGAAGGCCTCCATTACACATTTTCATACCTACAATATCACTGGCAGATCAACTGACAGGAGCTTGTCCAAATGCTAATTCTCGGCATGAAAGGTAACAGTCATGCCCTTGACATTGGAATGCGAGCTATGTATAACCCAAGGCCCTTAATTATGGAGTGACTTGAAGCAGGACAAGAGAACGAGTCAAGGTCATCCGGGATGACAAACACAAAATGCCAGTTTGTGCGGGGAGGTAGCCCACCACAAGATGCAAGAAAGTCAACAAGGCCATCCTTCATGCTGTGATCACGGCCTCCAGTGCATTGAAACATGTAGAGATGTCCTCCACTTAATATAAAAGAGTCAAGAGCAACTTGTTGGCCACTTCGGGGTAGGTAGTAGATGTCTGGTCGAATATTTAGATTGGTGGTAGTATCGTAGATGAATGTGCTGCCAACATCAACCTGGAGAGAGAAAACTTGCTGTGCCACTCCGTGAACGGTGGCGGTGTGAGGCCGTTTGGTGCGGAATGAAGCATTCCAGCGGGAATTGGCACGGTTGGACCGAACCATTGGCGTAGCGTCTAGATCGATGCGCGTTCTGAAATGCCGATGGACGAAAGCTTCAAATATCAAACCAGTCATTCCTCGAGCATCGCCAAATTTCGAAAAGTTGGTCCACATATGCAATAGCTGATCTTCACCGAAATGCTCAAGCCTCTGTGCAACCAGTTGCTCAACTGAAGCCGACATGAGATCAGTTGCCAAGCCCCCATGACCCAGTGGACTTCCTCGTTTGCGCCGAATCAGGCAGATTTTATGCGAGATGATATCATGTGACAACCTGGCACCATTCAAGAAAAGTTCTTGGAGAAGACCGGGATCAGCTGTGTTGATTATGCGGTCACGATCAGAGATGTAGAGAGTAACTTGATCGGAAGTCAATTCAAGGCATAAGCGTGCGGTGGGGCCTAAGTGATCATATCTCTGTAGCACGTCGTCTGGCGCTTGGCTTGGAGATCGGGTATCGGCGCTGTGGTGGGAGGGTGGGCTCAGCACGAGTGGGTCATGAAAGGAACATACTCACGCATACTGGATCTCCGCCCTTGTCCAAGGATTCATTATCACCTGATGGAACGACCATGACTGCATAATCCCTGACCAGCGTTCCCGCCGAGGGGAGGTGATGTATATGGGGAAGACACCGGGCGGGAATTGGGTCATGTCACTCGGAATCCTGGATGATTGAGCAGAATCAATGATAGTCCATATGCGCAGGTTAAATTTGGGGAAGCTGAATGTGGCAGGGACGATGAAGACCCCTTCGGAACAGAAGAGATAGAGCATGGTTCCTTGATACCACAGAGAGACAGACTTTTCCCCAAGACGTCGACGAAGGACGTAGTATCCCCAGAACGATTTTCCTATGCACAAAGGAGTATGAAAACCAAAAGGGTCCTCGTATCGATGATAGAGTACTGACCGATTCCAGGCTGTCCTGTGACAACAACTGCAGCCGGACGATATAGGGTGCCCACTTTGTACATATCTTCAACCCATTTATAGATTCTAAGGTATTCAGCACGAATGAGAAGTCGCGCCCAAGCGAGATCGATGATTGGGGGCGGCGTCGCAGGAAGTAGATCGAAGTCATTCTCTCCCCCATTCTCCTCGTCGTTCTCTTCATCGTTAGGTTTAGGGACCGAATCCTTAAGAGACGTGTGCTCCTGGGGAAGAGGAACGCCCCAAAACTGCTCATAGAAATCTAATATCACATTCCTCCGGGTGGTCTCATGGTGAAGTCGATCAAACCCTGAAAACGTTATTTAAGGCAATGAAGGAAAGAGCAGCATAGAAGCTCTACCGAAATTCACGTAACGATGGCCATCATCCACAATGTCAGAATCTGGGAATAAATATAAGCTCTATGATGCACATAGGAAAGCATGGTTCTGAAGTCGACCTAGATTTTGAAGTGGCTCGTCTATATGAAACCGTTTGATTAAACGATCGTCTGCAACAATTAATACGCGCCGAACGAAGTGGGAGAAATACGTGCCTCGACTTTCCCGGCCATCATTGTCTGATGGTGAGCGAAACCGCTTGTGGCCAGCTGTAGGGCGAAGCGGGAAACCAAGAACAAAGTTGGGTCAAGCGTTGGCAAGGTGGGGCGATTGGAAAGGGCAGACGGTGCATCGGTGGAAATCATAGAGTAATGAAAGGGTCAGTGGTGGATGGAGATGACATCGTCAGAAATGGTCGAGCAAAAGGTACAAACAAATTCACCAGGTGGCGGAACTAGCACAACAATGTGAAGGTGCTTGCGAGCAGGCGTATTGTTGAAAAAGACTTCCGACAGCTCATCAGAAGGTTCCAGAGCTTCATCCAAGACAAGTTTGTTCAATTTCAATTTGTCCTTGAGACTGGCGTCGATTGGGAGGGAAACCTTGTAATGGTGGATGGTCGGCACTGATGGTGGAAAGGATTCACTCACCTGCCAGAGGTCGAGGGCATCAGCATCAACGTGAGCAAGTTCATGCACTTTCTCCTTCTTGATCGCTTTCCTCAGGTCGCCCAGTCTCGCTCTTGGCAATGTCAACCGGAAAGATACGATTAGACCCAAGAATGCAACAAAAGAGCTTGAAACTATCAGCTAAACCAAAAAAAATTAATAACATAGGGTTCCGACCACTCCTGAACGCTTACCGCTCTTCCATAGATCAGGAAGATTGGAATCCATGGACCACGTTGCAGGAATCGAGGCTGATTGGGCAAAGCAACAAAGTAAAGGAATGGGAGTGGACGTTATACGTGAAATGTGAGCGTAGACGAGCAAGAGGTTCAGGGGAATCGTGACGCAGCAGACTCTGAGCGCACTCACGGTCAGGAGCCTTCAAATCTTGCACGACAAGCTTGATTACTTCAGAAGGTTGTCCTGGCAGCTTACAGCTGATTCGGAAATTCTTGTCCCACGGTTCAAAAAGCGCGAAAAAAATCAAAAAAATCAAAAAAAAATCAAAAAATCATTTGCTCCCTCAATACCAGCTAGAATCGCCTACATTTTCATGGTCAGACCCATAAACCCTCAGAGAATACCCTGATGAAGATCTTCGTGCATTAACAGATGTCAATTTCTCGAAGATTTCTCGAAGATCTACATGGTCTGTCAAGACCAATTGCGCCTTTGCTGGCTTCTCCACATCGGAATACGAGTTTGGGAATCCAAATGGAGACACCTTCATTGGCGTAAACACGCTGAGGGTGTCAAGAAAGATGTCTGTACATCTCAAGGTGCAGTCGTCTCCCACTTGCCTTCCGTCACACTCATTCTCAATCAGTTTAGCAATAGTGGAATCGACGATACCTCCCAGGCCCTCCCAAAACTAGGTGGAGGCCCCATGCCGTTTTCAACAAGCGGGTTCAAATGTCGCAATGAGCAGTGGCTGAGGGACAGCGAAGATATTAAGCAAAGAGTTTGTTGGCCTTCCCTACTACTCCGAGTGGGGTCGAGACGATGGGCAAGCAAATTCTCGCATCAAAGGAACACAGCTGTCATACTTGTGGCAACAGCATCGCCAACAACACCAAGGAGCAGTGATCAGCGTGAGTATTAGGTGAGTACTCCCTGTCAGTTTGCATTCAACTTGGGTCATACTCAGTCACTCAGTCACTACTCAGTGGGTCTGTTCGGCAAGCCTTGGGCAGTCCCCAAAGTAATGTTGAAGTACTATTGTGTTCGGCCAGTACTAGTAATGTTTTAACATATACTCTGTGTATACCAACTTCCTTGCCTTATCCATAGTAACTGCTGTTATGCCTGCTTCAACTAAGTCATGTTCAGGATACCCGCTCACTCAAATTGATCTCCATTGACATTGTAGAAGAATTTTGGTTAGGCTGTCTTAGGCAATGTGCTTGGTGGAGACACCAACAGATTCAACGATGTTGTCTGTATCCCAGCCTTCCAGCAGTAGCCGCAACACTCCTTGTTTCATTTCGTAGCTGATATGGCAGTAACCCATAGTGAATGAGTGGTATTGAGGGAGCAAATGTTTTTTTTGATTTTTTTGATTTTTTTCGCGCTTTTTGAACCGTGGGACAAGAATTTCCGAATCAGCTGTATAGAAAGCTTGAAGGTCTTGTTCATTTTTAAGATGAAACTCATCCCTGGCTTTGTCGACATAAGCCACACCAACATGTTCCGGTAAAATGAGGAATTCCTTAGCGATTTTTGAACTAAGATCACTCCAGTTTGGAAGATCCTCGAATTGGACAAGTTTAGCGCAGGCCGCACCAGGCTTCTTGAATTTGATTAGAACGGGAGGCATTATGGTAGTGATGCACAACAAGAGACACAGGAGACGGATGAGCGATCACAGATATTTTGAAACTATTTGTGTTATCTCACTTGTGAAAATATTGCAGAAAATAACACATCAGGAGTTCCAACTTTTAGTTAGGATCTAAAGTGATTTCTAAAGTTAGCAGAAAAATATAATCTTTAGATTTACATTTAGGCCTAGCCTAAATATTAAATTTAAGTCATGAATAAATATACATCTAAATCATTTATTTATTTACATCTTTAGGTTATTCTTGCAATCAAAATAATTATCAGATCTAAATTGTAAGGGGAAAGCATAATATAGTTTCAAGTTTACTCAAAATTTCTAGTCCCAATTTAGGCATCACTTAAAGGCAGACCAGAATTAAAACTTTTGGTAGGATTAAAATAATAAATTTAATAGTTGTCAAAATATAAGATTCCGGCAGCTATTTAAATTCAAGTTACCATCAGATCTAAAGCTATTGCCCGCGCCATTGCCTGCCCGTCGCCCACTCGTCACCCACCCATCGCCCGCCCGCCACCCAGCCATCACACTGCTGTGCAGCTGGTGCCATCGTCATTGTGCCATGGGCTTTGAGGGTGTCCCACTATTCACCGACATTAATTGGCAGCAGGGGGCAGAGGCGGGGAGGTGTAGGTGAGGGAGATGGCATAGGCAAGGAGATGGGTATGACGGCATGGGACGCAGCCCACCATCGTCCACCCATTGTCCATCCATTGTCTACCCATCTCCCAATGGACCCAATCATGACCTCACGAGCCCAGCTCCAACGTCAATTGACGTGGTGGTGGGGTTCGTGAGGTGATGACAGAGGTAGGGGGATGGTGGGCAATAGGGGTGGGTGAGGAAGATGGCGTGGGCAGGGGGAGATGGTGGGGGCATGATGGGATGGGAGGCGGAGAGGTGTGGTGAGGGAGATGGTGGCAGGGGGAGATGGCGGGGGCACGATGGGATGGGAGTGCGGGGAGATGGCGTGGGCGATGGCGTGGGCGACGAGGGTGAGGGAGATGGCGTGGGGTGTAGGCGAGGGAGACGGAGATGATGGCATGGGAGAGTGGGAAGGGAGATGGCATGGGCACGATGGGATGGGAGGCCGATGGCGTAAGCGATGAGGGTGAGGGAGGTGGCGTGGGCGACGAGGGTGAGGGAGATGGCGTGGGGTGCGGGTGAGGGAGATGGCATTGGGCAGGTGAGATGGCGTGGGCAGGCGTCAGGTGATGTGGCGTGGACGAGGGAGATGGCGTGGGGTGTGGGCGAGGGAGATGACGGGATGGGAGAGTGGGGATGGGAGATGGCGTGGGCAGGGGGAGATGGAGTGGGCACGATGGGATGGGAGGCCGGGGAGATGGCGTAGGCGATGAGGGCGAGGGAGGTGGCATAGGCGATGAGGGTGGGGGAGATGGGGGCGACGAGGGAAAGGGAGATGGCATTGGGCAGGTGAGATGGCGAGGGCAAGCGTAGGCAGGTGATGTGGCGTGGACGAGGGAGATGGCGTGGGTGGGGAGACAGGGTGGATGTGAGGGCGATGGGAGCGGGCGATGGGCGCGGGCGATGGGATGGGCTGCAGAGATGGTGGTGGCGATCTTGTCGCCATTCCGTGGGGCTGTTGCTGTCGTCGTCATCTTCATCGTTCGTGGTGGTGGTATTGGTGGTTGAGGAAGTCGTGAGGGTGGTGGGTGAATGCCCCTGCCGTCGTCCCCATATTGCTGCCATCATATTCGACGGCAGCGGTCGTGGTCGTGTTTGTAGTGGTCGTGGTCGTAGTCGTGGACCATTGGGCCTTCATTATCATTGCCACCGTTGGATTGATCATGGGTGGGGCGATGAGTGGGAGGTGTGGTCGGCGATGGCTGGGCGATGAGCGTGCCCGATACCCGACACCCCCGTTCCGCCGCCATTGTCCTCGTCGTTGCCTTGCTGCTGCCTGTTAGCAATGGAGGTTGTCGCCGTCATCTGGCTGCGATAGGAGTGGTTGTGCTGCCGATACTGCCGTCTTTGTCGTCCTCATCGTCCTTGTCTGCGTCGTCATCCTCACCACTCCTCCGGGCCTCGCTGGTGATCACTGTTGATGTCGTTGTTGTCAGTATCGTTGTTTTTCTTGTCTTCGTAGTTGTTGTTGTCGTGCGTCGAAGACGATGACATCGTCTTATCCTAACGTGCACGTGCAGCGAGTGGCGATGGGTTGGCGATGAGTGGGCGATGAGTGGGCGATGAGTGGGCGATGGGAGTGTACAATCGCTTTAGTTCTGACGGAATCTTAACTTTTGATAACTACCAAAATGGTACATTTTGATATCCAATAAATTAAATGTTTTAATTCTATCAAAATTATAACTTTCGGTTTGTCTTCAAGTGATGCCTGAATTTGGACTAGCAAACCTGAGTAAACTCAAATCTAAATTATACTTTCCCTCCACACTTTAGCACTGATGATTATTTTGATTGCAGGACTAATCTAAAGGCAAGAGAAAAGAATTAATTTAGACATTTATTTATTCATGACTTAAATTCCATATTTAGATTTGGCCTAAATGTAAATCCAAAGATTATATTTTGCTGCTAACTTTAGAAATAACTTTAGATCCCGACTAAATGTTGAAAGTCCTGATGTGTAATATTATCTCAAAGTTGTCACAGGAACACGTGACCGTTGACCATGCAATTATTTGTTTGTTCCGTCAACTGCGCCCTAGTTTTTTTCTTTAGCTCCATCTTTCGTTGGTAACCCACCTCCGCCCAACTCTGCCAAGTATGGCTGCCATTCTTTCGATTACCATTCTCCTCGCCACCTCAGCCTTGGCGCAAGATTTTGTCCCAACCATGATGGCCCGACAAGCTGCACCGTCGGCCAGTGCCCTTCCTCTTACTGACTATCACTTCACATACCCCAATCTACCTTACCAAGTCAAGTTAGTACGGTAATTCTATCTTCTTTCTGTCTATACTCACCCCCCACGGGATGTATAGTCCTTTCGCCTCCGGCCGTGGTCCTCAGTCAGGCTACAATATCTGCAACAGCACAACCGAAGGTCCCAACTCCCAGTGTCAGACAATGTTTGTCAACTCCATTGACGGTGCGCCGGTCCTATGTCGTCCTCCCGCTCGCCCTCACAACTTAGTGCCATCACACAGATTTCTGTCTCTGGGGATCTCCGACTAACAACGGTGAGATCGGCAACGTTGAAGCCGCTGTCGTTGCGTACGTTTCAATGATGGCTTCATCTCCTCTTTGCCATCGCTGATGTCACATTGATGTCTTTTTGGCAGTTTCTGCACGAAGCCTGGACACGGCACTCGCGTTATGCCAGCTGGCACCCTAAAAGGTGTCCAGTTCATGAGGACATCTGCCTATATCCAAGTTACTGGACAGTTCAACCAAGCTGGGATTGATTTAGCTCCCTCGGACTTTGGAGTATGTTCTACCCTTGCCCAATAGACTCCAGAATTCACCTTCATCACTATCAGGGAGAACTGGATCCACACGGTGCCGACCTTGTGAGATCGTAAACACCATTTTACTCGGGTGCAGGAACTTACATTGTCGACCAAACATAGGCGGGAAACCCCCTTGGCGGTCTGGTTTTCTCCAACAGCCTTCCAAGCTCTAAAGGTGTTATTACTCAAGGAAGCAACTGGAGCAAGTAGGTTTTGATCACTGAATCATGTTCTGCATTGTATCCAATACAAATTCACACAGTTTTGTTGGATCTGGTGTATTTTGCATGAAAGTTTGTGATGATTCTATCAAGGACCCCGATTACTGCCAAAAGTTTGTCTACGCACCCTACGTTTTGCTCACTTTCTAACCAGGTCCTTTTCTACAGCATATTCGACTTGGTAGGTTTCTCATTATACACAGGTAAAACTTGACTACGAATCTAACTTATGACAGATTGGATGCACCTACAATATGCCGTCGAGTGCTTACACTGCCACTGATTTTACAGACTGTCAAGGTGATTTGCAATTACCACCAGGCGTGTATGTTGCGAATGGAACTAGTGAGTTTATGTTCCTTGTTGGAAAATTCACATTAATATGCCGCTCACTAGCCACCACTTGGTCGCAACCTGCTTCTCTTACTCCTGGAAGTACATTACCCTGGCAACCTTCTATCCCCGCCTCTTCCAGCTGCACCACTTTCACCAGTGCGCAGATCTATTCAGCGGTTTGTTACTTCCTCCACCCCAGCGCCTTCTTCTCACATTAATACTTTGGACAGGAAACTGGCGCCGTGAGTGGAGCTACTACTACCACTGCCAGCGGTGCTGTTTCCACTGGCACCGGCGGCTCTGGTACCACCCACTCTGGCCAAACCGGCACCTCTTCTCGTCCCACTGCCACCGCAACCACCACAGGTGGTGCCGTCTCTAACACTGGAGGCCGTGTAGGCATCGCTTTCGTTGCCCTTGCGGCGGTCAGCGTTTTGTTGGCTTGAATCATTATCAGTTTTATGGCTCGTTTTGTTGTTGCGTCCCATTCTCTGTTACCTAATTCCCTGAGATATGCACTCTGGCTAACATCTATGTATACCTGGTAACATACTGTTGTTGTGGTACATGTTCATGTCCGCACTGTAGAAGCATGGATACTCCCGTATTACCTAAATATTATCGGTGCTGATGCGAATAGCCTCGCAGTGCTTCGAGATCGACTCTTTCCTCTCCTGGCTTCTACCTCTTCTGGCTTCTACGATGGAAACCCTAAAAATATGTTCGTCGGCAAGCCTCTGGGAACTCACCTATCTAATATGCTACATTAGGATTGGTCTAGCCTCCAAATCCGGCTGACATGTTTCGTGCCGAATTTGGGCCAGTCTCTGGGCGGCCCTTTCATAACGGAATTCCAAGCCAAACTATCCCAGTTGGCGTAACTTACTTGTCTCTGGCGTTCCAGCTGGCATTACCGGGTCATGTTAGCTCTGAAGCCCCAGCATCGTCCATTGGTGCAATATCGCAACCTTTCGATCGCCTCAGTTGCTCTGCTCTTCACCGCCTTCCTCCTCCTTCTCTTAGTCGGCCTCTCTCTGCCCATCATAAAGGGTATATACCTTCTCGGCGTCAAGGGCACTCCCAATAACCAACCTCCCACCAGCATCGCGACCCTGCTCCAATTTGGTGTATGGGGCGTCTGCGCAACAAGGTACTTCCTGGTTCCTCTCCCGTCACCGCCAAGAAAGCTCATCTGATGGACACAGTGTGTTTGAGCAGCCAGAGTTTGCACACGAGTGCTTAGGGCCGCAACTCGGGTACACGATACCAGACTCCATCTTATCCCTCACTGGCGTTCCCCCAGCCATTGTGGGCGCCGTATTGAAGGTGCTTCTCGTGCTTCTCGTCTTGCACCCAATATCCGCCGGCCTTGCTCTCATTGCGCTGTTCTTCTCCCTATTTTTGGCATCACACGCCCTTACCATCGTCGCACTCGTATTTTCATTTATCTCGGCCCTGCTGACCACTTTGGTGTGGACAGCAGACCTGGCGCTTGTGGTGGTGGCAAGGAACAAAATTGGGACGCTACCGGGGTTCCATTTGGAAGTACAATTCGGCAATGCTATTTGGATGGTGTTGGTTGCCCTGTTGTGTACGTGGACGGCAATGATCTTACTTTCAGCTCGGGCATGCTATTGTTGCGGGGTCAGAAAGTAAGTGCCTTTATATAACCCTGGTATGGAACCGGTCTGATGTCTTGTTCCCATTGTCCCAGGATGGATTTGGAAGATGATGTCGACATCGATTCATGATTTGTTGTTATACGATGAATTTAACGCAAAAATATCTACGGGCTACCACTATGTATCAGGATTATGCCGACATTTCGTTGAACCTCAACCGTCAATTAGTGGACAATGTATCCGCTACCAACAACAGCAGACTAATTTCTAACATTCTGTTGTGCAGATGATCCGACACAAGAATGTCGAACAGTGATTCAACAACTCTTGGATATAACAGAGAAGACATGAAGATACTGTGCACAACGTACCTCGGTCAACAGGTATACAACGGGTGACCTAATTATGTAATAATTCCACCAAATTACCATTTTCAGCCACCGCGAGGCTACAGGCAACTGCGCTCTCACTGTCATGTCGACAACTCAAGTGTGCTTGACCATTCCAACACTCCAAGGCGTGGAGCAGTGGTTCCTCCAGGCATACCAATTTACAAGTAAGCACCCTCTTGCCGACTCAGCGCCGTAATCGTACTGGCAAAGACCAAAGTCTAAACACCTGACTGAGGCAGTCATCGAACACCCCAACGTCTCCGCAGCAGTATTGCTGGCCTTGGCACTTTGGCCAGAATTCCCATTCCTTCTGGCGTATTCCATTGTCTATGCAATACCGAGAGCGATTGTGTATGGGTTCTTGAACCTGTTAGGATTTGGGAAAGATGGCATTAGACGAAGCAAGTTCTCGAACCTTGCGTCGATTATGATCATTCCTGATCCAAAGTTTTCTCCGAACAGATACCTTCGCTTCCAGATACCAATCCCGCTTTTACGGAGGCTACGTCCCTGAGGATAGTGTGTTTGCCACATACCAATCTTATGGTGCCATCGACCCCAGCGTCGTCCAGTATGGAGAGGAAGAATTCACGGCTTGGCGTGCATTTCTGTTTGTCTTCCGCTGGGCCTGTGTGGCGGCCGCCATCGCGGTATTTTTCGGGCAAGGGAAGATAATTGAGATACCGGAGCCTTATAGCGAAACTTTTTTTTCCTGACGACAAAACGATGCTTGTTTTGTTGCTGAATCATCCGTTCAACCAAGCAAGTATGTATTTAACGCTACATTCAGTGCTACTGGTATATTGTATTATGCTGTTGTAGTTAACATCAAATATGAGGCTGGTCAAATCAAAGCCACTCCACCGTCTGACCGAACCTAATTAGCATTGACAGCTAACGAACATAAGACAAGACTCACGGCGGGTGGTTTGGAAGATATGTCGTACGTGACACGATTTATTCCCACAACTTCATTAGTGATCCGATTCGAGATCCGCCGCAGAACCTCCGGAGGGAATACATACCTAGGAAAGGGTAAACATCCCGTATGAGCGTGGCGACTTATGAATGAACCAAAACAAATACACACCAATCTGCCGTCATGAAGTCTTCTGACTGAACGGCACGAAGAGCAATGACCTGAAAACGCAATAACGAATTGAGACTCTGAAACATAATGTCAACAACGTCCCCTCCGGCGAACGAACCTGCTCGTAGGTCCGTTGATCTCCCATGACACCAACCGCTTTCACAGGTAAAAGCACGGCGAAAGCTTGACTGATCTCATCATACAAGCCTGCAATCCGGATCTCTTCGATGTAAATGTTGTCTGCTTTTTGCAGAATCTTCACTTGCTCGCGGTTGACTGGGCCAAGAATGCGGATAGCCAATCCTGGACCAGGAAACGGGTGTCGCTGAACCAGAGGGGCCGGGATTGAGAGCATGCGACCTAACGTTCGGACCTCATCTAGAACGAACCACAAATGGTAAGTGTAATCAGTTCGGGCAATGTGGGGGGGTTGAGTGGAGGAGCAACCCGCCTTTGAACAGTTCACGAAGGGGTTCAATCAGTTTGAGCTTCATGTCTGCCAAAAGCCCACCGACGTTGTGGTGCGTCTTGATAGTCGCACTAGGTCCCTTGAAACTAATGCTCTCAATAACATCCGGGTACAACGTCCCCTGGAGGAGCCATTCAACTTTCCCTTTGGCTGCAGCGCCTTGTTTCTCCTCTTCCTCTGCCGCTGCCTCTATTTTGGCAGCCTCTTGTTCAAAAACATTGATAAACGTGTTGCCAATGATCTTCCGTTTTTGTTCTGGATCCTCTATACCTTCTAGGCGCGAGAAGAACAAGTCGGAGGCATCAACCACAGTGAGGTTGATACCGAGATTCGTATTCAGCATATCATTCACTTCTTCGGCCTCGTTGAGTCGGAGAACACCATTGTCGACCATAATAGCGTGGAATCTTTTTTGAAAAAGAAGGAAGGAAAGAAGGAAGGAAAGAAAGAAAACAGGGATTCAACACCAACGTCGTAAATATGGTAACATCGTAAGTGACAAACCTGTCACCGATTGCATCGTGCATCAATTTAGCGGCGACTGTGCTGTCAACGCCACCACTAACTGCTCCAATGACACGACCTGTTGGTCCGCATATGTCTCGTATTCGCGCAACCTCTTTCCCAATGAAATTCTCCTGCAAAACTGGCCTTAGTTTTCTGACCGCGGAAACAGTTTAAACGAGGTTCGCGAACCATGAGCCATTTGGCCTCGCAGCCACATATATTGAGCACGAATCGTTGAATGATCTCCTTTCCGTGAGGGGTATGCGTGACCTCTGGGTGGAATTGAATGCCGTAGAACGGTCTGAAATCGTGGGCAATAGCAGCGAAAGGAGACGTTTTCGTACTACCGATGACGTGGAAGTTTGGAAGAAGTTCTAAGAGCCGGTCTCCGTGAGACATCCAAACCTAGGGGGGACCGATATTTAATGCTGATGAAGCAGTTGTTGTTTGTTACCTGCATCTCGTTTCCCAAGCCTTCGAAAAGCGGATTAACTGAAGAATTGGCGCCCCATCGATGCTGCCTCATCTTTAGTTGAGCGAAACCATATTCGCGGTGTTCACATTTCATGACACTCCCGTCTAGATGCCATGCCATTTCCTATTGGGAAAGATCTCATTGTGTATGTTACTATAGTAGCACAGTGATAACACACCTGGAGACCGTAGCAAATTCCCAAGATTGGAACGCCGAGTGTGAATATATCAGGATCAGCGTGAGGCGCCTCGTTATCGTATACCGAGTATGGAGATCCCGATAAGATAATGCCTGAGAATCAATATTCGACAAGAAAACCACCATCATTAGGAAAACGGTAAAAACCTTTCGGCTTGAATTTGAGGTCTTCAAGTTTGGTAGTGCAAGGCAAGAGCTCGGCATAGACGTTGAGCTCTCGACATCTTCGGGTGATCAAATGGCTGTACTGTGAAGCCCGGTGCACACTTAAAAAACGGTCAAAAAAGATATGAACCTGAACGTACCTGAGAGCCAAAGTCAAGGATGAGAACAGTATCGAACTGGTCGTGAATCTCAGACATGTACAAGTATACAAAAATCAAACAGGGTTTCAGCACACGTGGTGAGGGACAGCTATACCCAATCTTATCTGATTGCAACTTGAAGCTTGAAGCTTGACAGCGAAAGAGCCACTTTAACTCATAGCGGTACTGCTCGGCTCAGGCTCAGGCTCACGATCCGACATGGTCGGGCGCATGAGCCCTGGGGCTTAACCAAACTGAAGTATTTGACCATCGGCATACTGAAGTCTAGGGACCTCGATTAGCTTGTAAAGCGAGTCCGAAGTGGTAGGTTGGTTAGGTCGTCGAAATCAGCCATCTATCAGCGAGAAGATCAGTATCCGACCATTTCAGCCAGAGTAGAGGACTGTTGCAGAATTACTACCTAAAACCCTTAGAGGAAGCTGTCCTCCATCGATTGGACATGATCAGGTCAGTTTACTGGTTGGTTTGCAACCCTGCTGACTTCTGGTCTTCTACAGAGCTGCCATTGTAAATTTCGTGAGAAGACCGCCAGCCACTACAATAGTCGCCAAGCGGCGCTGCCGTAACGGAAATCAAAACCATTCCCTCACGCAGGGGCACACATGTGAACACCTTCCGCCACGCTCTGCTCACTTTTGACCATGGTGCTCTCAACAATCTCCCTCGGTTGTCATCGACATCGCTCAAGCGTACATCAATGATGACTCCAATAGCACTATCCAGAACTCTCCCGTTCAATCGTGGACCATTTCGCGTAATTCTTTCTAATGTGGACAACGATCAAGTTTTCGATGCGACGTAGTGGTAGCCGTATTCTCTTCTGAGGAGTTTACTTACTTGGTTACTCCAGCTTTGGTCCAACCAGTCTGGATATTTCAAGCAGGATTCCTCATACTTAGAGCGATGTACAGAGGCTTACTGCAAGAAAATGGAAGGCTGCTACATCAAGATCCCCTTCAAAGGTCAGTGTGGTGACTTTGTATTCATGTGCTAACTTTGTTGAATCGTATTGCACTAGGGATTGGTATCACTATGGTATCACTATCTATAACGCAGAGGTGAATGCTAGCTTCGTTGTTGACGAGGTCAACCATGAGTCATTGCCATGCATTCGCTCGGATTGCAACAACTCTACACTTTATAACGTCCAGTCTTTGAAATACGGCAATCACGTGCTGGACATTTCGACGTTCTCCTGGAAGAACGATTGCAGTCATTTCGGCTTTGACTATGCAGATGTTACAGATGGGGTCAAGGCGACGACGGCCACGACATCGTCCCTGCGACCGCTACGTCGTCCTTTGAGGCGGTGGCATTAGCCGCTATCACCCTCTGCAGCTGTTACATCGCCATCGTCCACTACCGCGCCTCTGAATCGTGTGTTTTACTTATTCGGATCATCTCTCGTGCACTCCTGACGTTGTACGCAGTAAATCATTAGCGGTTGCTATCGGAGGAGCGTTTGGAGGGCTTGCTGGCGCTGCAACCATTGCACTCGCTTTGCTTTGTCTTCGGAGAAGGAATCGCAAGCACATTCCCACGGACATCGATCCCGAGCACAGTGCGTCCCCAACGATCCTCCCATATGCAATGGTTGGTGGGGGCGATACTGGGAGCCATCGTCAATGTCATTCCTGCAGGATTCCCTGTCGTGCCTCGCCAGAATTTATGCCCACCTCCAGGATGCGCTCAAAACCCACCGCCCCTGCGGCTTATACGGTATTCCGGTCAGCTCCACCTGTACCTGCTTCACCCAGCAATGACGGAACGGCCAGTGTGCGGACGCTTTCTACTCCCACCCCTGCACCCACGGTTGCAAACACCCCTGGAATGAGTTACAGGTTGAATGATATGCATAATGCAGATCGATACAAAACATCGCTTGCTGAAACAAAATGTACCGGCTCTTGCAACGGTCATGGAGAGCACGTTCAGTGGTGCTGGTTAAGGGCCGTCGAATATTATTGGTGACGGTTCAGTCATCGCGGCGAAGACAGCAGAATCACCTCCTGGTTATCACTTATAGCGATAGGTGCTTGTTTGCTAGAACAATCGCCGTTGACTGAAGATGTATGTACTATGAGATCTATTACTTCTCTTACTTCTCTTCCATTTTTTTTTCAATGGGACTGCACAATAACATCTTTAACTAGTTCAAGAGTGCTCGCTGCGGTTTCTTATTGGGGACATGAAAGGTAGGTCGGAATGAGTGATCAAACATTCCAAAGTCACTATGCTAACGTCATGCGCATCAGGTTCCCATCCATTTCATCAACTTCTTACGTTAAACGTCAGTTCTTTCCCTATTCACGGACCGATTCCCGGGGATACTTATCGATTTCCGAAGGACGGGCGCCGTACCAAGGTACAATATCGGTGGAGTTCTCCTGCGCGTGTTGTGGACTCCGCAATCAGATAAGATCGTAAACAGGCCTACCATACTCGTCATCAAACAACTGCAATGGTTTTGAAACTTTACGGATTCACTCTTTCCCCTTGCACCCATCGGGTTGCCGTTATTTTGAAAGAATTTAACGTCCCCTTCGAATTTGTTATCGTCGACATTTCGAAGGGTGAAAACAAATCTCCCGAGTTCCTGGCGAAGCAACCTTTCGGTGTCGTACCATGTATCGTAAGCCTACTTGTAAAGATTTGTTGTCTTCTACTAAGACGCAATGTCGATTATCCAGGATGATGACGGGTTCAAGTTATTTGAGAGCCGTGCTATATGTCGCTACATTACTGCCAAATACGCCTCTCCTGCATCAACTCTCATTCCGACTGAGCTCAAGGCACACGCGCTATTCGAACAAGCGGCGTCCATTGAAACAAGCTACTTTGACTCACCCGCCACCGTTGTCTTGTTGGAGAAGGTTGTCAAAAAGTACCCCCGACCTCTCTTTCTCATTAACGACTTCTTGATGACGGCCTTGTCTTTGGCAGGTTTATGGGACGCGAAACAGATCAAGTTCGTTTCGAAGAAGCGCTGAAAAATCTCGAGTCAGCCATGGATATCTACGAAGCCATTCTCAGCAAGCAAAAGTACCTCGGTGGTGAGGTACGTATTTTGTTGCAACGATCCGTCATCCAACGTGGATTTTACATACATACTTTCTTTCATCAGGAGGTCACCTTGGCCGATCTCTTCCATCTTCCGCTTGGAGACACCATTGAATCAGTCTCACCTGACACGCTGAAGAAGAGACCGAATGTTGCTAGGTATGTTGGTTGTATTTTTTATTTATTACCGACGATGCATGTTTGACTAACGTATCGTAAGGTGGTGGAAGGCTCTCTCCGCTCGACCTTCGTGGCTTACCCTGAAGGATGGTATCCAGAGCTCGGATGTTTCCAGAACACCGAAGCTTTAAGATCAATGATAACAACTCCTTGCTGTATCTTTATGTACATTCTTTCGGTTACTGTAAAACTCTAGCCAAGGGCCTCTCTCGGCCTGAACCAACTGAGCATCAACCATTCACAATTCCTACTCGGCCCTCCTCCAACAACTCAAAACTTCCTTCCCAGTCCTCCAATGCTTCCTCCCCTAATAACGAAACCTCCTCCCTCTGCTCTTCCCTCCTCCCTCCCTCCTCCTCCTCCTCCTCCTCCTCCTCCTCCCCCTCGCTCTCGCTATCCCTTGCCATCGCAAGATGACGTGCCTTTGCCCTTTTCGGTGGTCCCATCACAGCCGTCCGATTCACGAACCCCTGCGCCCGCATCGAGATACTATACTTCACCTTCACCACCGCATATGCTACCGCGAATATCTCCTCCCCGGGCGCCATCAGCAACCTGTTTGCGCTGCTCTCTGAGGTGACACTCGGGTTGATGCTCAAGTTGACGTCTACGCCAGGGGGTAACGGCAGCCCCGTTACGAGCTGTGTTACAGGCACCGTGACGTTCACGTCAGCAGTGCGGCGTTGGGTGCGGGAGTGAGTCCAGGTCGCGCCGACGGTGGTATCGAAGCCGATGACGAGATAGGCTCGGCCGTAGTTAGCGCGGAGCAGGTCGTGGACGTCACGAGCGTACAGCTCGTTAGCCATTAGTGTCCTGAAGTAGTTTTCAGGGTTGCCAAGGCTATACCGCTTGACCTCCTGCGTCTCGAGCGAGACGCTCTCTTCTGTCCTGCGTTCAAGATCGATGCCGAAGAAGCGGGAGAGGGCGGCGCGCACGTGAGCACCGTGGACACGCGAGAGGAAGTCGCGACGGTTGGTGGTGAGGGTAGGCTTTGGGAGGATGCTTGTGATGATGTCGTTGGTATTGTGACGGGCCTCGTCGGGGGATAATGGCTCAACTGGGGCGAAGCGGAAGAGGGGCAGGGTCTTTTTAGCCACGACCCGACACATCATGCTAGAGATTTCGCCGGCAGGGCAAGGCTCATCGAGGAGGAAGAAGCGTGGCTCTGGCATTTCTACTATTGCGAGAACCCGTACTTAGGAACTTTAGATGGTGGGAGGTTTAGGATCCAAATAACTGTGCCTCCTTGAGCTCAATTTACTTAGGTATTATTGTTCTCTATACGGCGACTTACTCACCTGTTACACAGTGCCAGAACTGGTTCAAAATGGACACCGCCCAAGCTCAAAGTTTACTGTAGTGCCCCAATATATGCTAGAACGAACCTTTATAGTTCCAAGCTGTCGGGACACCCTGGAACCACTGCAACGTTGACCGGGACATCGCCATGGAACTGGGAAGACAGGAACGGGCTGTGAGGCGTGAGGGAGGCTGTGTTATTTGCATGTACCTATAATATAAGTATTATCTTCATGTTTGCAGCTTTTCTCCGCTCCACCATAGGCAGGGACTGTCGGCGAGGTGAGTTCCTTATAATCATTACTCCTTTGCCAGTGACTTATTCATCACAGGTTGGGCAGCAGCTAATAATAAGATTTTCACCACCCTGAGCTACAGGGATTGAGGTAAGTTCCTTCCTGAGTTTCGACAAGTTAACCCATTGACCTTCCAACACATCAGTAAAACTACATATCCCCTTTTTGGGCCCTTTGCGCCTTTTCCAAGGGGAAAAAGGTGGAAAAGGTGAAAAGAGCTTCACCTTTTCCAGGCCGAGTCCCTTATCCTGTAAAAGGTCAAACCTCTTGTAAAAGTAGGTAAAAGCACATAAAAAAGTTCTCTAAATTGCACTGGTGATCCTATTTTTGCGGGCAATTCAGTGAGAATTTTACAAGGTGAAGAAATGCTATATATAATATTCTTAATAATTATTCATTGCATGAGGTAAATAATTAAATAATTTTGATTAGGCTATAATATATTTACAATAGTACTAATACATTGTTATTACGGTTCTGTTAAGTCACTAAAAGATGGAGGAATACCATAAATATGTGTTGGACTTATATATGTTTTGTGGTCGCGCACGGACCATTTGGCAAAGTTTGGCGAAATGGAGTGCCAAACATTGTCACTTGCCACTTTCGGTCAGTTCTGACTTAGCGATTGTCGCCACTGACGTTTGACCACAGACA
Organism: Hygrocybe punicea; assembly: GCA_963556145.1. NCBI lineage: Eukaryota > Fungi > Basidiomycota > Agaricomycetes > Agaricales > Hygrophoraceae > Hygrocybe > Hygrocybe punicea. Next base: position 6,438,285 of record OY744468.1, on the reverse strand, counting down.
CGACAACACGGCAACAGAGAAGACGGCGTCGACAAGAAACGACAAGGAGAGGTGTGAGACCACCCGGGCTGATAAGGTACGTCTCCAACTGCCTCACCATCCCCAATCTCCGCTAACCAGGGCAGGACGGCGCATAGAAGACGATGCCACCACCACGGCCAACCGGCAGCAGCAGCAGGACGGCGGCAACTACAACCACTGCCTACTGGCAGAAGCAGCCGGACAACGACAACGACAACAACTGCAACCACGACTGCTCCCAACTAGCAGCAGCAAGATGATGGCGGCCACCAGCACTGCCAACTGGCCGCAGCAAGGAGGGCAATGACGATGGCGGTGGCCACCAGCATTGCCAACTGGCAGCAGCAAGCAAGACAACAACGACGTCGACCGCTGTCACCACCGCCAACTGGCGGCAGCAGCAGGACGACGACGACGATGACCCACCACCCACTGGCAGCGACGACCGTGGGACGATGTTGGCCATCACCACCGCCAACTGAGGCCAGCAGCAGCAGCACCAGGATGTTGCCGTGCCACAATTGGCAGCAGCAGCGGGGCGACAACCATGACCACGAGCGCGACCACCCACTGGCGGCGTCGAGACGACAATGACGGTTGCGACGAAAGACTAGCAAGGACGATGGGGCTTCAACTTATTGTCTATAATTAATTATTGATTCAATCTTAAGTAACTTTTTTTTAAAAAAGGACTCTAGCTAGAAAAAAGTGTCGAAAGGTAATTCAAAAAAGGTATGACAAAAGTATGACAAGCGAAGAAAAAAGAGTCAAAAGGTATGAGAGAAAAAAAAGTACAAGAACTTTAAACTTTTTCAAGCTGCTCAAGTACCGAAAGGTGGAAATGCCTGAAAAAAGTTGGCAAAAAAGTTGAGAAAAAAGGTCAAGGTGTCAAAAGTGCAAAAAAAGGGGGATGTAAATTTACTGATGCACTTTCAACATCGAATTGATCGATGCTCAGAATCCAAATCCTCGTTGTTGATAATCCGTGCGCAATGACCATGCATCTCGAACTCCTTCTCTACGCCAAAGAGCCTGCCGCCAATGGGGCCACGGGAAGACAGGAACGGGCTGTGAGATAAAGTAAGTTACAACTGTTGAAGCATATGATTGGGAGGAATATATGGGATGAGGGTTACAGTATTTAGGTGTGATAACACAGATGAGGTCTAGGTAAGGACGGTTTGGGCGGGAGAGCCTTGCCTTGCGAGAAGTGCGAAAAAGCTGACTAAGCATAAGCTGACTAAGCCAAGAATCGAGTTTTTGTTCTGGGGAAAGGAGGGTTTTTGGCTTAGGAAATTTTGGCGGGAAAATGAGTTTAGGGGAGAATAGGTCAGCTTTTTGGGAGGAAAAGGGGAGCAAGGTTCTGAGCACATGGAAAAGTCGGGACAAAAAAGGCCAGATAACGATTGGGAGCAAATCCGAACTATACCAACCAGGGCTCAAGCTCACAACAGTCGGATTGCAATCAATCGGAATACGGCTTCCCCAAACCAAGATTGAGGACTGGAAAAGTGATATATATGCAGTATGTAATGGTGTACAGGATGGTTGCTATGCGTTTATGGAAATGCCTTTAGGGATCTTATTGCGGACATGGAAGGTTTCGAAATCGGTAGCTAATTCTTGTAATCTTTGTTTTTTATGGGTTTTGGAAATATGCATTGGTAAAATTTCTTCGATGCGTCTCCAGTACAGGAGGAAAGCAAGGGAGGTCCATCTGCCGGTGGCAGCCACAATTTCAGGGGGTGTACCAGCGAGGAGGAGTTCAGTGGACCCTCCAATGTGAAATCTGTGGCCCTCAGTTGCCAGTAGGTCCGCTTTTTTCCAAATTGAATGGCATTCGGTAATGAAGCGTTGTTTGGTCATGTGGGTCCAGGAGGAGGTGTTGGAGTAGGCAAAGAGGGGTGCATTGGGGGGGACGTGGGAGTTGATGGTGAGGTGGTTGCGAAGGGCGGCGACAGGGCAGAGGGTGTCATCTCTGGCAGTGAGGATGATGGAGCTGCCATCTTCTCTTGTGGTTTTTATCCAGGGGATGTGGAATGAGGTGGAGGAGAAGGATGGACGAGTGGTGTATTTGATGTTGGCAGAGTGTGTAATGTGGAAGAGGGGGTTGAAGGCTGTGGGACTTGCTCTTGACCACTCAATGTTTAAATGTCAGGTGGTTTCTCCTTCCCCATCTACCCCCACTCAATGTTTAAACATTGTCGATCTACTCTGCTTCTGTCAACCCACTTAACATTTAAACATTGGGTGGATACTCTTCCACCCTAGCCTACGATCTCTTCAATGGACAGGTCACAACGGACAATGTCAGGCCCTGCTCCACATCCAGTGAATTTCCAACGTCCACACTGATCTCCACATAACCTTCCAGTTCTCCACCGCCATGCTCTTGTCAACAACGCGATCTTCACTCACGCTACTGAAGAACTTGTCAGTGGGCACTTCAAATTGCTGGACCCCCTTCCATATCAAAGTGATGCCGCCCATCCAATGTCTCCAATCCTTGGTGATATCTGGCAGTTCAACTGGGTAAGGAATGCACTCCCGTACATGATGCTCGTCCCTCTCCACCAGCACTTCACTGGCCCTCTTTTCAGCCATCTCCACTGCACCTCTGATTTTCCTCTGGAAAAGCAGCCATGTTACATTTTTCAACCCCGCAACTCCGATTCCAACTCCGTTACCCACCATGACGATTCCACTTTATCACACCTTCCTTTTTCGTTCCCCTTTACCTTTTGTCTTCTTTTGGACATCGTTGTTTATTCTTGTCCTTGTTCTCTTTTTATCCTTTCTTCTTCTAGAACAATCCAGACCGACCATGGACACATCCCCACGTTACCTTGCTGTATCCAAATAGTCTCCTTGCCGACGGACATCATCGCTATTGTCTTTTCCCTTGCCCTGACATATTGTTGACTTCATCCCACGACAAACCGATACACAATGGCTGTACTCCCGACACAGCTCATTACCGTTCTTGTTATTGGCAGCATTGCCATCACCTTCCTGATCGGTTTCTACTTTGTTATGATCTATCTTTGGCATCGGCACCGAAACCCTTCCACCATTGATACTTCTGACTTCCACCTCAACAATATCTCACCACGTAATTGACAATTGCCATTCTCGGATATATGGTTTCCACTTTTGTATTCCGTGCCTACCATTATCCTCCCTGACGATCTGACGACATTCCTCACCTGCATGCATGCCCTGAACAATCCTCGATCACAAGACATTTCACTGTTCTCTCTAATCCGACCATTGCCGAAGCACATTCTTTTGGACTTCGACCACAGACCATACAACTTCCCAAACAGTGAACCAACCCCTATCGCATATTGTTCACACGACATCGCTTCATTGCAGTACCCGACATCTTATTCCCACAGCTTGTCACTCGTGCCATGACTCGAAACCTGGACCCACATTCATTTAACCTTTTCCATCTATAACCTTGATATCTCCCACACTCATTTACAACAATACCCTTTCTTGGACGAATACCGACATCAGGTGGACTGCATTGTTCCACAGACAGGACAAGACATTGCTCCTCGATATGTCATTGACACAGACATCGTCATCTGGTACAGCTTATGCTGTTCACATGTCTGACCTTGACTATCCCACCATCCTAGTTGGTTTTCCCTCCATACATTCCTTTGTTTTCCTTTATACCGACCTTGTCACTATATCCCCGCTACCTCAAGACACTCTCGTCACCAATCCCACACTGGACAATACCCATCTTCGACCCGACCATGCAATGCACTTGCCAGACTGCACACTTGCCTGTTACAGCAAGTGTAGACCCCAAATTGGCAATTCTGCATGTCACATGATCCGATGACAAATCATCCGAGTCATCCGGACCTTTCTATCCTCAATGACACCTGGGCCTCCAGTTGGATCACGAGAACATCAACATGAGGACGCCTCATGTACGCCTCATGGTGAACACATGGTAGAGTTGGACATGTTGTGGCTTCATAGTTGTATTTCTATTTACCTCCCCTCAAGACCAGTCACTATATATACTGTTCTTGTTGTTGGTTTGGACTTCTTCTTCTTTTCCTTTCCTTACGTTTAGTCTGGTTCTTGGGGCAGACCCCCTTATCTTGGGTAACCCCCACGGCTCGCAATGACTTTAGACCATGAACCTCCCCCCTTGTAGCAGTGTTATCTACCAATGAAACTGCTGTTCTTCCCTCTGGAAACTGCCTCCCTGTTAAGTTAATTGTTGCCGGAGCCCGCTGCAGAAGCGATCCGTAACAGGGTTGCTGATCTGAGGTCCAGTGTCAAATAGAGACACTCTCTCAGGCTTTGGAAGATGGCTGCTCCTGCTAATGAGAAACTCATAGGACAATTTCTCAATCATTATTTGTAGATCTCTCTGCCCAAGCTGTCTGTATCCTGTAGCTCTTCCAGTCATATACTGTTAATACTGTTTGGTGTTTTGTTCAATGGCATGTAATTTTTCTCTGACAATGAATGATGCATGCGATCTTTTACGATCTTACAGTGAGCTTACAGTGAGCTTACGATCATTGTCTGATCATTGTCTGATCATTGTCTGATCATTGTCCACCTTGTTCAGGGACTACTGAAACTAAATTCATTGGTTTCCGTTTGGGGAACCCAACAATTGGCAAAGGAACTTTTGGTGTGCAATAGCCGAAAATAAATATCTAAATTTAATTGTTCAGGGTAACATTTTTGACTACCCCAAATTAGTATCAACAGACAGTCCGAATTGAATTCAGAAACTCAAGTTTGCAGAATCAGTTTCAGATCACGAGATACTTATGTTTCGAGACAACTTATTATCCAACCTCAAAACAGAACCTGTTATTATATTTTCACTGTTGTTTTCAGGGGTGCCAGAATTAATCATTTTTGGACTGTTTTCAGCTAGCCTAATTATGGTCTCAAAATTATTAATTTCAGGCTAGTTTGCAGTACAACTGAAATTGTTTATTTTCCAGTGTCTAGCTTATTGAAACTTAGAGTAAGATGCCATGCGGTGGCAGAGTTGCGCCACACTTCATTTTTTTCTCTGTTTCCGCAAGTCAATGAAAACAGCTGTAACACACCTTGGTCCAAGTGGAGCCAGCAGGCAAAGCTGCCTAGTTAGTAACATAAGAGGGACCTTGATGTATTACTAATAAGTAAGGTTGGCGGTGACACACAGGTGTATTAACCTCAGTGTGAGGCAAGTCGATTACCGAAGAGCTCTGCAATATCAGAGTACATCCTTCCCAATGTCTTCGTATTCGCACTTCCCTGCCCTCCCTCACAACTAAGCCCACTCAAGTCAGATTCATCCTCCACCCTGGACAGCTCCTTGGCCCGCACTTGGACCTTGCTGATAAGGGCTCTTTCCAAGTCGTGGCGGACATATTCAAAGTGGGTACAGACCTTGCGAAATGTGATGTCATCGAGCTGGTTGAACTGGGCATATTTCGAGGGATCAGGAAATGTCCAATGGGAGTAGTTGTGACCGTGGGTGCCTTTGACAGAGAAAAGGATCGGTAAGCCAGTAAAATTCTCCGTATATTTGTCACGCTCCTCATCGGGGAACTCAGGATCAGGTTTCATTTGCAATTGTCTAGCAAAGGCATGCACGTAAATTGACAGTTTCACAGTGAAGGTAAAGAGGCGGAAAATATGACAGACTTTAACACAAAATTGCATGCCCAGCAGCAATACTTGCTCACACCAATGAAACCATGGATAGGGCACAATTGTGGATTGAGGGTGTAGAATAACACCAATTGCATTTCTGCGTGCAAAAACAAGTTCGTCTCCGTTCGCAAAGTCTTCCACTTTTGATGCAGTCTATCGATCTTCTTTGGTTCCAGTGCCTCGATGTCTACTTTGATCTGTCCAAGAAAACTGTACAGATCAGGATGCTCATTCTCCTCAGATGGCGTGCTGGTGGTCCAGGGAAAGAGTACTGTTTCTACCTTGATATTATTTAGTGGATTGCCAAGACGTCGAAGAGCGATAAGCTCGCGGACAACAATGTCGCACGCGGTATAGTACTGGGCACATTTCAGAAGAAAACGCTGGACGTCACTTTTCTGTAGGTCCTCTGCATCCATAGAATGGAGATCATCCATGTACTCTTCATTTTCTATCTCCCATTGTGATGGGTGCTGGACCCACATTTCCTCGAAAATTGAGTGATAGCCACCGTCAAAGATAGTGTGAGCAGCGATGATAGTGCCAACGATGATGCCATCATCTTTCTCTCGTCCTGGAGTATCCAGGCACACCTTGATAGCTTTGAATAATTTCTCTACAAGTAGTCTCGCGTCGACCACAATCACATCCGGCATCATGGTGAGGCGATCGAACCATGTCCCAAAGGGCGTCGAGTACGGTGGATTGAGAATGGCTGCTAATTTTTTCCTACAGCGTTTTACAACACGAGGCAAAAGGATCTTCTTGACAATAGCACTGATCTTATCGGCCCTTCCTGCAAATAACAGTTGTGACGGGATGAGGGTGTTCTGTGCGAAAGACATACCATCCTGATCCGCCCAGACATCTTGGCCATGCTGAAGAATTTCACTGATAACGGCATCCACTAAATCCTGGAACTCCTCTTTACACACAAGTTGATTCTGCACGACTCGCAGAACGAAAGCTGCATCCGTCATATCGGCGGTGGGCAATGAAATTTCCATGGAACAAGCAGTCACAGATTGGGAATCTGGCGAAGATGCGCCAATGGTAGCAACTGCAGAGGCGAGTAATTGGTGACGTTTATTCGAGATGAAATACATTCCCTCGTCTGAATCGTTCGTTTTCGGGCGGGGTAGAGAAATGTAGCGTTTCCCGGCCTCTGGGTGGATTGAAAAGTATTGTGTGGCTAACTCAAGGGTGAATAGCGACGACCAGATTGCCGAATACTCGTGGAGTGCATTCGAAGGCATTACGCGCGGAGCGTTGAGCGGTGCGGCCATATATAGAGACTAACTGAAAGCGTATGACGGCGACGGACAGGGACGATTTTAAATAGTGTATGATATTTTGTAAGCTTTTTGACGTGCGTCATTGCGGACACGTATATCACGCCTCGAAACTCTTCACTAGCTTCACTGCCGGTATCCTCCCGCAATGACTACCGGCAACTTGAATATCACAGTGACGACGGCCATGAGATCTCTTCACTTTCTTTCTTCTCGACTCATTAGAAATTTGCCTGGCATTTCCAAGCTTCTTTTTTGGCTCTTGCTGCTTGTCAATGTCCGATCCTTCCCTTTAGCATGGCACAGTAAGTACATGAAAGAATTCCGAGTCAAGTTGGTGTGTTGAAACACTCGAAAACCTATCAAGTTCGCGTATTTCGGCCAGCCGTGAAATTGCGGCTCCAGTACTACCTTTCCCGGCTGCGTTCCCTTCTCAAACCACGTTCGGTTCGAGCAATAGACGAGAAGGAATTATGGTTCGACTCGATATCTCCGATTGGTGTCAATCCGTTCGAACACGCCACGGTTTATAAAACATGGGCTAGTAGGTTGACACTCGACATGTATACCAAACTTCTGTTAATGTTGTTATCACATAGGTATGGATGATTGTGATTTCAATGGTCATCTTAGCAACTCTAGCTATGCCAAGGTGTGTTTTTCTCTTCAGATCATTTGCGTGTTTACCGGTCTCTAACGTTTTTTTTGGGGGGTTATTCAATAGACTCTCGATGCAGCGCGGATCAAGGTAGCCCTATCATACTTTCCTGCCTTGTTTCGTGCTGGTGGATGGATTGCCTTGGCTGGTATGTACATTCTGGCTTGTTTACATAACGTATGGTGCATTCATGTCTTCTGTCTCACTTTAGGGACCCATTACAGCTTCATTCGAGAAATTCCCATGTTTTCCCGGTACGAGGTGAGAGTTAGCACAGTGGGATGGGACCATAAATGGGTTAGTTCTTTCTTTCTTTCTTATTTGATTTCGCTCGAAGTTCTTTTGGCGAATTTATGTACATTCGATCCCTCTGTTCATAGCTCTATGTGATGGCACGATTCGTCACGCACACCAAGGCCAAGAAATCCCAATCCAAAACTCCGGAAGATACGAGCCCGGGGACGCCAGACGCCACCTTCAATCCCTCGCTTCGCATAGTTAGCGACATATCAACGCCGACTGGCCATTTCTCTCCCAACCACCGGCTAGCCCCAAACTCAGCTGCAGCAGTGAAGGCCCTCACAGCTAGTCTTTCGCAGACTGAAGAACCAGATGGTGCTACTCTCCACTGTATCCACATCTCCCAGATCTGCTTCAAAGTTGGCCGTATCACCGTTCCGCCTGCCGTTGTAATAGCATCCAATGGCTTCTCATCACCGCCTTCCGGCAACAATAATTCGGAGGTCGCACCGCCATCAGCGTATTCGCATGAGAATCCTCCTCCTCATTGGACTTGCGTCAGAGCACTTCGATGTGTACCGGAAGGGAGCATGAAGGCATTTGCGTCGTTTTTGAAAGGCGGGTGGCGCAATGTGCCGGAGGGTGAGCGTTGGTGGGATGCAGCGCTTGCCGGCCCAGTGGAAGAGCAACGGAGAGCAAATATGAATGCCCTAGACGGAGTGAGGAGCAGTATGGAGGTGGCGAGAAGTTTCCAATCATCGTCCCGTTCCTGTTGAGCGTTGTAGCTGATCCGAAAACGATAGGATTGACTCTGAGAGAGAAAGCCCAGTTGCAAGAATCCCAATCTCAAGTGATATTACTCACTGAAAGGTATACAGACGATGACTCAAATTGGCAAGTCAGCACAGCAAAGACAACTCTCGGCTTGCACGCCAAAAACACGGTGCATACTACCGCCCCTTGGACTCTGCCTTGTGCCGGTGCCTCACATCTGGGGGTACTTTCGGGGTCCTATAAATCTAACCGGCGAGACGCCCAGGCACTACATGAACGGCACCCTCCGGTCGGCGGTATATAATGATTAACAATTAGACGGTCTGGGACTTGATTCCCTCCTTGAACATGTGCGCTCTTAGGATCCTGCGCTCTTTCCTTTTCGTCGCTTTCGTGTTGGTACCACATTCGGCAAGAGCGAATGACAACTCTCTCGATGGTCCCTCTCTCAATATCTCACTCGCAAAAGCCGGAGTACCTCTATTCATCGGGAACGTTCATGCTCGTCAATCGGGTTGTTCTGATGGATATGGGGGGTGTGGAGACGTCTGCTGTCCTCTCGACGGAGATTGCTGTCCAGGTTAGCGTAATCGCTTTCTGTTGTTCTCCTTGGCTCTGAAGTCTCCATCACGCAGGTAGCCTTTGCTGTAGTTCAGGGTACGTATAATTGTCATCGTGTTGAGTGTCAGCATGAATCCGAGCCACACACACAGTTATTATTGCGTGACTGGAGGATGTTGCCTCCGGGGAGAAACATGTGGTCAGGGCCAAGGTGGATGTGTTGATTCCGGATACGTGCCGTGTCCCAATGACGATTTTTGTTGTCGTGAGTCTTGCTTGATTTAGTGGATGTTCTGTTACAAGTCCTGACCATGATGTATCATTCAAGCTGAAGGGGAGAAATGTTCTCGTCCTGGTGGTGTACCGTCTTGCAGTCCACCAGATACAGACACGTATACACCACCGAGCTATACACCACCGAGCTATACACCACCGAGCTATACGACAACGGTGCCGCCAGCAGAATATACGACGACGACGGCGCCACCAGTTGTTTATACGACAACGTCAGCAGCTGATACGGGTAATGTTATTTATCGTGTCCTGAACGACGACTAATTCCTGGATCACCAGGTTCCAATACTGTTACAACTGCAAAGCATCAACCACTCAGTACCTCTGACCGTATTGCGATAGGTATTGGAATCGGTTTCGGTGTGCCCACTCTGCTCGTTGGCGTCATTGCGCTCTGTCAGAATTGCAATTGATTTTTGTGGGAGTTTATGTACATGCATAGGTGTGGGTTTCTTTTTTTGTACTTTGATCGGGTAACTTTACTTCGACAAACCAAGGTCTTTTTATCGGGATTTTGTGTTCTACTACGAGCATGTACTAGATGCCTCTGTCGTCACTGTTCATATTTCGTCCCGACATTGATTGTGTTGTTCTGCGGACTGTTTGGCTCGAGGGATAGGGAACATTCAATATACATTCAGTCTTCATACAGCTCAGCGCTCAGCGATGAGCGCTCAATGACTAATCCCTTCCGTGATTGTTGCGGGAAAGGCTTGAATCTTGATGGGGGATCGATGTCGTGCTGATGGCCATCCACAGTTCCGGTTCCTTCTGGCGCCTAGGAATTTGAATTTCTTATATGTTCAAACTCCGGTGTGACAAGCACCGCATTGCCAGTGCTTGGTAGACAGATGAGTGAACCGCTCTGCCTCATTGCTGCCTGTCGGTTTCCCTGCAGTTTAGAACTCCAGCCTTAGGTTTCCTCCCGATGGAGCTGACGCTGTCCAAGAGATCTCCCGTGAACACGGTACTAATCGATACTCATGGCCACCCCGTCTATCATGTTGAAACACCATTTGGGTGTTGGCACAGGACGACAATCATCAGCCGAGTTCGGTTCCATGTGAAAGGTTCTGAAGCCCCCGAAGTGCGAGACATTGCGCAGATTCATTGGCGCTCTAGAGCGCGGACTACCATGGAGTATCGGGGAACAGAAGTCAGGATGAAGGACTACCTCCTCCAGCAGAGAAGATTTGACCCGTGAGTGTGTCAGTAGGGTTCACCTGCGATAACTGTCGTCATCTTTCTGATCTAGGTCTCGTTGCTTCATTGCGAAGGATGGGCGATTGTACAGATGGATATCCGGCTCTGGATTTGGCAACCGTGGCCTTCATGTACGTACCGCAAACTAAGTTGGCCAATGGATATTTCAACATTTGATTTCACAGCTGGAATCGGACGACGGATCTAGGACTGTCATCGCTGTGTATCATCGGTCGAATCTGGGAATATTTGGGAGAAAGCGCAAAGCTTCTCTCGTCATCTCCCCTGCTGGACAATATATTATGGACGATATCGTGGTCACCTTTTTGTACTTGGATAAATTGAGGAGGGATCGGCGAAACAAGTCAGTTCTCTTATCTCTGTCGTGTTTTTGTTGTGCTGATCCTGGGCTCTTTCTCACAGTACCGCCGCCGTCATTGTCTGATATGAAGAGGTAGCCTGCTATGCGAAATGCAATATTGGTGTAGTATGAGACAAGTTATGCATCTCTTTGATTTCAAGTCGTATGCAATGCTGACGAAGGGGATAGTTACAGTTGGCTGGATATGTTTAATATATTATGCAATAATAATGACAAGAACAGATCAAACATTGAGGCGCTGAAACTTTCAACATTCAAGCACTAACCAGGTCTACCGATCAGTAAAAAGCTGTAATCTTATCTCGTTTGTTTGGGGTAACGTTCAAGATCTGCTTCATCTCTGTCTCGCCTATGAGGGCGACACGAATCCATTCTGTCGCAATCTCTGCAGTTGCGAAACGACACCGGTTTTGGGGTGTTTTCGTTCAGCATTTTCACAAATCCGCACCCGCTGCGAAAGGCACCGGTTTTATTAACCTTGTTTCCGATGTACTTTATTCATTTTGGCAGTTTCGCGTAAATTAGTTCAAGTTTCGATCCCCACACCGAGGCACAAGTTTACCTTTCTGAATGGGTCTTTCCACGATATACTTGTGCTAGAGGGCCATTGCTTTGCATGGCATATCCAAGTCCCTCAGAGTTATTACTACTATTTACATACACTGCTCTTTGCAACTTATTTCAAAGATAAATGTCTCGTTAGAAAAAAAATGAATGAGAAGCTAAACATGGCCAAACTCGGCATTTGCTGCGACAATAGAGTGGAATTTTGATTTTGGTGGCTCAGGTCATATAAGACTGAGCCTAAATAAATTTAGGACTCAGAACAAAGTAAAATCCACATTATACAAGGATCTCGAGCCAGTACGTTCCGCATTCTACTGTACTGTTTCGATCGGAGCTTCATCACGCAGTCATGCCCCCCTCTGAAGGGAACCTATTTTGAGTGACCATCACGCTGACTTGTGTGCTCTGAAGCTAAATCGTGACACATTGAAAAAACAGATTTATAGCTGCTATATAAACCTATCTACTTTGAAACACCATACTAGTGACGCCAGAAATCTCCATATTGGGCATTTGCAATGGCCCTTCTCTTACCCTGGCCATACTCAATCTCCTCAGGCTGCTCTGAAATGTCCTCTGGCTGCTCCGAAATGTCCTCCGGCTCCCGCTCATATTCCTCTGAATCGTTTTTTACTTGCAAAGCACCATCTGTTCCCACAGCAAACCCTTCCGGCACAATAGTGCCATCCGAGCACATATATTCCATTACCACATCAACCGGAACCTCAATTTCGTCCTCGATCTCATCTTCACCAGAAATGTAATCAGGTAGTTCCTTGATGTTGTCGGTAGCATCGGCAGCAGCATATTGTGGAGAGGTAATTGTGCTCCAGAGCTCAGGTTTGTTTTTCTGAATGTCGCGGAGAAGGAGTAGTGTTTCGCAGCTTGTGATGCTCTTGAATGAAAGATTAAATCCCTCGCCAGCTTTACACATCTCGAATGCCTGGAATAGAATACTTAATTAGATCCAGAACCACAAACCCACGACACGAACCTTTCTGACCAGCTCTGGCTTATTGATTGCATGATATGCTCGCACCATCCAACCCACCGTGCAATTTCGCAATGTGCCGATTCGAGTGTCAATTCAAAGCTCTGCTGGATCAGTACCATTCTTGAGGTATCTGAGTGTCTCGTCAACTACATCTGCATGCTGTGACCATTTGATTGAAAGCTTCAAGGGGCACTGGATCCCAACATCACAAGGCTGGGCAATGCCGGTGCAACCACCAGGGACGAAAAGATAAATAATCCATGGATAATTTTGGTCAAGCCATGTCCGGAATGCGACAGATTGGTGAACGACCCATACATCAAGTTGGAGGATGCACTCTTGATCATCATTAGTTGCCACCCTTTTTTTCTGCTCTGTGAAATAAGGCACGAGAATCTCGCAGACATACTTGCACATGAGATCAAAGGTCGACCAATAGGTGTCTGTGTTCGAGAATTCAAATTTGAAACCAAGGTTCATTGCCTCTTCGTAGAAGGCAGATTCGCGAGACGGGCAGGAATGTTGTGTTGCACCTTGAAATACAGCTTGGAATGGGAGTACATTGCCTGAGTCAGATATGCCAACAAGAAGTGTGAATGCACGCTTCTCATCCTTGCCAATCACAGCAACCTGGCTGCTGCTGACATCATCGTATGTGCAGCTCGTGGAACATTGGTACACAATGTTTGTCTGGTCAATGTTGACACAAAAACCAGGAGACCGAATTGCTGTATCGCGAGTTGTGACAGCTTGGCGAAGAAACTGATGGTGACAGAGTTCATCTGCATTGGCAGGAGTCTTTTGTGAGGCTCGGGTTGAATGGCGAAATGACCACTTCAGGTTCTGGTAAATGAAATGCTTCACCCATGATTCCGAACATTGGAAAACTGATCCATCCTTTGCAATAACCCGGAACACTTCCAGAACAGCATGGTGAAGACGCACAACCATGATACCACGACACTGAAAGACATTGAGGGCGATGCCAATCTGGCGAAGCATCCTGAGCTGGTCCACAATCTCACTAACGATGTGTGGGTATGGGGCAAGGATGTTGGTACGATTCACATGTCCAGGTGGTTGATTTCTGTTCTGTGCTCTTCATATAACCTCTGGCTTCCAGACAGGATGTGCACCACTGCGATAAATCCAGGAACCAATGACCTGAGGAGTAATCTTCGCAAATTGATCTGGATTGCGGCACTTGAGTTCTGCGGCAATTGCAGTTGGGGACATTCCATATCCTACGTATGTTGCAGCTTGGACGATTTGAGACCAAAGTAAAGGATGTTGCCAATTGATGCAAACAGCATCTGTCGGACTCATGTTCTCTGGTTTGTGTTTCCTCCCACATGAATTTGGATCATGCAAGCTCTCTCGGAATGCACGATGGGGGCGTGATGCCTCTGCCAGGCTGTGGGGAAAGGTAATTGTGGATGACATTGCTGCTTTGTCATGAAGAACATCATTGACGGTTGTTTCTGGCTTATTGGATGTCTGGTGAAATACAACAGTGAGACGAGTAACAGAAGAGTGTTGGATGCACTCACTTGAGCTTTTAAGTGGGCACAATGAGCACGCCTGCGATTCCGGGCTAACATCCTCTTCCTCACTTTCTTCTCGATCGATTTAAGTGCATTGTTCTCGGCGTGCCCATATTTTGTCCTCACGTTCATCCTTCATTGCGGCATCCTGCTGGCATATTGCTATGAGATGTTGATCATGAGAGATAGGCTGAAAGAATTTAAATAAGCCAACACCAGATTCTGAAGAGGTTGCACGAAGATTGATAAAAGGCCGAGGGGCTCGTGGGACAGTAGAGCCAGGTAGTGAAGCTGTGGAAAGATCAGTAATGATCTCCACATCACTGTTGTTGGTGTTGGTGTTGCATTGGGAATCACCATCAGAAAGGTCCTCGGCATTGGGTTGGAAGTCGCCATCAACAGGTCCTGCCGATGATGGAATGAGATTGTCGCGCTGGTGCAAGAATGACATATCAGGTCAATTTTAGATTAAGGAAATAAATAGCACACCTGCATGATCCTTAAGTACTCTTGGATATGGAGGAAATGCTTGTTCTCATTGGTAAAGAGAGGATCACTGAACAGGTTGTGTTGAATGATGTTGATCATCCCTATGGCACATGAATATGAATCCGACTGTAGCCTGTGCAGCACGCTTCCAGATTCTTGGAACATTGGGAATCTGTGTAGGTTGAGCCATTGCTGGATGCGCTTGACATCTTGAACTGGCCATGCCCATTCAAGAGTGTCACTGTGTTTGATCCATTTGTCAGGAGCATCGACAAACAAGACAGCCTAGTGGATCTTTTCTTTGTTGAAAGGTATGATGACAATCTCGAGAGACCCTTCATGAAGGCGGTTGCCAAGATTGCATGCACGGGTGAAGCACCGGTGGTACTCATACTGTTTCCAGTGGTCATCGTTGAGCCGGACAACATCGGAGAAGGTAAGATCTTCAACTGAGACATGTTCATGAAGACCAGGATTGAGACGAATACACTGGACAATGGACTCAATCATGGCATCAATGACACAACCCCGGATCCTCCGCATTGACAAAGCTTCACAATGTTGAGGGATCGCAGATTGGACAGCGGAATGTCCCAGCCAAGGGTTTTAAATGAGTTGATGGCATCTTGGACAATGCCAGCCATTGGATGGATGGAATCTTGATGGGTGAGCAACCACTTTTGCGCCTCTTCCCATTGACTTTTTGCAGTGACTGCGTGGCCCATTTGGAGCCAGTACTGCAGGATACAGAATGGTAAATGAAGCTCGTTGTTGGTAGGATCGACAACCAAGCGTTTGCCATCAAACCAGGCTTGGCCAAAGGATGTGAGCATGCTTTGCGTGTGAGCGAGCGGGGGCACGTGAAGTGCCAAAAGATTGTTGATAAAAAGGATGGGAAGGTCAAAGGAAAATTCAGTAGCTAATGGTGTCATAATGGAGAGAGGTGGAAGTGTCGTAGACGAGATAAGATGGGCAATTGGCATTGAAGGCTGTGGAATGGTGGTGGCATGTTCAGCAGGAATCTTCATCAGAAACCATCGCTCGAGAGAGATTTGGGCGGGAGTGTTGGAACTGGGATAAATTTTGCTGTACAAATGAGTCCATGCTTCAAGGTCAAAACGTCGAGCCATGAGTTCAAAAGTGGATTGAAATTTTTTACACACCTTTAAAGGGGTGGAATGTGCTGAAACTGGGCAGGATTATTATCCAGTATGAGACCAACACTGAAGCCGGCCTCAAAAGTGACAGGGGAGGAGGAGAAATCGAAGCTGAGAAGGAGGTAAATTCGAAGCTGCGCCACCACGTCATGAAGCAAACGTAGGCCAGGTCACGCATCATGCTCACCTCTGAAGCTCTGAAGCTAGGGTGACTTTGGTCATGCTGGGATCTCATGAAGCTCTGATCAAAACTGTACAGTACTCTCTCAATTGCAAAATCTTTGACTCGAGATCCATTATCAGTGTCTTCCCACCTACTCCAATGTCGATCATCTTATCACTACAGGCATGATTGCCATGGACGAATTGTGGTACATCGCAGAGCTCAACAAAAACCCTCAATATCAGTATATGTTGCTTCGACCCTGACATTGGGGAAAGTCCCCATTTCTACAAATGCTTGCCAACTACTACGATAAAGACAAAGCAGCAGAATTTGACACTACTTTTGGCCAGCTCTTTATTGGCAAGAATCCCACAAGAGACTGTAATTCTCTGCTTGTCCTTTTGTTTGAATTTTCGAGCATCAGCACGTTCGAGTCACTCCAGGAGATAAAAAGCCCAGATGAATCCCATGATTTGTTTGGATTTACAGAAAATTTTGAAAACCAATCAGCAATTTTTGGGTGAGCTGAACCAGATTTGATTACTGGTGGTGGCAGAGACTCAGTTCAAAATGTTCTTATCTGTGTTTTCCTGCCTTCTCTTCAACCACTAATTTTTTTGTAGAACCTTGTACAACGATGTGGGCATAAACTGTTTGTTGGGGTCAACAAATACAATGCTCCAGCGAATGCTTGCCTCTTCTCTTCAGATGCAAGTAACTTCCCTGTGATAGCACACCTATTCAAGACTTGATTCTTCACTATCATCAAGCAAGCAGTTAGATTCATAGTGCAAAAGTACTGGCTCACTGGTGTTTTGCCTGCCTTCTGGGACGGCATCAGTCCTCTGACCACCACAAAGCTTATCTCAAGTTTATGGAAGTACAGCAATGCTTGTGGCCTAACTGAAGAGCAGGTCTCTCAGAGGATGAACTCAACCAGGAGCTCCAAATAATTCAACGATGGTATAACAGCTACAAGTTCTGTAAAAATAATGCTCCAACTTCATCACTATACAATCCGCAACAGGCCTTGCAGCCATTTACAAAGAGGACTATGATGTCAATCCTCATGATGAAGCAAACAGGCAGTGTCTTAAATGCTATCTCAACAGATTGGAAGACCTTCTGATTTTGGATGGTCAAGTTAAAGCTCGATCATGCCCAATTTCAGAGCCCCAGAAGTCCAATGGATTGGTTGTGACACTCGGATCACCTGGTCGTCTTTTCATTATTATGGAGTTATCATACATGGAAAGAATAGTAGCCTAACCATCCTGAACAGCACCAACTACTATCTGGTCATTGCCGATCCTTGCCTTCTACCCTCTAACATATTAATAGATTATAGGACATTTCTGAGAGCTTCTTAAACATATCGATCCGCTGTTCATGAAACAGATGACTGAGTCCTGTGCCACCTGTACCAATGGCGATCCTAAGCCACTTGTTGTGGTTCTTCTTCCAATCACTGTCTATTCATGCGCTTCTTGACTCAAGCGAGGCAAATTTGCGATCGCTAGTTGATTTGTGCTGGTTCGAGGATCAATGATGCCTTTCAGAGTTGTGCCCTGTCAAAGACTCTGGGAAGATGTACCAAAGCTGCTATGGATTCATTGGCCTCTTCCTTGTGTCCTCACCCAATTCACCCAACTGTCCCATTGAGTTAAAAGAATGTCACCCTCTCCAGCATATTCAATGCAAGCACAGATTCCAAACCCACAAATGCAGCTAGGGAATTGCTCCGACAGCAGCTGATGGAAGAAACACTGGAGGAACTTCTTTGGCGGGAGTACTGCTATTGGGACCAGGAAAGCAAATCCTATGTGAAAAAGTCGATCCAAACCCCACTGCAAGATGAGATCCAAGGGGGTACCGGGATTGGAATTCCGCACTGGGCAGATGACCAGAAAGAAATTTTGGACTTCTAAATTTATTATATAGGAATTCACATTGAGTGGGAGATGGTGTAGGTGACGAGGGAGTGGGAGATTGTGTGGGTGATGAGGGTGAGGGAGATGGTATGGGCAGGGAGGGTGGAGAGATGGTGTGGGCAATGAGAGCGTGGCATGGGCAATGAGGGTGTGGCATGGGCAATGAGGGTGTGGGAGATGGTGAGTGTGAGGAGAGATGGTGATGAGGACGAGGGAGATGGGAGATGGCATGGGTGTGGAGGAGGGAGATGAAGGGAGGGCGGAGGTGTGGGCGATGGCTTGGCAGGAAATCGAGGGTGGGAGATGGCGTGGGCCGTGGATGAGGGAGGGAGATCATCATGCATGAGCAGGGGAGATGCCGGGGATGGAATGAGCAGGAGCAGGAGAGATGGTGAGATGGCATCACGGTGATATGCAGCGCATGTCCCTAAGCACGGAAACATTCTATTGGACCTATTCTAGCCTCGACATGCTGTGATTCATTGCGAAACATCCCGATTTATATGTATCTCCATTGCGATGTGACTGCGATATGCGCGCAATATGGGCGATAATTTGACATTACGGCGATTTTCTTCGGAGCGCTTCGGCCCCCTTCGGAAACATATTTCGAGCCTCTCTGACATCATCCACACTTATACCATTCACCCTATTCCATTCCGATTCCGTTCCGGTTCCAGGGAAGTCTTTATGCGACATGTTTCACTTATTTCAAACATTATAGCTCCTATCCTCTAGATATTTTGGAAATTGCTTCGCATGGTGCTAGCCCCTTCATTTCAGTTCCATTTCATCCCTATTGCACCATAGTTCCGTTGCGCACCATCTATTTGTCTTGCCTTCTTCACCCTTTATTGTCCTAACAACCAACTTCGCATAAATACCCCCTATAGTTTACATACTAGAGAGATGTCTTGTATACCCCCAATTCCAGTCTATCATATCACCTCTTTACTGCGCCGTCCATGCGATAGCTCCGCTGTACTTTATTAAACTTTGTATTCCTTCTATAAAGTGCTACATATACGCTGAAAACATCGCCGACTGTTTTGCACACGCTGTGGTGAACGCGGCCTTTGTAGGCGCGGATTCGGGGTGTGCAAGTTCTTGTTGTTGGGGTGAAAACCCAAAACTCAGCTTGTTTGTATGTATGTACACAAAACACTATATAGGTACTGTATAGTATCTATAAAGGGAGTGTATGAAGAAAATGAAATATAATCAAGAGAGGGGAATGCAGAGGGAAGGGGGATGAAGGAAAATAGAAGAATACGTGCTCACAGAGATATGGATCTCTACATCCACAGGGAACTCTAATAATGACTGCCCTCAGTCATAAACACAAGGATAATAAAGAAATAAAAAAAAAGGGGAGGGAATGGAAGTGGGTGGGAAAATACTTGAAATAAAAAGAAGCAACAGATTCTCAAACCAAAAACCTTTTCTCCAAGTTCTCTAACCTCTCTAACATCTCCTGCTCTAGCTTCTGGGTGGCCCTGATGGCAAACATAACTAGGTCGGTAACGATTGATGTTTCTGGCGGTACTTTGTTGGTGAAAGGGGACTCGTTGGGCTTGAGCCTGAGAAGTGCCTCGACTAAGATAGAGACGGGTATTGGGGTCGGAGGTGATGAAGGTGGAGGTGACGTCGGTTGGACACCATGATATCCTACAAATATCGGCTTGTCGGGTATTGAGGACGGGGACTGGGGAGGCAGGGGCAATGTTGTTCGGGTGATCCTCTGGCCACACGGGGCTCCGAGAGGATGGACGTAGTTGTGGTCGGTCGGTAATGGCTGTGAAATGATAGAAAAGGTGGTGCTCAGTGAATCTTCTGGCCACACGGGGCTCCGAGAAGATGGGTATCGGGGGCGGACAGATGAAGGCGAGGTCGATGTCAGGTGTGGGGACTTTGTTTGGGACTGGAGAGGGGCATACTGAGGCGTGGGGGCATGAATGAAGGTGTGGGGGCTGGTGTGCATGGTCGTCGTTGGTCGTGGCTGGTGGAATGCGGAGGTCGAAGTGGGGGACAGCAGTGAGGTCTCGATAACAGTGGGGGCGGCTTGTACGTGGTCCTGGACAGTGGTATGGTTCCCTGGAAGGTCGAGCGAGGCGGGGGTTGGTCCAACGAAGGCGCTAGAGGTTGGGTATGTCGAGTTGGTGGAGGCATGAGGCGGGTTGACGTGGCATGGCATTGGGGACTCGATAACGGCAGCGGGAGCTGGTACGGACTCGCGAGGGATGCTGTGGGGTGCTGAGATGTCGTACGTAGGGATGACCATGAGTCTTGAACGGGTCGGGTCGGCTGACACCGCACCCATACCCATGAACACCTTACCTGGGGCGGTTTTGACCTGCACCACACCCGAACATCCACGGGTCACGACGGTACACCTTACCTGTGGTGTACTGTCACGTCTCGCCGTCCACCACAGCCCCCGTTCCGCTCTGCAACCTCGCAGATGCAGCGCCGGCGTCAATTGACGCGACGTGCTTGTCCGCGAGGTGATCAACATGGGGAACGAGGGGGGCATGTGCCGTCGGACGCGTTGTAGCGCGTCTGCGAGGTAGACAAGAGGGGGACGAGAGGGGGACGCGTCGCCGTCGTCGCTGTTGCGTGTCCACGAGGTGGACAAAGGCCCAGGCCGGGGGACGCATTGTTGTTGTTGTTGCATGTCCACGAGGTGGACGAGAGGGGGTGCATCGTCATTGTTGCTTGTCCGCGAGGTGGACGAGAGGGGCACGCGTTGTTGTTGTTGCGTGTCCGCGAGGTGGACGAGAGGGCGACATGTCGTTGTCATTGCGTGCTGTTGCCCCATGCTGTTGTTGTTGTTGTCATAGCGTAGTTAGCTACAGTTCATTACTTGATCAGAAATTGAGACTTACCTAGGCCGGGAAGTGGGAGCACCACCCCCCGGCCGCTTCCCTGCTCCTTCCTTTGACTGTTCCGGTCAGTCGTCTGGTCGCCGCGCGCTTGCTCGCCCTTGGTTGTAGCCGTCGAGGTGGTTGTGGTGGTTGTGTGATGAACCCGTGACACACCGCCAAACAGCGGGTACGGGTCACGGTATGGTCACGGGTGACGAAACCAAACACCCTACCTGTACCTGCGCAACCCGTTTTGGTAATACCATGGGTTGACCCAAACCCGTGGTCATCCCTAGTCGTACGAGGCGGCGGAGTGTCCAACGAACGAGTGAGCAACCAGGGATGTCAAGTAGACAGGTGCATGAGGTGGATTGACGTTGCACGGTGTTGGGGACTCAATAATGGTGGGGACGGCTTGTACGAACTCGCGAGGGACGCTGTGAGGTGCTGGGAGGCTGTACGAGGCGGCAGGATGTCCAACAAAGGGGGGCGAGGCCAGTGACGTCGAATATGCGTGTGCATATGGCGAAGTGACGTGGCACGGCGTGGGGAGCTCGAACACGGTGGGGACGGCTTGCACAGACTCGCGAGTGGCAATGGAGGGTGCTGGGATGCGGTACGAGGTGGCGGGTGGTCCAACAATGGCGTGAGCGGCCGGGGATGTCGAATATGCCGGGTCGCGAGGCAGGGTGACGTGGAACGTGTTTGGGGACTCAATAACGGCGGGCACAGTCTGTGTAGGTTCGCGACGGACGGTGTAGGGCTCTGGTACACGGTACGACGCGTCGGGTGATCCAACAGAAGAGGTAAGGTAGGTGTCATCCATAATCTGCAAAGATCACATGATGTGATCTTTTTGTGACAATGCACAATCAAATGAGGAAAGAATGACTCCGGAATTTGATTTGCAAGACATCTAGGAGGAAATACAAAAATTAGCTTCCTGAGAAGTGTTTTAGATATTACTAAGGGTGAGATCCCAAGTTTTTGCAGCAATCGGTGATGTCTGTGCTGAGGAGTTTGATTTGCAAGGTTTTGAGTCGCTTTGTTTGTGTATGTTATTGAAAATCAAGGCATACTTTCTTTTTGTGGGAATCCCTGGCATTATTATTCCTTCTCTACCTTGTTAGATTGTTAGATTTTTGTTTTTGACCATATCTGGAGATTATCAATGGAGGATAGTGCTCTCCACTTTTTTTATGGCATGAGGCACACAACTACAGAGGGGATTACTATAGTTCAGTGAACTAGTTATGGAGATTGTGATATTTTTTGAAAATAAATTGATACATACGTGACATATGTATATATCTAAGATTGACAGGAGAGCTTTTAGTTAAAATCGATCCTAATCTTGGTAAAAGCGCGTTTATTGGCTTTGTTGACCGTGTACCTTCCATTCTGGGCTCTGTCACGCTTGGCACGTGATCTTTGCAGATTATGGATGACACCTACCTTATAGGCCGGGGACGTCGAATACGCGGGGTCGTGAGGCTGGGTGACCTGGAACGCGGCTGGATCGCTGTAAACGCATGGGACCGAATCGTTTTGGACGTTTGAGGCGCACGGGGGGCTGAACGAACGCGTAGGGGATGGTCTGCGGGGTGGTACGAAGCCGGGGGACACGGGATATGCGGGGTCGTGTTTCTGATGTTGTAGGGCCTGGGACTCGACGGACTGGGTCCACCACGGCGATGACGTCGTGCGTGGGGGTGCTGGGGCATGTACTGTCGTGTGCGACGTGGTCTGTGGGTGGTAGACGCGTGGTGACGCATTTGGCGGGCTGGATACACGAGTTTGCGATTGGTGACGTGGCACGCGGCCGGGTTGTCCTAACTGGCATGGGTTTTGCTCGTTTGGGTCGTTGACAGTGAATGGAGAGCCTTGGGACACGGTACGAGGTCGCTGGATGTCGAATGGGAGAGCTGCGGGTTGGCGTTGGCGTTGTGTGGGCGCTGTGGGTTGGTGATGGCCCGAGACGGTGGTAAGCGGCCGTGTGGGCTCTTTCTGGCATGTCGAAGGGGCTTGTGTGGTTCTGGTGGGTCGAGAGGCATGAGTGGGTGTCTGAGCGTTGTCTGGCGGCACCAGAACGGGTTGGCGGCAGGTTCGACGGGTTTGGATATGCTTTCCCGCGTGGGACCCTCTGTAACGACTAACCGGTACGTACTTTTGTCCACAGGCACAAAAACCTTCCTTTTGCTTCTCGTTTTCACCTAATCCAACCTGTAGTTCTTTTAGTTCTTGAACCCGACTCGTTTCGGGTACTTGTGCTACACTTGGCGTATTTTTGTCGTTTTTGGGGTCTTCGGAGGCGGAAGTCGGGCGGAAAACAAAGGAATGGAAGTAGATGGCGATGTAATACATGAGAACATAGGAAAAAGAGAGAACGAAGCTGAGGAAAATTGACAATAAATGAAAGTCGGGTTTGTCGGCATGTGACGTGTCACTGGCTCTGGGACTTGCCAGTGGGAATGGCTGCCATCGGGGAGGCGCGAGAAACCTATAAATAAGCAAGTGGAGGCTGGATAACATCTTCAGGAAGCTTTTGAAGCTATGAGGCGATGATGAGGCGCAGGAAATCTTTTTTGCAGCCGGAATAGAGGGTTTTTATGCCAAAAGTGGCAAGCAGGGTATAGAAATACAAGGAGAGTGAAGTGAGCTGACAGATCCTCGCAGTGGGCTCCAGATGTGGTGAACGCGGCCTTTGTAGGCGCAGATTCGGGGTGTGCAAGTTCTTGTCATTGGGGTGAAAACCCAAAACTCAGCTTGTTTGTATGTATGTACACAAAACACTATATAGGTACTGTATAGTATCTATAAAGGGAGTGTATGAAGAAAATGAAATATAATCAAGAGAGGGGAATGCAGAGGGAAGGGGGATGAAGGAAAATAGAAGAATACGTGCTCACAGAGATATGGATCTCTACAACGCCGTGCACATTGCGCACATTGCACACATCGGAAACATCATCGCCACTATCCAGAGCACCTCTGAGTATTTTTACTAACCTTTTGGATTGAGATTGAACCCCTCAGAATTCATACAGCACTGTGGTAGAGTTGGTATTTGATTCCATTCACATTACCGCAGTGCACCCTTTCAACGGTGGGCGTGAGGTTGTTCAAAAAAAAATTGATTGGTTTTGTTGATTTTGGAGCTGGGTTCAGGTTATGATTGGGAGATGGGGGGGGGATGGGTAGGGGATGGGTGGGCAATGGGTGGATGATGGGTGGGAGATGGGTGGGCACAATAGCTTTAGTTCTGATTGAAATTTGGAAAGTTGATAACCGCCGAAAATATATATTTTGATAACTATTACAGCTGTTTTAACATCTGTTGGCAGTAACTAAACTTTTTTGAATCAATTGAGAAATTTGGACTTGGTAGAATTTTGGGTGCTGTGTGTTGTATCTCATGAAATACTGCTTGGATTAAGATGGTTATACAGGGAAAGTTGTACCATTTCTTGAGGGCTATCTACTCCTGTAATTACATTTGGACAATATTTAGGATATAGTGAGTTGTTGATGAAATAAAAGGTGGACCAGTACTTTTTGACACCCAAAATGATAATGGCATCAAAAGAGCTCATATGAAGAAGATTGGAGGGAGAAAGTTGTTCATTTTTTCAAGGCCCAGAAGTACATATACCATATTTTTCTTTATTTTTGTCCTTTGAGCCAATATTGCATCTGTACTATGTTTGTCTGCCATTAGACTTGAAATACGAGAAACATAAATATTGGCTCAAAGGACAAAAATAAAGAAAAATATGGTATATGTACTTCTGGGCCTTGAAAAAATGAACAACTTTCTCCCTCCAATCTTCTTCATATGAGCTCTTTTGATGCCATTATCATTTTGGGTGTCAAAAAGTACTGGTCCACCTTTTATTTCATCAACAACTCACTATATCCTAAATATTGTCCAAATGTAATTACAGGAGTAGATAGCCCTCAAGAAATGGTACAACTTTCCCTGTATAACCATCTTAATCCAAGCAGTATTTCATGAGATACAACACACAGCACCCAAAATTCTACCAAGTCCAAATTTCTCAATTGATTCAAAAAAGTTCAGTTACTGCCAACAGATGTTAAAACAGCTGTAAATCCATTATTTTAGTCACACTGAAAATTTAAATTTTGGCCTGCCTTTATATGATACCTAAATTTAGACTAGCAAATTTGAGTAAACTTGTAGCTAACTGCACAATTTAGAACAGGTCATTATTTTAATTGTAAAACTCATCTAAAGATGAAACTAAATAAATACTTCAGATGGATATTTATTTGTGACTTACAGCCGTTTGTATAAATGATGGCACTTTTTGAAATTTTTTGAATCAATTGAATAATATGGACTTAGACAAAGGTTCTGTGCTCAATCTTGTATCTCATGAAATACTGCATGGAATGACATGGTTACAAAGGGAAAGTTCTACTATTTTCTAAGGGCTATCAGCTCCTGTAATTATATTTGGACTATATTTAGTGTATGATGAGTGGTGGATGAAATAAAGAGGTAAAGTAGTATTTTTGACACCCAATATGATATTGTAAAATTATGGCATCAAAAGAGCTCCTATGAAGAAGATTGTAGGGAGAAAATTGTTCAGTTTTTCCAGGGCTAGAAGCTCATATACCGTATTTTTCTTCATTTTTGTCTTTTGATCCCATAATTAGGATTCATGTGATATTTCAAGCCCAATACAAACAAATATAATACAGAGTAATATTTGACTCAAAGGACAAAAATGAAGAAAAATATGGTATATGAGCTTCTAGCCCTGGAAAAACTGAACAATTTTCTCCCTACAATCTTCTTCATAGGAGCTCTTTTGATGCCATAATTTTACAATATCATATTGGGTGTCAAAAATACTACTTTACCTCTTTATTTCATCCACCACTCATCATACACTAAATATAGTCCAAATATAATTACAGGAGCTGATAGCCCTTAGAAAATAGTAGAACTTTCCCTTTGTAACCATGTCATTCCATGCAGTATTTCATGAGATACAAGATTGAGCACAGAAGTCCATATTATTCAATCACCTTGCTTGCAAGGTTGCTTGCTCCCTGAAAAAAAGCGAATCAGGGTTGGATATCATAAATCAATGTAAACATGGACGCTCAGTTCCATTATCGCTGTTTAAATCATAAACCTAATACCTCCTGTCACATCACACTACCGGTAACCACCTAAACCATTCTGTCTTCCTCATCCTTTCATCTTTGTCCACCAAATCTTGCTTTGCTTGTCATCTTCCTCCAATCGCATGTCTTCAACGTAGAGTTCCGTGTCATGTGCTTGTAAAAATTGATTATCATCGAAATCTCACAACAAGCGAATGCGACCCCATCCCGAGCTTCTCGAGAGGGCTACATAGAGATTGAATAGACTTAACTTGCCCGGTGCCGGATGTCTACAATCACGTACGGGATCATTTGGCCTTGCGCTCGGTAATCTGTGAAAGCATAGCTTGCTGTCATGGGTAATTGTAAGCGTGTAACCATTTTCATCAAAGTGGTTGTCCCCTCTTTCGTCCTGATTTGCATTCGGCATGTCCCAGGTTCTATGGGTATTATCCCACTCCCCAATCCCGGTAGTGCTCCCGCTCGGGTCCATTCAAGTCTCACCAGCACATAAGCGGGGACATGTTTTAAGTGTACAATGGGCCTCGTCTCCATGCATGGCTCATCAGGATGGAGCTTGATCTCAACGATTTCACCCCGTGCTCCATTTGCGATGTCTAAGTCCATCTCGATGTTGGTCGTTATCATCACCTTCATTCCTTTTGTGAGCTCGATCGTCTCTGGTAAGTCTTCTTGAGCATTTTGTGATCTTGCTTCCTGACCTGCCAACGTGATCTGTTTGTGCGGTGTAAGTTTACGACCTTGGGTGGTATCTTCAGCAGTTACCACATAAAGGGTTTCTCCCGATTTCTTGCAGTATTTCTGAACGGCTGCTGAGTTCCATCGTTCTCAGACTGCATGATGAGTTGTGACCAGTATGGCGTCGCCATTCAGGAGAATGCAAATTGGTGGGCATGCATTGAGGCTCCCCTATGATCAAAGCTCGCAACATGTCCAGGTGTTGTCCCTGAACCTCTCCATGCCGCAAATGATCCAGAAATTCGCGCCAAACAGGATCTGTTACTCTTTGTTGCATCTTCAAAATTACTATGGTCTTGAACTCTTCATATATCTTGCATCCCAGTTGTGTATCCAATTTCTCCGTCCCAGTCGTTTTGTAGAAAAGTGCCTCTGTCTTGGATGCCACCACTGGAGGGAATTGGTGGAGATCACCACAGAGAATTACATTGATTCCACCAAATGAATGTGCTTCCGACCCCTGTTCACCTGTCTTGCCAATCGCTATGTTTCGAGACAAAGCACTAAGGAAAGTTTTCCCTATCATCGAAAACTCATCAATGAACAGATACCGATAGTTTTTCCAAAATGCTTGGAGTTTTTTCTTCCCCGCTGCTGACATATTGTGGTTTCGATTTGGAGACATATGGTCAATGTGGTGCATTGTTTTTCCATCAATCTGTGAAGCTGCGATTGCCGTGTACACCGATTTAAGCAACCAGTGCTCCACGAGGTACTGATAAAAAGTTTGTGTGACTGCACGTATCACTTTTGATTTACCTGTTCCCCCTTCACCATAGATTATCATCCGAAGGGGGGGTGGCTGCGCACCCACCAGCGTCTCTTTCAAATGCCATATGATGATGTTGTGTGCACGTTGCTGTTCTTCACTCAGCACTTTTTTTCCTTTAATTCCATCAGGATCCTCAGGAAAGCGTTCCATCTGTGATACACCCTCCTCCCCACCCATTACTGCCATTTCCAATGGTCACACTGATGGACCCTCTCCGAGACCCCATACCTGTTTGTCACCAGCTGTCATTTTGTTTACCTGTACAGCATTTTCCTGCAGCACATTTCTCCAATTTAACAGATTTTGAAGATCTCGCTCAGTTGCTTTGATGGCTTTCATTTGTCCAGTGCATCAATTATCGTCCTCAGTTTGGAAATAATTGGCTTTCTTCGTGAATTCAATAGCTAATGAGCCATTTATCGCTTCTTTCATTGACTTCTGCAATTTCTTGAATGCGACAACATCTTCCTCAGTAACATCTTCTTCCACAGTGGCTTCCTGCAGTTCCAATTGGTCTTCGTAATCAGGTTCTGTCTCTTCAACAGGTGCCACGTCTTCTTTCTGTTTGTTTAATTGTGCTTTTGCTGCACTGTTGCATTCATGAAAGTATTGAATCGCAGATAGCACAAAATGTGTTCAAGGAGGCACGTCTTGCAGAAAGCTTTCCAACGCTTCCACCCAAGACTCATCGTTTTGCTTCAAGTCAGTCTCCAAATTTGGCCAAGCGTCGATAACGTTAACATGCATGCCGCATAATAATCCGTTTTGTCCGTATCATTGCGCCTTGGGAACCAACGTCCTACGATATCAGGCAGATTATGATGACCTTCTGGTCTGAGTACCCAATAAGCTTGTGAGCTCTTAGGATGATTCCCCTGATATGGGATGTGAAGGTGTCATGGATGCCCCTGATTCTGTGGTTCATCACAACCTTCTAAAGGGTTGTCGTCTACTTCGTATGTATGAATGAAAAATTCAAGGACGTTGAAGTCTTTCAGAGTTTCCCCCTGACACCTGTAGTCTGTTACTTGGCTTTTGGGGAATATTTGTCCATTGGCATCAACATCCAAAGTAAGAACTTCATTGCGTGTCTGCGTTCTTCCTTTTAATGTCACACATCCCCTCCATATGCATTCCACTCACCTCACTTCTTGTCTAGTGCCTCTATCAGCCACGTCACTATGCTCACCACCAGACACACATGGATCACTATCAAGAGTGTCATGGAACTTATAAACATCCAACATGGATAAAACACCTACACACCCACATCTGAAAGTGAACACGTTCTGTGACTGTGCTTTTCATTCAGTTAACTTCCAATGTTCTACAATGACCACGAACCTTTTCAAGGACAGATAGACTTCGATCAATGCCACCATGAAGGATGACCAATAGATGTATGAATATGTATGGGACCTGTACACATCGCCCCAGCCCATCAAATAGGAATCTACCATGAGACTGCCTATTTGCTGTTCTCGATTGATCGCATGCACAAGATGGAACATGAGAAGTTGTTGTTGAGCGCGCAAGTCTTGAACATAGGCCGGATTTGGATGTGACAAGTGGTAAGCAAAACCATCTGCCAATACAGCTGAAAGATTTGATTCCTTATCCTGTTTTTTGCCCGTGTATGTAGTGACGTAGTAAGTAATGTTCTTAGTGTCGCCACCGTTGGTGAGAAGCTTCCCGTCATTATTACATCGCACATTTACGAGAATCGCAGGCACCCATCCATTCACATAAGGATGTAGTCTTTTGCAACCCCAACGTCTGTCAGCATTCACGTAGCTTGCATCAGCAATGGGGAATGGCACCTGCCGCTTGCATATGAGGATGCCTTCGTTGTTGTATTTGAGACAACGTCTGAGTTTGCACAAATGAATTTGTTCCATGCATGCCAATCTCAATTCGAATTCCTTTAATTCTTTCGCATAATTCGGGCTTGAAGGATCATGGGGTCGACTGTAGCTAATCTCTTTCTCCTTTGAAATTTTTTTAACGCTTTCTGGTGATTCAAGGCCAGGTAAATAAGCTCGAAAATTTGCATCAATATAGTGTATGACCTTGTCTTGAAAATTTTTGTCCTTCAGAAGTTCCCCCATTTGATCGGAAGACAGCATATTCTTTAGCCAGAGAAGAATATGAAGGTGTAGTGTTGCACGTCCTTGTGCTTCAACTGCCCCAAAATATGCTGTCACTTCTCCCAGAATTCCCATCCAGCTTTCAACTTTGTTATCATGTATTTTGACTTGAAACAGATGTTCCAAAATCGCATTAATTGTGAAATGAAAGAACTTCGCTGCCACGTATGGATCTTCTGCGACATTGCATGCTCGCTGTTCACGACTTGGGCTGGTTGATGCAACAAAATTATCAAGATCGATCTTTTCCCCCGCGAAAACTTGAAGCACCAGATCATGCAGGTCAGAAGGATTGATAGTCATCCAAACTGACGGTGGTCCATGAAACAACACCATGAACGAGATTTGGCTTCTCAGCTGGTAACATGCTTGGTCTGTGCCCTGAACTCGGCTTACAGCACCATGAACGTGATGATGGACCTTTTTCACGATGGGATCGGTAATGGGTATTTTCACATCTTCTTCCCTTGCTGTTCGTTGTAACCATTCAGGCGTCAATTGCATCAAATCAGGGGCTTCACGTTGAAAATGACTTCTCTTTATCTGAACCCATGCTGTAGATAAAGCTTGATGTCATTGCAAGATTCCAAAGGAAACAAAGCGAAAAGTGTCATGTCTTCGGAACCTGCAATCATGATATTGCATTGCCCATCATATGTGTTGTCGGAAATCCAATTGTGTCTCGCGATCGGATTCAATACCGCCAGTCCCATAAGGAAAGAGGCACGGGAAAGCTTTCTCAAAGAAATTAGGTTTTTCCTGTGATAGAACCCTGTCCATTCATTTGTTCGTAGAGCAGGGAGTGCCAAAATCAGAAACAGGCTCCTGTCTGTGAATCACTGCATATCTGCCTTCTTTACCCTGTGTCCACAAATTTGTGAGGCCCCACATCATCATCTCTGAACCAGTCATTTTAGTTAAATCCGTGTCGACTGCACCTGAAACATGCATTGGAATAACCTGCGGCCCTAAACGGTTTCCACTTTTGATCCACCTTTTCAAGTAGATTTCAAAATGAATACGCACCATCCTTTTCTCCCGCTTGTTGACCATCTTCTTCTAGCGAACTTTCCTTACCAACCACAACTGAAACCGATTAAATTTTGCAGAAATGACAATATTCTCGACCTCACCAGTGAATGCATCATCATGAGAAGGCAAATATCCTGTATTTTCTTCGTCGAGAATCCCAATGTCAGTGGAGTGTCGAACTAAACCAACCACTTCTCCAGGCACATCGTCGTCCGGCAGCTCTGAGAGATTCTCCATAGAAATAGACATGGTCCCATAATATTTCGTATTATGGATTTTCTACCATTGTAATGCTTCATGAACCACTCAACGTCACACTTTGAAAGTTGACTGCAACCAGGTTTGAGCAACCACCAACATGCCAACAAAGGTTATTGAAAGCAGACTCACCAAAAAACCTGGCTTGCAAGGTAATAATTTCCCTTCAATCATTGCACTTGCTCCTTCTACATCTAAATCATATGTGCTCACACTCCCTCCAATAGCATGCTGTAGTCTTCGCTCCTCAACTCCTGGGTAACTCACCCTTGGGAAGAGTTTGAACATGTAGACTCGGGGATAATACAAAGTGACCAACATCTGTTCTGTAAAAGTAAGTCATTTCAACTCCCAAGGGACTTCGCCTATCCAGAGTCCATTCGCAAGAGACAATGGTGGTGGTAAATCACCATGTTTGCTCAAGGAACCAACACATGTGTCACATGCTATCACCCATGTTGTTGACATCATGGGCCCTGCTTTGACAGCCTCTGGGAGCAATAACCTTCCATGGAACAAATCATGGTGACCATGGAGTGTTTTGGGAATTAATTGATGTGAGTTGGTGAGATCGCTCAAACAAAACCAATGGAGACCATCTTCTTTTATGCTAAGTTCTCTAGCACAAATCGCACAGACACCCATTTGAAGAGCATCATTGGATGTTGCCATGTAGAATTCTCGGTAACAATCTTGCATTTGCACTTCTGTTGGCAAATAAAGAAAGTGAGATGAATCTACATGAAAAAAATCCCAGTCAATCTTGATCAAATTTTTCCTGTCTTCATAGGCTTCCTCCGCTTTCCGTTTCTGTTGAATTTTCTTCAACTCCTTGGCTTCCTCCACTTGCTTGTCCTTCGCAGATACAACTGAAAGAAGGTGCTCATGCAGTGCAGGAGAACCCATAGTGATTATCCGATGAACAACTGCCTCTCTTTTCCGTTGTCCACAACTAAACTGAATGGATCCCTGTGAAAGTGTCAAGAGTTCCTGCAATGTTAAGTTACGAATGTCGTGTGCCATGAGCATCTTCTTGAATGGAAGCAGAGACCAAGCCAATGAACGCAGTTAATGTGAGCGCTCCGCACCCTCGAAAATGATTTTGTCTTGACCCCCATTCATGACCACATGATGACTACACTCAAAAGAAACATCTCCTGAAAAGTCTCGTCTCCTTGCTCTAGCAAATGACAATGTAATGACGCTCACTTATGAGCACATGATGATTGTCGATGTTGTCTGCCATAAAGATTATCAACAGCACATATAATACAAAAATATACCACCACTATATTCATCCTGCCTTCCTCTATGAATCCCAACACTTCTCCATCCACTTCATTGACTTCTCAGGACACGCTGCATGACAATGCACTTGTGACTCATGCCGAGTTTGCTGATTGCATGGTCAGAGGCTCCAGTCAGGTGAAATATGTAAGTCTTTCTCTCATTACGTTTAAATAGACTTACCACTGGGACAGCATTCATGTTCATGGAATCCCTCCCTCTGTCTCTTGCACCTCTGTGGATATTCAAGAGCATAAACTCGTTCTTTGGTGCACCGCTCTCATTGCTTCAGGGAACTATTTAGGCACATCCGACACTGCACGAAATCTTCGTTGGATGAGAGACGATCACACTCTTTGGTTAGTTGCCCATGACGTTGGACAAAAGGAAAGATTCTCAGCACCCATCCTACCAATGATGGGAGGCAATGCCGGCACCTCTGCGGAACTCACTCTACTTGTCCATATCACCGAAGATGACTTTTGGATGATGCCTGATGGCATGTGGCGAGGAAACATTGGAGGTGCGAAAAGGTTCGCCGATATTAAGCTGACATCTACTGGGGGACCCATTGCCTTGTCAAATCTTGTACAAGATTTCAACACTGGCATCACCACCATCCAAAAACTCATGTCCTCAGCAAAGAGCCCCAGCTCTGTCTCTGAAGGCATTCTCAAAGAAGGCGAAGGCACTATGATGAAAATCAGATTTCGACATCAGCCTTTTCACGTCAGTTTTATCAAACTTTCCTGTCCTTGTTTTCATCATTCAAACTGCAGAAAGCCCCAATAACTCCTGACGAAGACATCCTGTCCGAAAACCAAAGTAAGCACCACCACTTTGTTCTCCTTCAATCACAACATCTGACCCCATGCAGATGACCTCACTGACGAAATAAAACTCTGTGACTGGCCCATGGACAGTGAGGAAGCACAGTCTGCGCTGCAAGGGATGGAAGGGCTCTACAACCTCAAGCTGCTTCCCACCTTTAATGTTGACGGTGACCTCATCGGACCAAGGCAGTATGTTGAAATGTTAAGAGGTGCCACCGTCGTCGCTTGCTTCACACTTCAAAAATTCATGGTACAACAAAAAGGCTGTCCAAGCCGTGACATGTTTGTTGCAGACATCGCTGCACTTCGTGTCGTCCTCCCCCCCACACGTGGCCCCCACTCTTCCACTAAAAAAAGGCTTCTAAAAAAAGATCCTTTTCACATTGATGACGACTACAAAGGGAAAAAGAAACAAAAACAGTAATCACCACCCCACAACGAAAAAATCAAATGTATCTATCTTACACTTCCCATTGTCTCAACGACAATCCTGTAACAACATCATTCCCCAAGCCCCCTTTTTTTCTTTTCTTTCACCATCTCCCATCCTAACTGTTCTTCCATGTACCACCGAAATTATAGCCCCCCCCCCCCCCAAAAAAAAAGGCACCTCCCCCCATCAACGTCAAACACCCTCCCACTCATTCCCTTCCACTTCAAAAACGGTTCACAGTCACCTTTGTAATATATATGATGTATATCAGCAACCTTGCAAGCAAGATACTATGACAAAATGAGACATTCTTCCTCCTGTTTCTTAAAAGCACTCACCACATGCGGATGCTTTAGCAACACTTCATGTAAGTCCCATTGATCATCGTTCCACCTGGGCGCCCACTAAACCTCATGCACATGTAATTCATCCCCGTCCACAAAATGCATAACATGAAAAAAAGCAGTAAATTCAACAGGACAACGCATTGGCGACTCGAAGACCTACTTGACCCCTACCTCCAAAGATCACCCACTTTTTTTTTTCAAATCAAAATTCCAGACCCTCGGGGTTACCATAAACAATGGAATCTAGAATGACGTCAACCAACTCGGATCACACATTGCCAAAAAATTCCCAATAAAAACACACACCCCATTTCAAAACTCTCCCCAAAAAAAAAACACATCATGACCATCAACACCCACACTCATCTTTGTTCCTTCACCTTGCCATTCTCCCAATGTAACCAAACCATCAATGCTCTCTTAACAATAAGTCCAGGTGCATGTCCTAAATTCTAAATATCAATCAGTCCCAACCCTGCATTGTTGCAGTCGAAACCCAAATGCGAGGACTCTCACATGAGCATCGTCTACCATCCACCAAGCCTCAAAGCCCCACTGGACGTGAATGTACAAAAGTCGAACCTTCCCATGATGTCTCCAAAGAAAGAAAAAAAAACAAAAAATTTCACCCCCCTTACCGCAATAATTTGTATTTATATATTCTCTATCTAAATAATTTAAGTCCCCTGTTCCCTTTAAAAGAAAGCAAGGTTGTGCCACCAAAGGTGGCCCTTCCTCTAGTTGATTCAAAAAATTTCAAAAAGTGCCATCATTTATACAAATGGCTGTACATGTATATTCAATATTTAGGCTAGGCCTAAATGTAAATCTGAAGATTATATTTGTCTGTACACTCTAGAAATCACTTTAGATCCCAACTAAATGTTGGAACTCCTGAGGTGTTAGTCCTTGCTCTGATCAGTTGCCAAACCCACCAGAATTGCGCCAAAGTCACTGGTACATAACCGACCACAAAGAACTATATTCGTCACCGAAGCCACATTGACCCCATGTATATCGACAGTCGAAAGCCCAAGCCATGCAGACAGAATCTCGTGGTCATCAAATATGTGATTGTACCGTTACCAAACCCACCAGAATTGCGGTTACCAAAGTCACTCGTACATAACTGACCACAAAGAACATATGCTCTCCTTGCCAACCCCGGGCACTCGAAGTGCAATTGAAAGGACTGGAGACATTGGCCGAGAAGGTGGATCCACAAGGGACAAATACAGAATCGTAGCCAAGGACAGTGAGCGGTTGATTTGATATCAGGGGGAAGCCTTGACTGAAATTGATCTCACCAATCAGACTGTTGAATACACACCGCACAAGGTTGCTTACCCGTTCCCAAGGTCTATGGACCCCCGCGTCCGCTTGTATTGCACATGCGCAATCAACGCACCCTGGCAAGCAAGATCCATATTTAGATTATTGTAGAAGGACATGGAAGGGAGGTAACACACGATTTGTCCGGGTGCAATCATGATCCCGATAGCTTGCGACTGCTCGGTGGTTCTCGTCCGAGACCAAGAGAAACCAACTTGTGGGCCTACATCTAGCTCCCCGAATGTGACCCCAATGGATGCGGAAAAACTCCACGAATCTGATAGACTGATCGTTCCAGTGATTGTATCTGTGTTGGGCGAAGTCGCATTCGGATCACAATTGTAGACAGGGGATCCGACAATCAGATCATAAGTCATGATCGCTAAGTTGTCCTGTGAAGCAAACGACATCGCATATATATGGTGCATGTCAGACGGAAGTGTAACATACCTGAGGAGCGAACGTGCATTTGCCAGTGCCGCATGGTTGGCAATGGAGCAATTGCGAAAGCACGGGGGCTGTTGTTGTTGCCGTTGTCGGCTGTGCGGAAGTGGTGGAAGTCCGCGAAAGCGTGGAAGCTGTTGTCGTCGCCTGTGCGGAAGTGGTGGAAAGATTGGCTTGGTAATTGAAGGTAAGTTCCCCTTTCAAAACGTCGTTATCTGAGGGGTAATTAAAAGGGACGCTGCCACAGACAGTGCAATTGTGGTCGGTGATGTAATGGGCAATACGTTGGATATCACTGCCTGTGGCACCGCTCGGCATGTGCTGCAAAGAAGCGCAGACGTAATAAAGACCGCCTAAAAAACTTTGGCTTTGGCACGCAATAATGTCACCGTTATTGTACAATTGGTTGGGGTCAATGTCCATAATGGCCGTGACGAGTGATTGTGCGACCGTGGGGTGAAAGGAGACGCAGAGAAGTTTACCTCTGCAATTGATTCCGAGGGCAGCGACGGTGTTCATCGGGAACACCAGCGAATGAAGTACAGCAAAGACAGTCATGAAGTACAATGTGTGCCAGGAAGACCTGTACCGCCCGTGGGATGTTGGCGCGGGTTCTGGCATGACCGTGCTTGTGTTACTGCTAGTGGCGGCGTGGCTGGGTGAGAGAATGGCCGTTGTTGACAGTAGTGTGTGCGTGAAGGACGAATGGCTTGGTAGCGACGGGGATGTCAAGGCGAGGCAATATCCCGCCTGAACTCGCGATGCCAGGTGTTATTGCAACTACTGCGAGTGCGGCTGGGGGGAACATACCTGAGGGTGTGGATTATTGAGAGCAGCGAGCGAGCGAAATGCGGTGGGCGACAGGGCGGGACACAAACTTTCGAGGTGGTGGGAGGAAAACACCAGCGTGCCTGCACGAGGCACAACCTGGGACACGATCAAAGTTGGTTAGTGCATTCCTACTTAGTAGGTTCTGTCAGAGTTCGACATTGTGTGGGTTACATTTGGCGTTTGGAAGTAAACGTTTGTTTCAATGTTTGGCATACTGAAAGGTTCCTTAATTGTAACCCGCCGGCATTTGCCGCAACGATAGATTCCGAGTCCTAAATTTATTTAGGCTCGGTCTTTCAGGTCCAGCCCAGCCAACTTTTTCGTCCAGAATCTATCGTCGCGGCAACGGCCGATATTTGTCCAGCTTTGTCTGGCACCGCCAACTTGAAGTTCAACCGTTCAACGTTCAACGTTCAACCGTTCCCTTCGAAGAGACTCGCCATCGACGAGCTTTACAAGGTGGGCCATTTGTAATTATCCGCGTGCCTCATCATCCAGGAGGTAGCCGCTGATCGACTTTCTTGTCCTGTCTTAGCGACAAATTTGGCCTCAGCAACTACAAGTCGTTCGAGGTAGCCAAGATCGTGATGCTCTTCAAGGCTAATGGCTGGGTCAGCCCAACAGTGTACGAGGGTGTCTGTAATCCCGTTGATCGGACTATCGAAACCGAGTGCGTACTTTCATCTTGTGCAGACGGTCGTTTTGATCATTTCGTCGTGCGCTATCTCCTGTCTGATGGAGCACCCAACAGTGTTGAAGCAGGCGGCGTTTTCGACAAAAACCTCCCCTTCAGCATCTACTTCAACGAACAGCACGCAGGTTTGATGGGTCCCGTGTGTGAGTTGCGCGAATGTTGTTGTACGTGTCCTCTTCCTTATGTTCCCTCCTGGCATGTGGGCTGACTTGTTCCGGTTTACTCACAGACGAAGCATGGATGGAACCTCAATCTGCACAGCTACATCGACTTAATTACATCTTTGCTGTGTATAGCCGCAGCCATTATGGCCCGACATCCATATGGCCAACCACCGCTCTCTTCGCCTCCTTGCTCGTGTAGTTATAACCCACCCTCCATTTGAGAGTTGGCTTTGCTTGGTCAGTAGTGCTTGTTAAACGTTTCCTCATAGCATCCTATTTGTCTTTTTTAGCCTGTAAATCTATTGCTTCATAAAACAAATTGTACCTGAGTGAATGAACTGTCAAGCAAGGCGACTGCGTGCAGCACTGTTACCATCTTGAATTGCTGGTGCTTGAGTGGGACAGTCACGAATGACATCTGGACTTCAACGATGTCTCCTACACGTATGGTCTGAGGCTTCGCTTCTTCAAAACTGAAAGTTGTCAGTCGTTTGTACCTTGCTTGGTTTGCCAACACTTACCACCTACTGCCGGTGTCGTCGATATGGCATGTGTAATAACGGACAATGTTTTCCTCGCCATGGATGTAGTTCGGTTTCGACATTTCTTCCAGTATTCCATGGGGGTCCACTGCGTTGGTGAATGGTATGTGTATCATCTCTGGCGCATCTCGCTTTGGTGTAAAATACCGATTTGAAATGTTGAGAGCTTCATGCCCAGAATATGTCGCCACTCTCCATTCCTCTAGTTTTCCAACGGGAAACTGTCGATAAAAAAGTGAGTATATCTCCTTCGCTGCATTCGCGGCATCCGTGAAAGCTGGCGTCCCCGCGCCGGTAATGGAAATCCCCTGTCTCATGAATTTGTATCGTGCTGGTGTGACCCTAATACAGTGATCAGATGGTGTGCTTCAGCTCGTATTTCACATCCACTCACGAGGGCTTTTCCAGAACAGGTGGAAGGTCTGTTTCGCAAACGATGCCCTGGATTGTAAATATGATCTCCTCCACTGCCTCGACTCGTTCGCTGTCACCTTCTGGTTGTGTACCAACAAGTCGAAGTCGCCAAGTTACCAGCCTTTCCATGCCAATTATGTCTACGCGTCGTGTCCAATTGCTCACCTGCAGGCATATTTATGAAATTTCCCTATAATGATCCTCTAGGTTTGTTGTCACGCACTTTTGTTATCTCAGCGAGCTGACGATTGTCTGTGCCACCTTGCTCAGAAGCGAGTTTTTGTAACGTGTTGCCTATGCATTTTGTCGTTGGTAAGGAAGAGTTCACGCAATATGATTCACTTACTGGCACCCTGCAGGTCGTAGTGTTGGTCCATTGTCTTTGTAGCAGCCTGCCTCGAAGACCTGTGGGGGAAATTTTCACAGGTTCTGCTATTCCGCCTCCTCTTTTCTTGATTGCGAATGCTGGCCACTCCTCCGATCAAATATTGTGCATGTTCGTGTTGGCCGCTTTGTCTTTAGCTATTCGTGGCTCAGATCCCATTGTGCATCTTACATTTTGACAGCGCCCAACGGCAAGAATGAAGTCATAGCTGCAAATTCTGCCGCAAATGTTTGTTGCCTTCATCTTTGGTCCTCGTCGTACATCTCATGTTTCATTTTGGCAGCGGTTCAATCTGTCACGGTGACCAGATCATTTTCGAGTCCAGTTGCAACCTCACATCTCATGTTTCATTTTGGCAGCGGTTCAATATTCAGCCATTCGGTGGCAACCATAGCTTCATGGTTGTCATGATATGTCAACTAGTATGGTTCATGAGCTCTCGAAATTTGTCTTCTGGCCACTCAGTGGCATCGTGGGTAGCGTGTATGATTTTCTGGCTTCTCCCGCCAATCCTCCTTCGCTAACTTCTGGTATTTAGTTTTTAAAACGGTCAACAACGGTTCCTATGCTTACATTGTTTTCCACTTGCTCCGTGATGAAATACTCAAGCCCGTTCACCGTAGATTTACCACTTG
Source organism: Hygrocybe punicea (assembly GCA_963556145.1). Lineage (NCBI taxonomy): Eukaryota > Fungi > Basidiomycota > Agaricomycetes > Agaricales > Hygrophoraceae > Hygrocybe > Hygrocybe punicea. The sequence goes on along the minus strand of OY744468.1, from coordinate 6,399,003 downwards.
GGGACCAGAAGGTTGAGATGGGTTTGGGGCAACCACTTCAATAATCTGTATTGTATCAATATGAACTCTTGTTTTTTGTGTACCCGGTTAGTGTGCTTGCAGTGCATCTGAAAATTCACCGCGCGGTGATTTCATGCTCGGGAGTCTACCGACTGTGGCGTTCATGTTAATTCAGGTTCTTGCGGCATTCATTGCATGTCCAGGCGGAGTGATGGTGCACTGCGGCATTCCTGTGGTCCACGGTCATATTCTTGTCCTTTTTGTAAACGCCGGTAGGTGTTGATTCAACGTATAAGGGTGCTGAACTTTTTTTTTTCAAGCATTTTCTACACACCAGCCTTCATGCCTCCATCGCCCCAAAAACGGTGAACCTACCTTTCTCTAACATCGTAACTCACACTTATCTTGTTCAACAATATCAGTTCTGCCAAAACTGCGAAACAGGCGGTCATTCTGCCTCAGTCTTCCACTCCAAGTCCAAACCGGTACGCTTAAATTTGACCCTTGTCTTCGCCCCTGCCTTGAACTCTTTCAGGGCTGGCCAAAGGAAGTCAGTAAAGCGCAAGGCCGACATTGTTCTCTCAGATTCAGATATGTTTGTCATTCTGGCTTTTGTTGGCCGCCACACTCTTTACATTTCTTTTGTCAGCGAGATCATCGGGATAGTGGCTCCTGCAAAAAAAAACCGAACTTCTGCCATCCCTACTCCAGGTTCGAATTATTACAACAAGCTTCCGGCTGTCTCTATTTCGTTAGTACTATTTCTCTTTTTTTTTGTTTATTTGTTTAACTTATTTGCTCATAGAGCAAAGGTTGATGCTGCATTGCGTGGTACCAATCTTCCCATCAATTTCGGTGGTGATAACGATGCAGACTTGTCCACTGAGGAGGAGATTTTGATGTTTGACTCATCTTTCAGACCGTGCCGCTTTAAAACTAACCCTTTACAGGTCCCCCACCAAGAAAGGCAAGGCCGTAAGTTTGAAAGGCAAATCCATGCCCAGCAAGGGAAAACGTATGCAACAAGAGGAAGTAACCATGGAGAGTAAAGAGCTCTTGCCTGCGTATGGCCCCTGCCAGTGACCGCACTTTGACCCTGACTGACTGTTTTCATCAGCCCTGAAGTCAAGCACCATGACAACCTACCACTTCCTGTGAGGCCTCGTTCCAGGTAACCTGTCCCATCATTACTCTATTTTCACTGTTTCATGTATTGCAGCAGGGCCAAGGTTATGTCTGAAAAGGCTCGGATTTTGGAAGAGAGGTGAATTTTACTCTTTGATATTGTGCAAGCCTAATATTACTCTTCAAAGCCGTGTATCCGCTTCCTCTCAAGCTCGTAAGCAGCTGGCTGAGCCTACCAGTGAGAGCACCAATGTCGTTGGTGATAAAGAAGTCACTCCGCCGGTTAAAACCATGTAGTGTATTTCCTGGTTATTTATTTATTTTCATTTGCTGATTGAATTTTCCTGCAGAAGTATCTCTCCCGCTTCACCCACAGCTTCTCCATCCAGTCCTGTCGTCAAGGTTGAAGCCGATGTTTCTGACAGTGCTTCCACTTTGGGAAATGATCCTGAACATGATGGCACTGCGCCTAAAATTGGTGGCACCTCATTGTGAGTGCCATTTTGTCAATCAGTGATGGCTGATGAATTGCGCATTGTACCTAGAGACGGTGGCAATGCCTCTGATTCATTGGGGGTGGTTAGTGATGTTGAAGGGGACCCTGACGACGACCCTGGTTTAGCAGTGATGTGCAGGGCACTCCAGGACCCTAGCTTATACAAGATCTATCAAAACCTTCCAACTCTCAGGTCCACCGTAATTATTGTTCGACGTTCTGATTTTTATATACTGGTAATAGCCGTTTCTGTGACGTTCAACCTTTTTCAGTCCACAGTGATGTAGGTTCCCCTCGAGTGTCTTTCTCAAGTCTTGTTGAGGTCCTCTCTGAGGAAACTACGAAGTACGCTGACCGACCATTTTCATAATATGCCTGCTTATGTTTTTTTTTGCAGTGCTGTGTTGAAGGGTCTTGTTTTTGTCCGATCTGGCTGTTTCGTCAACACCAGCAGAATACACCCCAAATATCTTGTTGTGGAATCGCGTCGCTTGAAGCTGGCCGGTACAAACACAAATGCAGTTGGTGTTATGCTAGGCGTGGTAACTGAATGTTTTCTGGTTGAGGAGGGCTCTGGAGGATCCCAGATGGCGCCGTATCCTGTCCGTAAAGTTACGATCGTTCCGTTTGCTCAAGAAATGCGTTGCGACACTTCTCTCTGGGGCCAATTATTCGAATTTCATGTCATATCTGGAACGGTATCTAGTTTTGGAATTTCCTTCCTCACCCAAAAGCAGCGTAAGGACCCTTTGTCCCATTCTTTTCGCTTTCTGATAGACTGCCTCTCCTTTGCAGTTGCAAGTGCTCCAGCATCTCCCAGTAAATCTGGGCTTTTCATGACTGTCTCGAGCTCTTTAGTGATCAGTTCTAAAGTTGATGGCCAGCGCAATGCTTTTTACCCAGCGTCTCGCGGATTTGAGGATAAAGGTATCATTCACACTGTTCCTTTTTCCTCGGTGTTCTAACGGTTCTGGTTGCAGTCCCGATATACGATGGCCGTTCCAAAGTCGGCCGCACTTTCTCTTTCTCGGATCAAGACTTCCAAGATCTTTCAAAGTTTCCCTTGTACAAGAAAGGCAATCGGGACCTTCCTGCTAATGCTGTGGTGGCTGTAGGATACATGCTGAGTACCTACTTTGGGGAACGTACCGGGTCGTCGATCCTTTCGTCCAACATTCAATTTGTGGTCTTACTTGGTCTCACCAATACTCCTCTCGTTGAGAATGTCTAGGAGATCTTTGCCTTTCAATTCTTTTGTCTTGTACTCTTTTTTTGCACCCTTGCCGAATAAATTGTTGCCGTTCTTGTATAACAAGCGGGTGAGATGACGGTGTACTTTCACACACCTGTTTATAACCTTCACTAAATATCCCTCCCAATGAATACTAGTAAGTGGGTAATGGCACGTATTCACCACTCCGTCCCTCCTGGCTGTGGGTTGTGATACAATGTCAATGCAGGAACCCATACCCGCTTCCCACCACACCCATGCTACCTCCATCCCTTCGCCTCGTTGTCACACCCTCGTTGCTGTTGCTGCCGTCACCGCTGCCGTCACTGCTGCCGTCACCCTCGTCAACGTCTTCACACAGTGGGGGTCACCAGGCCCATGTCGTTGTTGCTGTCATCTTTGCGGTCCATCATCGATGCCACCATCTTCATTCTAGTGGTGGTGGTGGTGCGAAGGGCTGGTGGCCTCCTCAGGCCTCAGTCAGTAAGGCACGAATGGGAGGGAACAATGATGCACATCACCTTCGTGCTTTCGCTGCCCTTGCTGCCATCACTGCCCCTGGTGTCTGCGTACAGGTGTTGGTGCCGGTGCCGGCATTCGTCTTTCGTTGTTTGGATCACAAAGTGTATGCCATCGTCTACCCGTTCTAGGTTTCCATTGGTGATCAGGACCTGGATTAACCGTTTCGTATTGAGGGACTGTGTCTATCGATCTGAAGTTAAAAACACGCACCGCTAAAATGGAAAGGTAGTGAAAACCTCATCGATGAGGGTGAACGAGACATGCCGATTGCCGGTGTGCTTGATAGAATCGCCTTCATCATTTTCGACAGGTGCTGTCTGGGACAGGTCAACAATGCCCATCCCGTTAAACGGTGCACTGTCTTTGTTGGTCAGGCCTAAGATACCGAGGCCAAGCGGGGTACCGAATGTGTCAATGCTGGCGACGCTGGTTATGAAGTTGTCCAAATCTCCGTTAGCGGCAGGCGAGACTTCACTTATAAGTGAGGAGTCGATGTCTGAGAAAGGGTCCAGCTGAGATGGTGGTGAGCAAGACTTGCGATACCGAGATTTAGGGTTCGACAGATATGAATAAAGGGAAATCGGGGGAGTGGTGATAGGATAGGGTGAGGAACTCTGCTGCCGTTTGGGTTTCAGCGTTGAGCGTCGGGACATCGAGACCGCGGGTGATGAAAGCGCCAGCATCATGGTCGAGGAGTTAGTCTGTGATGTTGATGGTTAGCTCTAGTGCCGGAGGTCAAAAGAAATTAAATGAGACTCACGATATCTCGTAGTGAGTCATTCCTGCGAAGCACAACCGTGAACGACTTTGAATCCCAGCTCCAGTAACCGTTGCCGTCATCGTGGATAGAAGTGGGAGCAGGAGGCATGGGTGAAGGGGGTTAGAGCGAGGAGGCTATGCCATCGATATCCATCGTCGCCGTGTGTTTTCGTCAGTGTGCTGTCTTTTCGGAGTTTGATTTGAATCATCTTTTGCGACATTTTTTGCGACCGAGTTCAAGTTATCACCACAGTGCGCAATGCAAGCATTCCGTTATCTCTGGAGTATTCTAGTCTCTATATGTGCTCTCTTCTTGTTGAAAATCTTGGTGCCATCTGGCATATGTCTTTTACCCAGTCATCTTGCCGGTGCTTTGCCTAAGTGGTACCTTTTCTTCTCTGTTACGTCTGTGTAGTTGACTTTTGAGCTACAGCGGAAATGCGACTGCACTACCAGGCAATTCCACTTTGGCTGTGAGTCATGTCTTATTGGTATGGCATTCCTCTTTCTACATTTGTTTTAGTTTTCCCCTGCGACCCCGCGGTTGTCTCCAGGGGAATGTTCTACATGCCGTGAATATATTATGCTACCAGTGAAATCTTCTGCGACTGTAAGTGACATCTATGTCTTTGCTCTTAGTTAGTTTCATGTGTGTTCTAGTATTCCACTCAGACACGATATTCCCTTATGCCCATCTGTCGAGCATATGATGGAAATACTATTCTGCAATCAGCAGAGTCTGTCTTCGCTGTGAGTGAATTGTTAGTCTTCGCTTCCTCTGTCTCAATGTTATCTAGGTTTCCACCTCCGTTACTGCCTCTCAGATGCAACATCACCACTATTGCGGTAATCTTTTCCCACTGGGAATGTCTTGGTGCATCTCGCACATGTCCTTTGCCCATTGCGGGTGTCTGTTGTCATATGTGTCTACTGTCTATCAAATGTCTGCGTCTGGGGGAGTTCAATTTATGTCTATGCTATACATGTCACTTTACTCTCAAGCCCTGACATTGAACTCTACATATGTGTTGTCTCTTGCTGATGTACCTGTCCGTCCCTACTCTAATGTTGTAAGCCAAGTTAGACAAATAGCCCTGCATGATGTGAATATGTATTACTCTCTGCTACATTATATCATTCATATGGTGGTTGATTTCAAGGCATGTCTGACTAACTTTGCCTTCAAGATACTGACATATTTGAATCAGCACCAGATCTATGCACATTTATTTGTATGGTCACTTCAGTTTTATGTGATACCTGAGCAGAATGTTGCTCAAAAATGTCATACTCTATTGCTCATGTTGCAACAACACATGATATCCTGTCACGACTTTCGTGCATTGGTTGACAGATCCTATTTGCCTTTCAGGATTTCAATCCTTCGTAAGCTTGCTCGGAAAGCTGCACTAGACCCCTCAACTCTGACAACTTTTCACATGAATGGCATTCAACTTCCTGGTAACCTTAATTTACGCTGGCTATTTATTGCCAATGATCTCTTATCTGTCTGTGGGTGGTTCTTAATCCCCAATGGCAATCTATTGTACATGACATCCCACCAGTCACATTTGAAGATCTACAAATCTCAATCTCATTTTCCCTCCCATGTACATGAACATGCTACAATAATGGATACTAGAGCAAGATTCAAATATCCTGTTGGTGGAGGCAGGTCACACCTATTCCCTGCTGATGTGGTTCTACCATTTATACAAGATAGATCAAATGATGTGAATTCAGACAATGTTTTTCTTTTTGTTGATCATGTTCATAATTCAGGAAAGGTATCTTATCCCATTGAACAAAACTTTGTGTATTCAAATGTACCATTATTGAATATAATTCCACACATTCCAGTTAAGATGGCCTATAAAATTGCTCACCTGCATCATATTTCAATTGGTTCTCATGTACAAAAGAAACTATTGCCCTCATACTTTGATAATCATGATTGTCCTAATTGCAGTGAACACATCAGTGTATTCTCTGTGGAGTTAAGTCCAAAAAAGAAAAAACAGCAACACAACAGCAAACCTATGATATTATCTAAACAGAAGTTGCTTGAACGTTGTGAGAGAAAACGAGCATCTTATGCTGCCAAGAAAACACTCCAGGATGCTTTCCCTCCCCCACCTCTTTCTTCAGAACTTTCACATAGAGTAGTTTCAGATTTTTGCAAAGACTCAATGCCTAGTAAGTTTGAGGAGTCAGGGTGTGCTGTTACGAGTCCCTATAAGGGAATCGTTCTATATGGTGGATTTTTCAACTCAGGGTCAGACTCTAATTTGCCAAGCCGTGGGAACAATTGTTGCAAACTGTGGGAACAATTTTGAAGCCCTGTGAATAAATTTGAAACCGTGTGACTGCTGACTTTGTAACTGTGAGAATTTGTTGTCTCAAATGAGCAAGAACAATAAGGTCACCAGATCAAAGGTGCCAAGTTGGGAAAGTGTAGTCCACTGCTAAGTCGACTTCATGACAATAATCGTATTCTTTGTTGGTGTAATGTGCATTATGACATATGGATGAGTTGAAAACCTGTCTGAACAGTACTGAGAGTTCTGTATTGTCCAACTAGTATCCCTGCTGTATTCTGAGGAATTGCCAGTGCAATATAGACTGAATGAACCAGATATGATATCTTTGTTTACAGATACATATAACAGCTATGTACATTGGAATCACAAGGAACAGGTTTAACACTGGTTTAACCGGCGGGTTCATCATTTTTCGGCACAAAGTGTTTTGCAGATGTCCCTACCTGAATCCGGGGCATTGCAATTGCACAAATAATAGCAGAAATAAAAGTCTGGACAGTTGTTGGATGTGCATTATGTGCCATATTTGACATCCCATATTGAAGCAGAGAAAGTGCAAGCAGAGCTATCAACATTGAAAAACTATGGAGTTCACACATTGGTACCCCAGATGCTGTTTCAATGTATTCATTGAATGGGCTCATAAGGGTGAGGTGTATAATTTGTTGATGTTTCATCAAAGGACACGAAAATAGTACAATAAATGCAGTCAACTGCATAATGATTCGAGATCCAGACACAAGGACAAGGAACATAATTAGTTCAAGAGAAGCTCCAATCATGCCAGAACAAAATAATATGATTGGAAAGCAATTATTAAATAGCAAAGCATCATATTTATGGCAGGATGGGAAGAAGTGAAGGTTGGGCCAAGATACAATCCAATGGTATCAATGCAGGAACATAGCAACATAGGCTTCTCAGTACAGCAGTGAATTTCGTCATCAATTTAGATATAAAGGAGTAAATATGCTTGTTGTACCTGCAGATTTCGTCCAGTTAATATGACACGTCTTTGAACAAAAGGTTATGCATCACATATGCGAAGTAAAGGTAGTTTGATTGAATTTGTACAATGAATTGTAATTCAGTTTCATGGACCACAAACCGAACATATTGGACATGTTCGGTGTGTTCGGTCAATGTGTTCGGTCAATATATTCAGGTTACTATTGTCATATGTGATCAGTACACATTGAACATTGGATATAGTTAGCTATCCAGTGGTGATACAAAGAGAATATGCAAACATTAAATCTGGATTATAGGTAGATAATGGATTTTCAATAGCTCATTCTCATCTTTTCAGCAAAAAGGCACATTGAGAAATTTGGACTTGGTAGAATTTTGGGTGCTGTGTTTTGTATCTCATGAAATACTGCTTGGATCAAGATGGTTATACAGTTTATGATTCTGGTTGTATTTCGAGCCTAGTGACAGACAAACATAGTACAGATGCAATGACGGCTCAAAGGACAAAAATAGAGAAGAATATGGTATATGTACTTCTAGGCCTTGAAAAGATGAACAACCTTCTCTCTCTAGTCTTCTTCATATGAGCTCTTTCAATGTCATAATTTGACAGTATCATTTTGGGCGTCAAAAAGTACTGGTCTACCTTTTATTTCATCAACAACTCACTATATCCTAAATATTGTTCAAATGTAATTACAGGCGTAGATAGTCCTCAAGACATAGTACAACTTTCCCTGTATAACCATCTTAATCCAAATAGTATTTCATGAGATACAAAACACAGCACCCAAAATTCTACCAAGTCCAAATTTCTCAATTGATTCAAAAAGGTGCAGTTGCTGCCATCAGATAGCAAAACAGCTGTAACATATCAACGGGTTGAGTACACATACAATATTATACATTAGCATCGGTCTATATTCATATTATAGAAGCGTCGCCTTGTTTCCACAACACCCTCTGCATCATTACCCTCTTCCACATACCCAACATGCCGTTTGATGGCTATTCTGGGCTGTGTAGTTGGTGTAGGCAAAGCTGTCTTGTTGCGAATCATAGTTGCTTCCTGAGAATATACATCAGTATTCGTTTAATTCTTGATGTATTAAAGTGTTACCTCTGTGAAGTCACTGTCTACCAGTGCCAATGACCGTAGATTCAGAATCATCTTGAATTTATCCTTCTTTACCGGAACTGCCGATATTGTAAACTGAACCTCCACTATATCACCGATTCTAAAGCAAGTTGGGTTTGTTGGAATGAAGCTAATAAATATTTCCATCAGTAGGGATGTGATCCCAATTCATCGTCACTCACCAATGTCGATTTCTATCAGACTTCAACTTGTAATAAAGTACGCAATTGTCCTGGCCATGAAAGTAGCGGGAATTCGCAAGTGAGGTTAATATGCCTTTTGGATCGATGACATACTCGAATGGAATGTGAGAAGAAGTGTTGTCATGTCGGCGATCAGTGAAATATCGGGTTCCTATTGCGAGTGCCATGTAATCCATGTATGTAGAAGGCGTAAAAGCTTGCATTGCATTGTCAGGAAATTGACGAGCCAGTTTCTGGTGCAGAATCCGAAGGTTATCGATATAGGATTGAAAGCCCGTTGTATCAAGGCCAGTTACGACTATGCTTTGACGTATGAAGGGCGTTCGGCGTTCTGGTTGACTATTGCAGTGATTCATCAGAATGGTATTCAAGGAATTGATACGAATTTAGCACATACCTGGTTGTTATGGGTGGAAGATCTTTCGCCACCAAAATCGCTTGCAAACTTAATACCAATTCTTGATGTTCGGATTCATCATTGGTTGGAAGTGTAAACTTCCAGCAATTTGGAGAGTCAACATGCACAATATTGACATTTGCAATCTGGCAATGCGGTCAATATGATATACCTTTTCAAATCCAATGACTTACGTTTGTGGCCTTCGCAAGCTGACTTTCATCATCGTCTAAGCGTGCAGATATGATTTCCTGCAGATGTTCAGCTGTCAATTTGGTGTCAAATACTAGCCAGTATATATATGGTGGATATTGCTAACATGCACCCTTGAAGTTGTAATAGTTGTCCATCACGTACAAAGCAGTGGTGAGATGTATATTGCGTGGCACAATTTCGTCCACTTCATGGATTATATCTTCCGCCATCACCGATCATATCCATATTGGCTTTTGATGTCCATGTGATGATAGCTTTCAGGATCCGTTTTGCTTTTGTTTTTGTATTGCATTCTTCAATATTGAAGTTTGCGTCATTTTGCATAATACGGATCCTTTCCATGTCTTTCAAATGCACCACATAATGTTGGTTGTCAGCTGTCTGGTTTGGATATGGTATAGTCAAGCATGTACTCCAGCTTTTCCGCATTAATTCTGCATCACAGTATATGTGTGCACAGCATTAAAATTAGCCCCTATCCATTATGCATCAATATCTGTTAGTATACCCCATGTTTCTTAATTTGGCATTATGCATTTTTGTTTTATGAATACCCCTTTTTGTTTAGTCTCCATTCCTAACTTTAATTGAATTTGTCAACAATTCATGAAATCTACCAGTATAAACTTGTGGCGAATATCATGTGGACAGTCATCCATTTTTCATGCATACCTTTGCGCTTTGCATGGAGTACATGGCCCAAGAAGCCTCGTTTGGTATATGAGCATGTGCCAATGGTGGATCCTCTGATGTTATTGTTGAAGTTTTGGATTCACCGATTCATCTTAAATTCATAGCTTATTGTTTTTGAGTGATTTAAAGCGTGAGTGGAGATGATATCCACTATTCCATCAATTTTTACCGCTCTCCAATGCCTCCCAAGAAGTCCACCGCCACGAAATCAAACTCGAAAGCAAAATCCAAGGCCACCATGTATGCATCCCTATTTTACTCGGTATAACTGAAGTTTCTATTGCATGCACTAAAGACGGCCTTCTGCAACAATCGAGAAGCGGAAGAAGGTCATCAAGACTTGGGCTGATGATGATATGTATGTGTCATCGTTTTAATCGTTATCTATTTTTGACCAATGGACAGTGTGGCTTTGTCCGATGCTAATGATGATGCTGTCAGTATTCAAAGCACTGGCAGTGTAATGGCACCGTCAACGCTCACAAGGTATCTATAATCACATATCATTGTTATCCAATATGAGTTAACAAATATCAATATCCTCCTAGGCATTCCGTCAAGTTTCGCAACGTTAAAGACGTGTTAGTATTTCAATATCAAATATATCCACCATGATATCAATCTGTTACAGTGGAAAGAAACGTCAAATGTCATCTCCCAATGTCACCGACAATGACGACAATGTGTAAATATTTTTCATAGGTATTGTCTCATCATTGACAGGTTATCTATAGTAAAACGCCTTCCCCCGCCAAGAAATTGAAAGCTGCATCTAATCAATCACGAGATGGTGAGGAAGAGGAGGAAGAGGAAGAGGAAGAGGATTACGGTTCTAAGTGAGTTGTTCGGTTATCATAGACATATCCATTTGTTCAAACAAATCGTTTGACTGTTTAGGCATCGTCGCAAAGTAGCCTTGATGAAGAACCCCGATAAGCCAATTTCGTGTGTATTTTACATGCCGATATGAATATTCTCATTCATTAATTGTAACAACGTTTCTAATACTCCATCCAAGAAGTCGAAGTCCACGAAGGCCATCATGCTCGATGATACCGACGATGATAAAGGCTCCAGTGGCGATGAAGGAGATCTGACCTATGCACTGACACAGATCACCAGGTGTGTTGGATCTTATTACACCGTGGTGTTTGATGTAGATGTCGTGAATCTAGCTTACCATCTCCGAACGTTGATGAGTCCGATATTGGCACGAGGGATCCTCAACTTGTTGACACCTACCAAGACTGTGTCAATATCAAGTATGCAATTGCATTTATACCCTTGTCATTTACTCATAACCATTCAGGGCAGCAGCAATGGTATCCTGGTCCAGTGCAATTGGGAATGGAAACCCACAGTTCAGTGATATCATCACTGACATCTACAAGATCAACAGAAAGTACGTTATTTGAACAGCAATTTGAGGTCAATTTGGTCGATTCATTGGATATAATATAGGTTATTGGTTTCCGCCATTACATTTGATAGATCTGGGAGGTACTCTAATCTCTCTCGTGATAACCCTGCCCATATCTCCACTGGTGCATTTGGTTGCAACTTCTTTCATGCAGTCGGAGGTGGAATGCCGACGATCTTTACATCGGTCATCATAGTGGAGTCCTGCTTTCTCGATGAGCCCAAGATTGGTGGCAATACAAAGCCGGTCAAGGTTATACAGGGTGCACTACTTCAAGGGGAATGGGAGCGATATGTCGGTGCTATTGGAATGGTGATTCGCGAGTCCGAATTTCGGGCCCAACTGTATAAGGACTATGTGTCCTTCTCAATGACCACAGCAAGTGGAATGGATACATCTCCCAGTTTGTGCATTAATCATTTTTAGTTGTAATTCCTAATCAATTTTCATAGAGGCATCGACATCCAAAAATGTACAACTTAGTCCATTCACTCGTCGACCCACTCCATCTTATCATAAGGCCGCTCTATCATTTTACGATATTGGTAAGCATCCGGTCGTCTAATATAAATTGATATCTTGAGTATGTGTTGTCAGTGCCCATCTATGATGCACGCAAAGTCAAAGCGGACTTCACATCCACTCTCATATCGCTCCAGCAACTACCCATCTTCCCGCACAATATCCCTGCAGGATCCTGTGTCGTTGTTGGACACACCATCAATACATTCAAGCGTGTAGATGACATGATGAAGAGCATTTCACTCAATGTGCAATGGGTCATGGTCTTGGGAGTGCCGAAATGATTGCTCCACTTAGCATCATTTATATTTGTATCTTATGTCTGTTTTGTGAAATAAACGCGAACCGATCCATTGACTGTACAGATAATATTACAAATATGAGTATGGACCTTTGATGTCAATCAACCATTTATAGAAAACCCCTGCAAAAGTGTCTGCTAATGAGCCAATGGGTGCTCGAATGGATTTCGGACCTGACTTCATGTTCGACCAGAGTCTGCATGTGTGATAACGTTCCACCTCGTTCACGAAATAGGACACAGTATCCGTTTTGGAATCCACAATGAGCGATATGTCCATACGGCAAAAAACACTCATCGATGGTTTTCCACCAACCATATTGGACTCTATCGCATAAAGCCCTTCGTAGGTCTTTTGGACAAAGTCGAAGAACTCGTTTCTGCCTTGCTCTCGAATAGAAATGGCGCCCCTGTCCGGATTGCACGCCACCGTCTTCAATAGAGTCCCCTGCGTTTGAAATATTCTGACAAAGTTAAGACAATCATGCATATGATATGACAAGTGAAAATGAAGGGCACTCACCTTAACTCATCCAAGGTATAGAAACTTGAGACGATATCCCACTTCCAGGACTTGCTTTCCTTGTTGTACAGGGTGTGCACCGTATACACGACCTTTCCACCAACTAGAAACACACGCCATTCGCCCATCTTACTCAGTGGTTCGATGTACGTTTGCCCAAACCAACGTGAACCTGGAACCTCACAGTTATTGCGCATGTATTCCCAATTTCGCTTGGCGTCGCCAGGTAATAGGACGTGATGACCGGTGTCGCTGTGTGTCCGTTTCAAGACAATATTCGGTGGGAATTGGTCGCCATCGTTTAATAATTTTGCTTGAGGGCGTATCGTATGCGTTACATTCAAAGCGACATGAAGCAAGTTTTGATTTTGTATCCATTTTGAATGGACCGTGTTCATCTGCTTCGGAGGCGGCCAGATGTGTGCCGTTCGACAGAGTTCGTCCATGCCAGTCATGAAAATCGACACATTTTCCAGTGTCAATCCGTATTGGTTACTGCTGTCAAGACATCAGTATAATGCAGCGAAAACGGAGCAGAATTAATTAAAGCGATGTCAATCTTACATGTATGACATTCCCATATCCACACCACCAAATACACAATCTGCCGATGCGAACTTTTGCCACGTATCGCCTTTGTCTTGATGGCGAAGTATTGCATGAAGGAACTCGGGCCAAAATATGTATTTGACATTGAAGCGCCGGGCTCCATCCTCATGATGTAGTCGCATTCCGATATAAACCTGTTTGTTGTGAAATACGTTTCAGTATCAACAATCCACAAATTAAACAATAGACATTACCCATTCTTGAATACATGCTGAATAGCGACTCTTGTATGACTTGATGATATGGACGTAACCATCAAGATGGGCAATGGTATCGAGTTCGATGTCGGATATGGTCGTGGTGACGAATGCAAGATCGTTAATGGCTGCGGCTTTGCTCGCGATACGAGTTGTTGGGTCAAGGATAAAAAGGATTTTGAAAACACGGCCGTCATTGTTGCTTAATGTGGTTATACGGCGTTCATTGTTGCTTACGGTGGTTGGCGGTTCCGTTTCACAGTCAGATGATGTTTCCATCTCAGAGTCAGATGATGTTTCCATCTCAGAGTCAGATGATAGCCTTTTGCGTGGAAGGAGATCGAGTTCCGCGGCCATCGCATTGCGGACACCCTGCGAATTTTCACGCATGTTGCGACCAAGACATACCGACTGCGGACAAATTCCAGACGAAACGCATTTGGGATGTTGGTGTGCGGATCCGACATGTCTTTGGCAGGAGTTGCCTTCCTTCTTCCACAAAAGACATTTCGTTTTTGGAGAGTTGCATTTTCGACCAGGGCAGATGTGCATGCAAAGTTCATAACCAAGTTCCTTCTTATATGGCATGTTTGTGGACCTAGGCAGGATTTCGGATGGGTGGGATGAGGAACAGACACAGATATCATTAATACATCAATACCTTAATGATTGATTACTTTCAGGGTGGTTGATAGCGGGTGGTGACGATTCCACAAACCTTCTAATTATGTGACGTCAGAATTATGTCACCTGACAAGAGTGGCAATGATAAAACAACAAACACGTGCCAAACACGTTGATCAGCAATGGAATCATTTAAATGTCTTGAAAGAGCAATATCCACCAAACAGATCGGACGTGTTTGGTGTGTTCGGTGGAGATGTTCGGTGGATGTCAACCAACCATTATGAGGAGATATACTACACCGAACATGTTCGATGTGTTCGGTGTAGTATATCTAGTCGTACATTGACATCCACCAAACATGTCCGGTGACTGAACACACCAAACAACATGTTTGTTGTAGTATATCTAGTCCTTCTACATCCATCCAACAAGTCAGACTTGTTGTGCTTTTCCGTCAACGGACCAGTCCGTGAATATTCATCGAACGAATTAACTCGATTTATCGCCTTACCAACTGGAAAATATTCCATATGCTGCACATGTCGGTTTTCTGCGTGCAATTACTAGCTTTGGACAACTTCTAAGCTCGAGCCACATCAAAAACATAAATAAATAGATCTGTTGTTTATGCATGCAAAGAAGCCGAACATGAGGTCGAACATGTGGCGATTGATCTGGTCACGTGGTCGTGACATCCGTATTCATAGTCTGGAGCGTTGAGTAATAAATCCGCCCTTTTCTTTTGCTCTCAAATCGCCTCACACGTCGACCAAAAAACTTTTATTTCATCTACCATGTCCTTGCCAGTCGTCAAAACCTCGACTCCCGCTGTCAATCCCGCCGCCTTCAAGTACTGGCCTGATGCGCCGCCCAAAAAGCTGCAGGAGCTACATCGCATCTTCCAAATCCAGTACATGGTCCCACCCAAGATTCCGGCACCCAACAAGGAATCCGGCACCATTCCTGTATTTTCTCGTAATCTCTATGTACTGAAGACACACCCCCACGATGCCACCGCCCGAGGTGAGTTATGGCGCGAAATCCCTGAACGATACGAGGAACCGCTCCGTCGCTTGATTTATCAAATGGATATGTACATCTACGCGACAGCAGCCATCGCATACAACAAGGCACCCAACTACTTGCCAGACTACGTCAAAAATGATAAGGAAGGGACCGATTCACTTCGGGATTACCTCAAGTATACCGACACCGTCATGGACGAAATTTGGGCAGAAGTCTTGGTGGCGAAACGGGCAAACGAGGTTACCCGTGACTGGCGAAGCAAGATCTTCGATGATTGGCTCCTGAAAGAATTTTATGTCGGGAAACATTCTCCATCGGCTTTGATTCAACATGGCGCTGTGAACACCGAGATCAAGCCCGAGGATCTAGGTAAGTATATATGTATTTATGGCCAAATGAATTCTCACGTCTGGCATCATAGATTGGGCAAAATACGACAAATCCGTGCCAGCATGGCACAGCGGAACCTTGGCAAATTGGTCATTCGGTGGGCTTCCGGACGCCACAAAGCTCGAGATCATCGGTCATGTTATTGCTTGGTGTAAAGGACATAGTGTCCTCGTCGATGCCAATGTGGCGGAGGATGATGAAGGTGTGATCTAGAATTACAAGTGTGAATGTGCTAATAATATAATACATTTGCAGAAGAGCCGGTTCCCCAGGGCAAGGGCAAGGGAAAAGCAAAGTCAAAATCAGTCAAAAAACAGAAGGCATCTTCTGCTGGTTTGTACAAATTTTAAACCATAGTGGTGTATAGATCTATTGAATATTCAGGTGGCGCAGACAATTCGTCCGAGAAGGACAAAAAGAAGCCCAAGCCCAAGCCCAAGTCCAGTAAGTACTTTCATTGTCTGTGATTGTCATACATGCAAACCCGTCATCATGACAGAGCGCACAATCAAGTCCAAAGCCGAGGACGACGATGAGGGTGAGTTATTGAATTCCGAATATCAAAACGATGATCCAACACATTTATTCATGTATAGACGACATAAAGATGGAGGAGGACGTAGCCCCGGTAAAGAAGAAGCGGTCTAAGGCCCAAATGCGTACGTTGCTCACCTTGTTATGATTAATGCACTGACATCTCGCAGTCGCTGTTGAAATTGGGTCGTCGCGCACAACCCGGCAATCGGCATCGGAGAAATTGACAATGGAGATTAAGCCACCCATCGCCCCCGAGCTGGATGTTGTGGCACCGGAATCTGCGAAGTTGGACATTTTAGGACCAGAGTGGGCGGGGTTGTTGGATGTTGATAATGATATAACCATGGACAACGATGACGGATCTCCCGAACCTGAAAAGATGTCTCCCAGCGATGGTCACGAGGATGGCGAGATGGCAAAGAGGAGGAAATTGGATGTTGCTTCGGAGCAAGCGGGCATTATCGTAGAGAAGCTCAACCTGGTGAAGCCACCGAAGAAGTCTCCGACTCCGGGTATGTATTTCAACATTACATCATAGGCTGTATATATTCCAATTCTGATCTTCTCCATGTCCTAGGATTCCGTCCCAATACGCGTGCATCGTCACGCCACCAGTCATCGACCCCTGCAGAGCCCAGCGCTTCATCAATGGATGTGGATTGGAGCAACATCGTTCCACCCGAAATCCTACTCTCCATTACTCCAAGCCAAACGAGGCCTTCATCTCCCAAGCCATCGACATCCAAACTTGATCCTGGGCCTTAATTTCGGAGGAGTAAGTCCTTCTTTTGTGGAGTATTCATTATATTTGACTAAAAAGACTGTATCCCAGTCGTTGATTTCTGGAAACTTGGTGACAATCTGTGCCCTCAAATGTCCTCCTCATACATCGCTACTATTAACATTTGTACAGTTTCTATATATGTATTTCTTTTTGCTCCGTTAAAAATGGTTTGTGTTACTGTCCTATGACCATAAGAATTGAGCATGATAGTGAGCATAGATACAGCATAAGGCATCAATCTTGTTGACTGAAAATCTGTTTGTCTAAAATATATCCTGGTGAATGCATTACTTTCAGTTCAGTTGTACAACCACCTACACACTCAACTTGAGAAGGACAACCTGAGATGACTCTCATTCGGGCTAATGAAAATTCAAATTGAATATATGTAAGAAACCAGAATCACGAACTTTATGGACCTATTAAATGAGGATACAATGATACAAGAGTAACAAAACCCCCTCTTGTAGTGGAAGATATAACTGTCACTCCAAGGGGAGCTATGACTCTTTGGTACCGGAATAATACAGTATACTTGTGTGGGAATGATACGTACAGCTCCATAAAAATGACAATGTATTTCTGACAAGGATGAAGAACAATGATAATTTCCATGAATTACCAAGCAATTGTCAAATATGCACAGTTGTCAAACAGCCTGGTTGTTCAACTTCAATACCTGTTTTGTCTGTTGAGCAAGCTAGAAATAAATATCACTGAGACTCTGAAGATTAAATCCACAAAATATCTTAAAAGGGGGTACCATTGTTCTTCTCAGTCGGTTTGATCAATGTCTTGTCAGCCAGACCCCTAATAAGATCGTAAGGCAGCTATTCATGATACAGATGCATTTTTGGCCTGTATCAAGGCATGTCACAGGAACATAGAATGGAATAAAAAAAGTAAACACAGATTTCTAAAGATTCAGGCACGCCTTATGGTGTTTTGGGAAAAGCTTACAAATAATATAATGTCATATGATCAATCCCATTGTGTTAATTGTTATTCATGATCCGAACCACTTGACTAGTTAAATGGGCGGTGTTTCCTCTTACTGTCACAAATCCTCATGAATCCCCACAACATCATCCGTGTCTGCATTGTATGTTTGACTTATCTATATTTCCTTGCAAACGCAACATTATTTCCACAACTATGCCAAGACAAACTTATGTATATCTCTCCTGAACCAATTTCCTGTCCTGTGATATCGACCTTGACCCAAGAATTGGGTGTTTTTCAAAGAAAACTCATAGAACATGAGTTGGCCCCAGATCAGGGCGATGCAACAATATTGATGCAAATAAATGCAACACTATATGTAAAGATCATTGGAATAACAAAAGAAACAAAAGATAACTTGACAGTCGATCCATTATTCGTTTGGACTACATTTAAAAATAGCGCCTTCAAAATGCGAATACGTTCTATTCAATATGCCAGAACATATTTCTTACCTCCTAAATATCTCTTTGCTTTGTATTGTCTTCTCAAACCTATCACTGTCCAATGTCGTTGTAAAATGATCAAAGCATTGCTCATGCGATCGCTATTGAGACGACATGATTTCAAAACATATTTATTTCATTGTATTACTAGTTCTCTATCACATGCAACGTTGCTGTGGACCACACTATGTTTCATAATACGGCATAGCCGTTCAAACATAATTGTGTTCAATTTGAATTTATTCGGACACTTGTTTAAATCTTTATATATAAATTTCGTTCATAGATATGACTACATTGGTGGTGGTAAACGAATACCAACATTCAAGTTTAGCTTTCTTCAATCTTTTATGCTACCGTCTAATAATATCAACCATGATTCTGACATATTATTCGAATATGTGGGGCATATTGATGAACAAACAGCCAACACTTTATATGAAGATAGAAAAACATATGCATGTGTTAAAATGCCTTTACATGAACTTCTGCCAAATTTGACAGTGAAGGATATTGGTGAAATAACAACAATACATGGTATATATTTGTCAAAGACATTACGAAGATTACATGGACAAGATCTATCTGTGGCATTAATGAGGCATAATTGTTCAGCTTGTGATACTCATGTTTCTATTTTTCATGTGCATGATATTAAATCACATAAAGACCTGTGTAAACAGTGGTACAGAAGACAAAAAATGACAGAAACATATGAGTGCGGCAAAGAAGAAACTCAGGCTCAAATGAAAGAAGAATTGGACAAGTCAGATGAGCAATTATTTCCTCCTCCTCCTCCATCTATTGAATTGAAGGAAACCATAATCAGCAACTGGTGCAGAGATACATCACCTGAATGTTTCCAAGAAAGTGGGTGTGCTGTATGTGGTCAATTGGTTGCATTGAAAAACATGTCTTTATTGTCAAAGATGAAGGTTAATCTGAAAATATTAACTAGAGACAATATGGGAATCACAAGATGTGAACGATATCATTGTTCTGATCCAATAGAGGATATCAAAGGTCCAGTGCTAGATGACACATGTAAATGGATATGCAAACCATGTGTGCTCAGTCTGAATAAAGGCCAAACTCCCAAATATGCTTTGGCGAATGGACTTTGGATGGGAAGAATTCCTGCACAACTTCAAAATCTAACATTTGCTGAACAACTTTTGATTGCCCGTGTTCGTCACAACAAATGTATTGTTCGTGTCTCCTCTGGGATGCATAAAATGAAAGCAAATGCCATCATGTTTCAAAACCCAACACCAAAGATATATCAACGGTTGCCTCCAACAATTAAAGAACTTGATGAAGTGCTAGCGTTTATTTTCACTGGTCCTGCCAGACCAACTCCAGAAGACATGGAGCGAACGCCTTTATTGGTTCGCCAAAGGCGAGTTTCTGCAGCTTTAGAATGGCTGAAATTGAATCACATGGATTACTATGATTTAGATATCTCCTATGAAAATCTAGCACAATATCCAGATCATGGAATTCCTGTTGTGGTTGCATATCGACCAGCAGACACAAATAAGGAACCAGAAGCCACTAGTGCATTTGACAATGAAGTGGAAGATGGTGTGGAAGATGGGCCTTGTCCCTTTGTTGTTAGTGGAGTAACTGGCGAAAATCTAGATATTACAAGTCCAAAGGCATTAATAGCTAGAGCGACCAAGCACTTGATAGATGACCATGGTGGTGTTCTTGCCATAAGCCATGCTAGAAATCCAGAATCGTTCTTTAATAATCCTCAGTTATATCCTATGATGTTTCCCTGCGTATTTCCATATGGCTTGGGTGGTATTAGCAGCATAGACAATGATGTTTTAAGCATCAGTGATATGATGCACAAAAGACATCTCCTGATGTACCATGACAAAAGATTTCAAACCGATCCCTATTTTCCATTGATTGCATTCAATCAAGAACAAATCAAGGACAGTACAACCGGAGGATATTTGTTGACTAATAAACATAATTTCAACGATATTGCAGATCGCCTGATGAATATCAATACAGCTGTTTTGGATGACCTCTCTAAGAGATTATCTAGAGGTGATAGAGTCAAACCAGATACATCGGAAGAGAAAGCATGCTATAAACTCATTTCTGATCTGGATCACGTAGCTGGTCAGGTCAAAGGTTCAATTACTAACAAGAAATACATGCAAAATGAGATTTGGTCTCTGATATCCTATATTGGTGCTCCGACTTGGTTTATCACTTTTGCACCTGCAGACATCAATCACCCACTATGCTTATATTATGCTGACAACAAAGAAAAGTTTTATCTTAAACTACGTCTACCCCAGGATTGTTACAAACTAATTGCAAACAATCCAGTTGCTGGAGCCTGCTTTTTTCACTTTACTACTGAAATGTTCATCAAACATATATTAGGAATAAATGAATCTCATCCTGGCCTGTATGGAAACACATCAGGTTATTATGCAACGGTAGAGGAACAAGGACGTCTTACCTTGCATCTTCATATGCTGTTGTGGATAAAGGGATGCCTTACACCTCAGGAAATACGTGACAAAATTATGGGTGAAAATTCTGACTTTCAGAAAAGATTAGTGGAATATTTGGAAAGTTTGTGTGTAGGACAATTCATGACAGGTTCTAAAGATGAGGTATCACAGAAAATGGAACAGACAATGTCGAAACCTGAATATCAACCACCAACATGTGTCATGCCAGATCCACCATCATATAATTGTTCCATGAATTGTCAATATCACAACAAAAGATCAACATGGTGGCAAAGGTTTCAAGATGTTGTAGATGATCTTTTATTGCGATTAAATGTACATAACAGGCATGATGGCAAAAAAAAGCCATACTGTCTTAATTCGAAAGGTGAATGTAAACGATGATTTCCCCGTGATATCTTTCAACAAACCTTTGTAGAACCTAATACTGGTGCTCTCAACCTCAAGCATGGTGAACCTTGGATGAACACGGTGACACCTGAAGTTACATATATGCTACAATGCAATTCTGATGTGACCAGCTTATTATCAGGTACTGCTATAAAGGCCATAGTTGCATACATAACAGATTATATTACAAAATTCTCCTTGAAGACCTATAGCATTTTTGAAGTGATAAAAAGTATTTTTGATAAGAATTCCGAAATGATTGGTGGCGACCTGAAAAGAAAAGACAAAGTCAGAAAGCTGTTTACACAAATAGTCAATTCACTCACCTCCAAAATGGAAATTGGTGCTCCAATGGCTTCATTATATGTCCTTGGAAATCCTGATCACTACACCAGTCATAAATTCGTGCCATTCTTTTGGAGATCTTATGTTAAAGAGGTTATCAGTGCATGGTCTGATGAAGAAATTCCTAATATATGTGAAGACCAAAATAATGCACAAAAGGTTGT
Organism: Hygrocybe punicea; assembly: GCA_963556145.1. Lineage (NCBI taxonomy): Eukaryota > Fungi > Basidiomycota > Agaricomycetes > Agaricales > Hygrophoraceae > Hygrocybe > Hygrocybe punicea. The sequence goes on along the minus strand of OY744468.1, from coordinate 6,377,146 downwards.
TATTGGTAAGAATAATGGCGCATACATTGGACTTTCCAAAGTAAATAATTATATGTTCAGACCCGCCTTGTATGATAATGTATCACTGTATGACTGGATACGTCTTGCCACTATGGAACCAAAGAAAAGACGCACCAAAACAAAGACCAAAAGGGCCAGAAAAGAACCAGTGCAAAACCAAATTTTTGACAATCTAGGCTGTGATGATTTGTCTGACTCTTGCACTGAACCTACTAATGTTGACTATTCCAGTGATGACAACTTGTCTGATGTCATTGATAATGATATACTCATGGAGATAGATGAAATTCCAAAACCTGATAGTTTGAATAGACATGCAGGCACAGAAATAGCTGATAAAACAAATGAAGTTGATCTTAATAAATTGACAAAATTTGAAAATGATTATACTTTACATTCCAATCATCCACAATATCTTACCCACCATGCCAAAATGAAAGGGAATGATCCTTTCATAGTTCCTAATTTTATTCCGAACACTTTGCCAAGGGCTGACCATGGTGATCGAGAATATTATTGTTGTACAATGTTAACGTTTTTCAAGCCATGGAGAAGTGGCAAAGAACTCAAAAGTAAATTACAAACATGGGATAATGCTTTTATAGACCACGAGTTTTCTAAAAGAGAACTAGAGATCATGAAATACTTTGGTCTGCGGTATGAATGTTTGGATGCAAGAGATGGTTTCTCTGCTAAACGTCAGAAGAATAATACTGCAAATATAAGGTATTCATGGGCGACCTCAAACGGTCTTGATGAACTGGATGACATGCACAATGCTGAATTTGCATTTAATGGCGACGACTTCAACAACAATATTGATGAAGACAATAATGACACGGAAATACTCCTGAAACTTGGTCAAAAAGGACAAAAAAGGAAAGATCAAATGCTGATAGCTGAAAGAACTTTGAAAAGGTCAGGGTGGCTCGATGATTGTATTGATGGTACCCCAGATATAGGACCGTTGATACCTATAGAACCACCTGTAGTACAATCAGCAAAATTGTGGAGAACTGCAGTCCTTGCAAAGAAAAAGGAAATCATCGATGACAGAAATAAAAATTTACCAACAAACACAGCAACCATAAATAAATTGGGAAATTTTCAATATAATGATGTCAAGATAGTGGATGCAGCATACATCAACCATATGTTTATTCCTGCAAACAGAGCTGATCGTCATCTTATTGATGTAACTATCAATGATTACAAGTTGAACACTGACCAAAAGAGAGCATTTCATATCATTGCGAATCACTCTACCTTGATTAACGGTTCTGATAAGCTACGCATGTATCTTGGTGGGATGGCAGGCACAGGGAAATCACAAGTCATCAAAGCATTGACTAGTTTTTTTGGTAAACACAATGAAAATCATCGATTTGTGGTTCTTGCACCAACCGGTGGTGCTGCTGCCCTTGTAAATGGATCCACATATCACTCCATTCTTGGAATTAATCAGGGAGGATCATCTCGTTCCCTTGCACAAGTACGTGCCAATCTTGATGGTGTGGATTACATTTTCATTGATGAGGTGTCAATGTTATCTTGCAGAGATATGTATAAAATCAGTGCTCAGTGTGCAAAAGCACGTGGTGTTTATGATGAACCCTTTGGTGGCATTAATATGATATTTGCAGGAGATTTTGGCCAACTTCCACCAGCTATGAGTGGTGCTCCTTTATACTCTGGAACCGTTGGTGTCCAAATCAATTCCAGTCAAACTATAGCAAATCAGGAAGCGGCTATAGGCAAAGCTCTTTGGCATCAAATAACAACAGTTGTTATATTACGTGAAAATATGAGACAAACCAATCAGTCAGAAGAAGATGTCCAACTGAGGCTTGCTTTGGAAAACATGAGATACAAAGCATGTACTCCCAAAGATATTGCATTTCTTCGTACTCGTGTTGCAGGAAAAGGTCCAAATGATCCAAAATTAGCCCAAAAGAAATTCAGGAATGTGTCAGTTATAACTGCATTAAATGCACAAAAAGACAAAATCAATGAACTTGGTATTCAACGTTTTGCTGCTGAAAATAGGAGACCATTAACATCATTCTATTCCATAGACAGATGGAATGATCCTACTAGTTCCAATAGCAAAAGAAAATCTCATCACATGTCAACAATTTTGGATCCTATTCGACACACAAAGATATTGGAACCTTCACTCCAAAAGCTACTTTGGAGCCAACCACATGCATCATCCTCTGATCATATACCAGGAAGATTGGACTTATGTGTAGGCATGCCAGTGATGCTCAGAAACAATGATGCAACAGAGTGCTGCATTACCAAAGGAGCAGAGGGCATAGTTGTGGGTTGGCAGAGTGCAATAGGTCCTGAGCAACAAACTGTACTGGACACTTTATTTGTCAGATTATTGAATCCTCCAAAAGAAATTAACATAGAAGGACTTCCTGAAAATGTTGTGCCGATTACAAAACATGTCACTTCCACCATGTGCTCATTACCCAATGATGATGTGATATCTTTGTCAAGAGAACAAGTGTTGGTACTACCTAATTTTGCAATGACTGATTATGCATGTCAAGGACGTACTCGTCCTAACAATGTAGTTGACCTCAGTAGTTGTAGAAACCACCAATCCTATTATACTTGCTTATCAAGAAGTGCTTCTGCAGCAGGAACTATCATCATGCAAGGCTTTGATCCTAAAGTAATTACTGGGGGTGCTTCTGGATATCTCAGGCAGGAATTTAGAGAATTAGAACTGCTTGATGAGATTACCAAACTGAAATATCAAGGACTCTTACCAGACCATGTCAAGGGAGATCAGCGAAATTCTATCATTGATCAATTTAGAAAATGGAAAGGAAAGTCATATATTCCAAAAAACATTCATCATGCTATCGCATGGAAAGCCACGGAGCAACTAAATCAATACACAACACAGCCCTCTCCATGGCAATTAATTAAACATATGAACAAAAATCAAAAGGCAGATTTCAGAAACCTCAACTTTGTTCCTGCAAAAGGAACTGTTCCAATCACTGTCACTCATAAAAATTCGACGGCCAATGTATTGCAAAATAAAAAACGAAAATTACAACAAGTTGTAAGTTCATCTTCCATAGTGAAAAAAAGACGAAAAACAAGTACTATTGAATTAAATGAACCAAAAGGGTTTATATGGGATGCGGAAGATTGGAGCTGTGCTTATGATTCACTCTTTACAATATTACTAGCAATATGGAATGAAGATCCATCAAGTTGGAAAAAAAGATTCAATAGCATCAATGAAATATTAAAGATTTTGAGCTTAGGATTCAAACGATCCAAGAATCACACAACAGATTTAGAAACAGTTAGAAATACAATCAGACATTTATTGCATCAAGATAAACCCAAAATATTTCCTTATGGTCAAGTTGGCATTGCCATAAGTGATTTGGCCCATTATATAATGAAAGCAAATGAACCAATGACTTCAACTTGTCTTAAATGTATCAATTGTGAAAACATAACCATTCTGGAAAATGATAGATGTGACGCCATCTTTCATTGTTCATATTCATTTTCTGGAACAATCTCAACATGTCTTGCTCAAATCATAGTTAATAGACAACGGCACAAATGTCAATTGTGTTGGGGAGAGATTACTAAATTTATTGCATTTAACAAAATTCCACCTCTAATCATGTTTACAGTTGACTCTATTGAGAATTTAATAATTAGTCAAGTTATAAACTTGTCAATTGATGACATATCCACTGCTTACACATTGAGAGGAATTGTGTACTTTGGTGATGCACATTTTACTGCCCGCATATTCATCAACAGTATGGTATGGTTTCATGATGGTATATCAACCAGATCAATTTGTATTAATGAAGGTGATATAGATGACTTTTCAAATATTAATTTATTGTCATGTAATGGTAATAATGCTGTACTGTTTATATATGCTCAATCTTAATATGTGTTCTCTTGCTAAAAGAAGGGACGAGTAACATGCCATGCAAAGCAATGGCCCACACCCCACTAGTCTGTGGTGAGTTGGTTCCACAAAGTAATTTAAGTCGTTTGAAGAGTATAAAAGGTATACTCAACATTTTAGAGGCTCCAGGTGTAACTAGAATTGAACGAAAGAAATCAACTGAAAAGATTCGAGAGTTTAAAGGTCCTGTCTTAGACTACCAATGTAACAAGTTATGTGGTAAATGTCAAAGTAGTATAAGAAAAGGCATTGTTCCTACAATTTCCCTAGCAAAGGGCCTTTGGCTGGGTTGTGTGCCAAAGGAACTTGCTGAGCTTCGATTTGTTGAAAAGCTACTTGTAGCTCGCATACGTCACAACTGTTGTTTTGTGCGAGTTGCTTCAGGAATGAGAAAGATGACATCACATGTGGTTGCATTTCAGTCACCTATTCCAAAGGTTTATCAGGCACTACCACCACCTGTTGATGATCTTAATGATGTCTTAGCAATTTTGTTTACTGGGCCTTGTAAGCCTACAGAAAAAGACTTTGAGCGAACACCACTTTTGGTGCGGAGAAACCATGTAGCAATGGCACTTGAATGGCTGAAGCTTAACCATGTTGATTACGCTGATTTAGACATATCTTATGATAACCTTGCAGAATATCCTGAGGATGGCCCACCTGTATCCATTGAATATTGCCATAGAGAGACAAATAAAGTACCAGAGGGTACAAGTGTATTTGATCATGAAGATGAGCATGGTACTGAACATGGTGACTGTCCATTTGTTGTTCATGGATTGGCTGGTGAAGACCTAGACACCAAGACAATCAACTCACTCAAAGGAATTGCACTTAGACATCTTAATAGTGGTGGTAAGATCTTAGCAATTGGTCATTCTTCTGAATATGAGTCTATTTTTAAAAACCCAGAGCTTTATCCACAGATGTTCCCTTGGCTATTTCCATATGGAATGGGTGGTATTGGATCTACATCATTGTCTGATGCTGAACACAAGCAGCATCTTTTGATGTATCATGATAAACGTTTTCAGACAGACATATACTTTCCATTTGTTGCTTTTAGCCATGCTCAAGTGAAGGCAAGTACTACTAGTGGTTTTTTGCTTGCTGACAAAGCAAAATTTCATGATATAACAAACCGTTTGATGAATGTTGACCAAAATGTTTTGTCCTCATTAGCAAAGAGACTGTCAGAAGGAGAAAATGTAAAACCAATCAACCAAGAAGAGAAAGATTGTTACCAAGTTGTTCGAGACTTAGACCATGTAGGAGCAAAGGTAAGTGGATCTATTACAAGTAAAAAGTTTATGAGGAATGAAATTTGGTCTTTGATTTCATACTGTGGAGCTCCTTCATGGTATATCACATTATCTCCAGCAGATATTAAGCATCCAATTTGTTTGTACTTTGCTAATACATATGAAAGATTTGATCCAAAGATCAGGTCAAGTGATGAGCGTATGCGTCTTATTGCTAAGAATCCAGTAGCTGGTGCACGATTCTTTCATTTTATGGTCAGTCTTTTTATCAAGCATGTTTTAGGAGTGGATACAGACCATCCTGGAATATATGGTGAGACTTCTGCATATTATGGTACAGTGGAACAACAAGGTCACCTCACTTTGCATCTTCATATGTTGCTTTGGATTTGTGGATGCCTAACACCACAAGAGATAAGAAAACGCATATTGGATCCCTCTTCAGATTTCCAGAAAAAAATTGTTGAGTATTTAGAGAGCACACACATTGGTGAATTTCTTACTGGATCTCAAGATGAAGTTCTGAAGAATATTCAAGAAGCCTCACAATCAGCTAAGTATCTGGACCCAACCCAGACTTTGCCTGAAGCACCTCCCAAGCCTTGTTTGAAAAGGTGTGGTGAATGTCACCTGTGTCAAGAAATGAGCTCATGGGAAGATAATTATAAGTCTGTAGTTGATGATATATTAGCTAAATCTAACATTCATCACTGCTCCACCAACAGAAACAAGGATGGTTCTCAAAACAAATCACGCCAGTATGTTGGATGCATGGATAATAAGTGGGGAAAATGCAAAGCAAGGTTTCCTCGTCCTATATTCAACCAGACTGAAGTAGACCCAGAAAGTGGTGCCCTGAACATGAAGAAAGCAGAGCCTTGGATAAACACAGTTACTCCTCTGGTTACATATTTGCTTCGCTCTAACACAGATGTAACCTCCTTGAAATCAGGAACTGCTATCAAAGGGGTAATTCTTTATGTTTCAGACTACATTACGAAAATGGCTTTGAAAACACATGTCATATTTGATACAATTCGGTCAATGTTTCAAAAGAATAGTGAGATCATTGGTGGTAGTGAGACTCAAAAGGATAAGGCACGTAAACTAATGACAAAAATTGTGAATAATCTAAGTGCAAAGATGGAAATTGGCTCACCTATGGCTTGCATGTATCTTTTGCGAAATCCTGACCATTACACAAATCATCATTTTGCCCTATTCTATTGGCAGAGCTTTGTTCATGAAGCCCGTCTAAGCTGGAACACAGAAGATACTGGAGAGCATGTTGAAAGAGTAGCATTGATTAAACAGAAAGGTCGCATTATTGAACTGTCACCTGTTTATGATTATGTATATCGTTCTCCTGAACTTGTAAATATGTGCTTATATGATTGGGTTAGTCAGTGTTCACGTGAGAAGTTTCCTGTACTGAAAGTGGTTCAAAATAAATGTACTGAAGTACTGGGTAGTGATGATGATGAAAATTATGATACATCTTTTGTATCTCAAGATAACACAGGTGTTTCTAATACAGACTGTCATCATGATGGGAATTCTGTGTCTGTAGATCAGTTGAAATCAGTTGAACTAGACAACTTAGTAAAACAATCAGACAATAAGTTGAAGACTTCTTCTCCTGCTGGCTTTTTTTCCTTCATTGGTGATCATCCACTTTACAAGTCACATGGAACACAATGTGTGCAAGAGAAGAGTGCAAAAGTTCCAAATTTTATAGGAGCCACATTACCACGATGTGACCAAGGTGATCGTGAATACTACTGCTCAGCAATGCTTGCTCTGTTTAAACCCTGGTGCTCTGGACATAACTTGAAATCTAAAGATCAATCTTGGGATGAATCATTTCTGTCATACAAGTTTAGTCAGAGACAAATAGAACTTTTGGAAAATTTCAATATAAGATATGAATGTCTTGATGCTCAAGATGACTTTCATGCCCAGCTTCGCAAAGGTTCAGTTTTACTGCCAAGTTGGACAGAAGGTTATGATTTTACTTTGAACAGTGAAAATGTAGATGATTTATCAGAGGTCCACCAGTTTTATAATGGTGATGATGATAATGATGATAGAAAACTAGATGGTGAGTTCAATGTTAATTTCAATCAGATTGGTAAGCGTCAGAAAAAACGTCAACTTGACATGGCAACTATGCGAGCAGTAATGACTCAAACAGGTTGGACAGAAGCTGTATCCAAAGAGATAGTAACCATTCAACCTGCCCCACCTGAAATAATAAAAACTGGAAGTCAATGGAAAGCTGAAGTACAGAAAAAAAAGCAAGCTGTACTTGACCTTCATGCAGAGAACTTGCCAGGTAATGCCAGCAGCCAATCCTTTGGATGTGCCTCAATGTATAATAATGTCAAAATTGTTGATAAGTCATATCTTGAAAAAAGTGGTTATGCTGGTAAATCTAGAGAAGTAATAGACAGAATTGTAAAAGATTTCAGTTTAAACCAAGGTCAAAGAAAAGCTTTTCAGATTGTTGCAAATCATATATCTGCTGGAAATTCTGAGCAATTGAAAATGCATATTGGTGGTATGGGTGGTACTGGTAAAACACAAGTCTTAAAAGCACTGGTACAGTTTTTTGCTTTGCAAAATGAAACTTACCGCTTTGTCATTGTTGCACCAACTGGAACTGCTGCTGCTTTACTAGCAGGATCCACATATCATTACATGTTTGGTCTAAATGATAAGTCTGATGAGCATATATCAAAAAATCAACTTGCACAATTGAGATCACGATTGCAAGGTGTTGATTACATTTTCTTTGATGAAGTGTCAATGTTATCCTGTCGAGATATGTATCGTATCAGTGCAAGAATGGCCAAGATCTTTAATGAAACAGAATTACCTTGGGGTGGACTAAATATGATTTTTGCAGGAGATTTTGCACAGTTACCCCCTGCACTTGGTCATGAAAGTGCATCTCTCTATAGTAGAACAGTTGGGGCTACACCCACTAGCCATCTTGATCAAGAAGCTGCTATTGGAAAGGCACTGTGGCACCAGGTTACAACCATTGTAATATTACGAGAAAATATGAGACAACGACTTCAGACAAAGGAAGATGGCCAACTAAGAAATGCTTTAACAAATATGCGATATAAATCTTGCACTCCTGAAGACCTTGTATTTTTGAGATCACGGATTTCAAGTAATGTGCCTGGTTGTTTATCTGTGAAAGATCAAGAGTTCAGAGAAGTTTCAATAATTACTGCTCTTAATATTCACAAAGATGAGATTAATTGTCTGGGGTCTTTGAGATTTTCCAAGGAGACTAATCAGCCTTTGGTTGATTTTTTCTCTGATGACTCATTGAGTTCACAAGGAAGGAAAAAAGAAAAGGGTTCATTTCATCCTGTAACTAAAAATGTCTCTACTTTGTCAGATAACATTCAGAATGTTCTATGGCATCAACCACATAGTTCAAATTCAAAATGTATACCAGGTAAGCTTTCTATCTGTGTTGGCATGCCCATCATTATTCGTAACAATAATGCCACTGAGTTATGTATTACTCGAGGCCAGGAAGGCATTGTACATTGTTGGCAGTCAGCATTAGGTTTGAAAGGTCAAAGAATAATGGACACCTTGTTTGTGAAGCTACTTAATCCACCACAAACTGTCCATTTTAATGGACTTCCTGAAAATGTTGTTCCCATAACAAGATCAAGTGTTATTGTGGATTGTGCTTTGCCAGATGATTCTTCCATAACTGTATCTCGTAGTCAGGTGGAGGTGCTTCCTAATTTTTCAATGACAGATTACTCTTCCCAGGGAAAAACACGTCCTTATAATGCAGTAGACCTCAACAATAGCAAGTCCCATCAGTCATATTATACTGCATTGTCACGGAGTTCTTCAGCATCAGGCACTGTTATTTTGCAAGGGTTTGATGCAAGAAAAATAACAGGAGGTGCTTCTGGTGCATTGCGTCAGGAATTTCATGAACTGGAACTTCTGGATGAAATATCTCATTTGAGATATGAAGGTAAGTTATCAAAGGCTGTTACTGGTAATTGCAGGAATACAATGATTAGTTCCTTCAGAAAATGGAAGGGTGAATTTTATGTGCCTGAAAATGTACACAAGGCAATTCGTTGGAGTAAATCAGATCTATTTGTCATAAATTCTGATAATAATGATATTCCTTGGAAAATTCTGGGGAAAAAGCAAATTGTTCCAAAGCTTGCTACTCCAAAGTCACAACATGTAACTGCTCAAGGAACATCATCAGCACAATTTAGACAACATTCTGCTGTTAAGAGAAAAGTTAGTGGTTCAAGAGTGGCTCCTCAGAGGAAGAAATTAAAGACAAATCATGTTATTGAAGACACTTCAATAATATCTCTGAATGTTCCTATAGGTACTTATTGGAGTAATAATAGCTGTGCATATGACTCAATTATATCTATATTTTATAACATCTGGCAGGATGATAGAACTATCTGGTCTGATATTTTCAGAACATTAAATTCTCAATGCCTAGGTGTCTTGGCAAATGATTTTTCAAGACATTCTAGTGGTGAGTGCTCTTTGGAAAATGTACGAGATTGTTTAAGGCTTTGTCTACAGCAGTATGCACCTAGTAACTTTCCTTGGGGAATGTTTACTAGTGTGGACTCTATCTCACATACTTTGTTGGCAACTGAAATTCCTATTCTTTCATCTTCTCTTTATTGCCCCCAACACCATCCTGTGTTAAGACAGCAAGCAGCATCACGTAACTGCCATATAGATATTGGAAGACTTAACTTTGAATCCATTCAGGATGAAATTGATCTCTTTGTGATTTCCCTGGGTATGAAGTGTACTGTTTGCGATCAGTCATTACTCAGAAAATTCAGTTTTTCAAGAGCACCTGAGTTACTTACCTTTTCTGTATCTGCCACAACCAATACTATAAATCATAACTTGACAGTACCAGTTGAAGGAGATGTAGAACCAAGTCAGTATTGTCTCAGAGGTATCATATATCATGGAGGTGATCACTTCACTTCTCGTATCATCAGTCCAACAGGTTTGGTTTGGTTTCATGATGGAATGGATACTGGGAGATTTACAGAATATGAAGGGAACTTGAAAGATGTTGTTCTAAATGTCTGCAGGTCCAAAAAACCATGTCTCTTAATATATGCTCTTGTGTAGGATTTGTTCTTATCATACTGTACATTTATTCTTTATTGTTAAGTACTATGCCAGACCTCAATGTACATGTCCATTGTTTCATCACAGAAAAATATAGCTGTGGAGATCACAGTAGTTGATTCTGATTAGTATATCCCTTGTCTGTATACATCATGTCTTGTAGTACACATTACACCCCATACCCATGTATTCATCACCTGGGTGGGTGTGACCACCAGAAATTGTCTTGCTTACCTGTGAGTTTGAGTCTCAGGCTGTTTTACCTAGGTATATCTGTGATAGTGCCTAGGCATGCCCAGCTCTCATCAGTACTAGTAGTAGTGTTGGTAGATAGTATCATATAAAATATTCTTCTATGGTAAGACATTATGACAGAAATAAGGAGGGACTCGGATATGCCATGCAAAGCAATGGCCCTCTGGCACAAGTGATCTACTTGGCATGCTCAGTTGGTCACCTTGCTTGCAAGGTCATATCCCCCCCATAATTCTCTGTCAAAGACAAATAGATGTAAATAATTTGTCACCTTCAACAAGCAAGGTCCCTGTAAGACGCGGCCACACGTCGACCCCTTGTAAGATATGCCTCATCCATAATCCAGTAATCCCACGTGATGTGACACTAAGTGTGATGACTCCATATGCCGAGCGGAGCTTTATTCGGCCATTACAATAAGTAAGAATGCTACCTAAATTATATTAGCTGCTGCAAGATCTTGGAAGAGACTTTCCGGTGTAGAGGGTCGACGTCCCTCTGAGTCCGTATCATCGATATATCACGAATCCGGACCAACCCAATGCTGCCATTCGACTTGCATTCGAACCTGACGTAACCCGACGTGATGTGACGTGATGTGAAGTGATGTGACCAACGTAACCCGACACATGCCGCTTTGTGATGGCCGCTTTTGGGCTAAATCCGGCAGCCTCAAACGCCTCGGAGTTCCAATTCCAGGAGATGGATCTCTTCGGACTCAATCCCCGACTTCGGATTTACCTTATTTATGCATCCCCTCGTCCTTTCGGAGATATGTAGGACTTTTCCATCTTTTTCATGGATATTCGTTTTCCCCTCCACTTTCCTGTCTTCGTTGCTTTGCAACCCCCCTTTCCACTTCCCCATTCCAGTGTTTCTTTGTAGTTTCTATCGGCCGAAGTAGACATGTCCGAAAGTAGATTACTGTTTCCTGTACTATAAAAACAGTCCCTGACGACCGTACAAAAAAAAAAAGATACCATTAGTCCCCGTTTCCCTTTAGTCAGAATCGCCTTTTAATCCCTTCAAATGCTCGTCCATGTAGACCCTTAGCTTTTTATAGTCCTCTTCATCGTCTTTATCGTTGTTTCCGTATATTTGTTCATCGTTTCCGACCCAACCCGACCTGACCCGCCGTACCCGACATCATCGGCATCGTCGGGTTCTTCATTATTTGTCCATTTTCACTCCATTCATCGCTGGATTCGTCGTTATTAGTCCAGTTTTACGCGGCGGCTTTACTATTACTAACATTCCCTTCCTTTTACTACTATTCCCGACACTGATTTATCCAGTCACTTCTACGCTGACACCCACTGGTTAGGATCTTTATTATTTCTTCTTTATATAGTTCCGAAGCCACCCCGAACCCGCATCTACACCGGAAACATTCGGTGACCATGGTACTTCTTGGTGGCCCATGCTGCCTGTTTTCCACTCAGCCCTTTGCGATATCCATCCATAAATCGGCGGCATCGCATGGAGAAGCTGCACAAGTAAGCTTGTATTATTATGTACAATAGAAAGGTGCTCACCGCCATGCTTGTGATTGGAACTGAATCAAGGGACCTGACCAAATTCAGTTCAAGGTCAGCTTCTTTTGATGACACAGGGTACTGGCGATAGAGCCATTTTGAGAAACCCCAGCATGGTTCAATCATGCTGATTTCGCAGTGGAACTTTGGCCAAAATAAAACAGTAAACCCTCGGGACCAGCAAAATGTCTCCAACTGTGACACAACATTGACAAAATCTGGCTGATTGTAAAGAACTTGACAGCAGCAGCATGCAGTGGCACCATTCTCACACTTGAAGTTGTGGCATTCAGCCCAAAGATTGGCCTCTTGTGTCAAGCCACGTTCCTTCAGGATTTGTTGCATTCCCTTGAAAACCCCAGCGTGTTTGTGTCCTGGTGGGAAATAGAATGACTGTGCAACTCTGTTGAACCATCCATCTGCCATTCTCACAATCTCCTTCAGGACCTTCCCATCAGCCCCATGAATAGGCTTTCCATCAAGCCCAACCACCAATGCAGGCACCCCCCAATTCTTTCCATCCTTCGGGATCCCTTTTGGCATCTTGCGAGCTGACAGTGCATCGGGAGCACGTTTTAGTTGAGTCGGTGCATTGTCGAAGATGAAAACATGGTCTTCATTTGGATAATACTTTTGTAATATGTTGATCGCCCGGTCTGTCTGCCTCAAGATATCCTCATTGGTAAAATAGCCATCGCGTGATTTCCCAGGTTTGAAAAGAACTCGGGCAGATTCTTCACCATCTGGAGATCATAGCCATCCATATTCCGCTGACACAAAATCGGCTAACATCAGGGATGCTCCTTCTCCTTTAGCACAAGGTGTTGCTGTTTCATCTTTTCGGACCCATTGGACAGTTCTGCGATCGTTGGCATAGTAGGTTGACTCATCATGGACCCACACAACTACATTCCGGCCATCTGGAATGACCTCAAGTAACACGCTGGCATTGTCTGGATCCTTTTCCCAAGTCCGCATTCGTGGTTCCAGTGCAGACCATGCTGGCAGGAAAACATTTTGCCTGTAAGCCACCACATCTGCTCTTTCGTGCCCATCCACATACTGACCACCAGGAGTTTTTGTCCATCGATAATTGAGTCTTTGCATCCAACGTTGTGCCATTGCAAGTGAGATATTTTTGGAGAGGTTGTATTTCTTTTTCACCTCTGGAGCTGCCAAATACTGTATGATATCCATAGCCTTCACATATTTCCCGATCACTTGCAGATGTAACTGCAAATCATAGGCGAGATCCTCGTCATCAATCAATGATTTGTTCCAGGTGCCGTAGAGATTTATGGGGAGGGATTTCAGGTCATCAATGTAGGCCCACGTCTATTTTCGTAACTGTTCTGCTGAATATGTTCTGGAATAGTGGCCTTTTTGCATTCCACATGCTGCTGTCAATGATGCTGCAATCCAGGGGTGACTGTGAATGGGATCCGTATATGCAACCAAGAATAGGCACATCATCTCCAAGCGATTGCATAAAAATGTGTCAAGGTCAGGATCTTTGTATCCACCCCCTTTTGTTCTTGGGGGTTTCAAGAGCAACCTGATGTCGACTAATGCTTTTTTTGCAGTATAAATACTGGGAGGCAAACGCTGCAAGTATTTCTTGCCATGGTAGGGGACATTGCCTATACCAACTTCCACACTGCCTCTCTCGACTTCTTCTGATCCCTCAAACCAGACGACACTCTGTGAGTTGGCAATATATTGATCTCGATAGATAACACCATTCTTGCCACCCACTTCTGTGTCAGAATCGGGCCTGCCACTTTGGCCACCATCGCCACCGGCACAATGTGCTATGTCATCTTTGTTGGCTTGGCTCACATCCTGCAATATGGATGCCTTGCAAGTGGCACAGATGCAGGGTGTTGGGTTCCTTATCCTGGATCCTTTTGGAGTCCTGGATGTATGGCTGGCACAATCTTCTGCATGGTAAGATTCTCCTCTCTCTCAGACTGTTGCATGGCTACTCACATTTTCTTTATCTGCTCTGTGAACCTTCTTCCTAGCATAGGCCCCAAGGTTTTCAATGTTAGAAAATGACCGCTTGGACCACAGGGGCATGGTATTTGTCGACTCGCGTTGAGGCTGTTTAATTAAAGTTTCAATTTGAAGCCCCGCTTCCACCCACAATGCTTTTTTTCGTATCTGCTCTCTCATTTTACTTCTAACCAGAAAATTGAAACCATAAAGATTGAGAAAACTTGTTTGTCTAAGCTTGCCATAACCTTGATTTAGCAATTTGTCACGACCAGTCACACATCGTCACAGATCAGTCACATCATCTTATCAGTGGGTAGGATGATGCTCTCATTCCCAAACCCACTCTCGCCTGTCCAGTGCTGCTCATGAGAGGGGATTTCCTCCACTGTACATCCAAAATGATAAGGAGAATGTGCTGAGCCACCCCTCTGATGGTTGGCTCAACAATCCAAGTTGGATTGGTATGGTATTCTTTGATTTTCATCATTATGCCAGTGTCTTCACAGTATCAGATAACCCTGTATACGGTACTCTGACTACATCCTACAAGGTTCACGATTTCTCTAGCCATACAGTCTTCTTGGTGCCAGGCCACAATCAGCGAGCACAAGTTGATACTGATGGTCAACAAGTGGTGGTGTGACTAAGGGAAAAGTCACGCCAGACCCTATTGCAAACTTAGACAAACAAGCTTTTGCGGATTGTGTTTCTCAATCTTTATGCAACCGATTGTAAGACCGAGCCTCAATACTTCGGACTCGGAACAATGGCGTGTGATGGCGTGACCTAAGTTAGTAAGATAGTAATACTGCCTGTTCAGCAACTCGGTTACTTACACATCAGGACTTTCTACATCAGCAAAACCTGGGGCTCAAATTAGAACTAGGTAGCGTTGTCATAGGTGCAATAGCATTCATAGCGCCATAGGAATCCCCCCCCCTCACGTAATGCTCTATAGAACACCTTGTCACCTACATAGGACTTTATAGATTCATACCAAAGCTAGCAAGGGCTCGACAACATACGCAATGTCCAATTTTGGGTAGGTATCAGGCAGATCTGACCCTCGATGCACTCAGGCTCTCCCATGCAATTGGTATCAGAATCAATTGATTTCACAATCTACATATGATGAAAGTATAAACATATAGGATGGAAAGGATGAAAGATGGCCAGCACTGCAATGGGGAACCTAAATAGCAAGAAATGGCAACAATTTGGACTTGGGATCAGGGATAAATCAGATTTCGATAGATGGAAAGAGTGTGAAGCAGTGAACTAATCAAGAGAGTCAATATATTGTGCTGAAGCACACCACTTAGTCCAGGACCAACTCAAGGTCATCATCTTTTTCCATCTTGCTGCCAGTATGAAGTCTACTGTATATATCAGAGAGAATGGAACAGGACTCAACACAGCCATCTTAGCCCAGGGTTGATGAGTGGCACAGAATTTTTTCCAATGGTAGGGATCACGCTGCATCTTGTCAATTAGGTTGACAATCCCATAGTAGGTGCTAGCGTAAACAGGGCCAGAGAATTCATGTTCATCATCCCAGTAGCCTTGATCATAAGCACGCAAGCAACATTTAATCTGTATGTCAGTTGAGCAATCTGTCAGGTCACTCCTATGAGTCTACAAACCACTGTAGCAACCAGGGCAATGAGTTTCACAGGAACCTCCTTCTCAAATTTCTCTAGAAACAGCGACGCCAATTTGCCAGGTCCATAGAAGCTCAAACACAAGTCGATGATGGCTGAATGCATCAAGTTGTCAGTGCGGCCCTGGGCAACTAGTGTCAAGTAAGATAGAATAGGGACAAGTCAGGATACCGCACCTGATTGTCCAAATGCACACGACGGAGAAACTTTCCACCTTTCAAGAGGTCCTTGATGATGTTGGCAATCATGGCCATAAACTCCCACTGGCCATGTATTTCTTCATCAGGAAAGATGTGATAGTGGTGCTCGACAATTGGTTTGGCCCTTGCCTTGATTTCACTGCAGAAAGTTGATCGATCGGCAAGCAACTATGACCTAGAATGAGTGGTGGCCTGTATGACAAAATGACACGTACATAGTGAACCATGCCTGATTCGTATTCAGGCCAGTATCCTGTATGACGCATATAATCAGCAGTTAAGAGTGAATTCAGGATCAAGAAAACATACCAGGCTTGACAAGGCCTTCATCGCTTTCGTGTTTGGATAAGGTGTCATGGATGCAATCTGCTGCAGCCTTTTGGTGTTCAGGATTCGATGGGATTGGGAATGCACACTCTGTCACCATCCAAATGTGAAACCTCTTCTTGGCAGACTTGAGGATTCCCCTCCACATAGGCGGATAGAACCGGAATCTCTTTGGATTGCTCATTGTTCTTGAGTAGGCACATTGAGAGTGACGCCTTGCTCTGTTCTGATTTGTGGTTCTCATATCGCTGTCATTCTCCATGTCTTCATCAATTGATTCATGACCTGTCACAGATGGTCAAGCCAATTGTCGAATTTCTCGAAGACGTGCAGGATCAGGGGGTTTTGGCACTCGATTCCGTTGATGGAAACTAGCAACAACATCATATACATCGTCTTCCTGATCATCCTGTGCATACATGACTTTACTAATGAGGCATGCAGATAAGGAGCTCACTTACATTTGCTGCTTCCAGTTCTGCATGTTCTATTCGAGCAGGAAAATAATCCAAACCTTGTCATGCTCAAATCAGGGTGCTCACCTTGTGCATGCCCTTGCCTCTGTGATTCTATGTCCAGCAGTGGTCAGTATATCATTGAGGTGATGTAGGGCAGATACAGTATGTTCTACGACATTGGAATCCCTTAATGAATCTTCAGTGATGCGTTCATCCTTGGATGGAGACTGATCAAATCCTGGTTCTAAAGGGAAGAATATCACTCAATAGAATCTGAGAAAGTGTCTGTGCACACTGAGAAATATGTCATTGGCCATGTTGCCTGGATTCTGGGAAACATTCGTCTGCTGGTTGGTGAAGGCAGGGGATCTGTGAATTCAGTCATAAGTGTCATGAGATTGGTTATAAGAGTCATGAGATTGGTTGTAAGAGTCATGAGGTTGGTTGTAAGACTCATGAGGTTGGCTGTAAGACTCATGAGGTTGGTCGTAAGAGTCATGAGGTTGGTCGTAAGAGTCATTGACTTGGTCACAAGAGGCATTAATATTGTCATGGGAATTGTTTTGGTCAAAGTGTACAGGTAATGGTCGTGTGTGATGTTGTGTGACAGTTGCTTCTTGACTCCTTGCTGAAGCAATGCCGGCATTCTGTTTGGCAGCTGGATCATCTTCTCATTGACGTGATGCCATGCTAACATGAACTTGGAATTGGGACATAGTCAGAGCTGAATTCCTGAAGTTTTGACCTCCATACCTGATTCCTGCAGAAGCCGAGGATCAATGACTGCAGCCGACCTGATGTACAAAATCAATCAAATGATCAGTATCGACAATAAGATCTACCCACACTTGAGTAACACTTGAATAAGATTGATTGATGGTAGCAGGAGTTGGAGTCAAGACATCGTTCTGCCCAGGCTGGGCTGGCTCATTTTGAGCAGTCCCAACATGACCAGAATGCATATGTGGCATATGAGCTGGGTCAACAGAAGTGAGGCGAGATGAAGGAGGTTGTGAAACGATGTGAGATTGATCAACTGGACAAGAAGTAGAAGCAGGAGGCATTCTGAATCCAAAGCGAAAGGTTGACTGTTGCAAGACTGGCTCAGAACCAGGTGGGACAATATGGACTGGCTGTTGAGTAGGTGCAGGTATTGGAAGCAATGCAGCTGGTGCAACCGGCAGGGTACTCTCCTGAATATGGAGATTAATACAGATACATTCCGACAAAGTGTTCACAAGTACAAACCTTGCCAATGTGATGCTTCTTTGTCTTTGACTGCGAAGGAGCCATCGGGTTTGGAGGAGTCAATTCCAGGATGTTGTCAAGTTGACCACCCTTGTGCTTTCTGGTCCCTTTAACTACAGCCTCAGACATGTTTTGCAGGCACTCTAAGCCACCTTTGCCTTTCATTGGCTGAATGGAATGACGTAATTGACCCTTGTTTTCTACACAGGAAAGGTTATACTGACTGCCTCAAGTGGATTCTGGACAGACCTTTATCCTGTGAAACCTCAGTAGGGGATACACGTTTGGGAGCAGGACCTTGGCCTTTCTGAGTCGCGTAATTCTCAGATTCATGATCAGTGGCCTGTGGCACAACAGTCATGATCGGACGGGCGCCAATGCGGCGATGGGGCACAGAATTGTTTACAAGAGGCATTGCTGGTGGTGTTCAGGTACTGGTTGACAGGTGTGAGTGATAGAAAAAGGGCGAAGAGAGCTGGGGCAGGCGGAGATTGTGAATTTATAGGCTGACAACTGCAGCATATTTCTAGTTAAGCGATGGAATTTTCTGGAGAATTTTTTGCCCTTACCAATTGCATACCAGACAAGGATACATAACGAATGATGACAATGATGTGCCTTGAAAATTTTCTATTTCGCCGTATTGGTTTCATCTAAACCATTGATAAATTGAAGTCAATATAGCACCGGATAAATGACGTAGCCAAGCTTACGAAATGGACAGCAAATGTATTGCTTGACAGCAACCTGGTCAAGGGCTGCCAGAGCAGTTAATTTTGGAATCAGTTGATGGGCCACTGCATCCATGCAGCCAATTGATTAAATGTCAGATACATATTATGTGATAGGTTGGCAGACGGCCATATACACATGGTGGAGTATAAAGGCTATAGGGCAAGGGGGCTAAATTGCTGGGTTAGGAACTTGAAAGGGAAGGTGTGAGAAGGGGCAGATGGATCGAAGGCAACAGAAATAAAGAATGCAGCACCAAAAATAGATGGTGTCAGATGAGAAGTCAAGAATGGGCAAGCAAGTGAGTGTCATATTTTTTTGGTCTGGCCAAAAATGATTAAAATCAATGCTGAGCGAATCAGATGGAAATATTCTTACCGACAATAACAATACATAATGCTGTCAGAAGCAATGGGAAGTAAGAAATGAAAACAGATGGATAAAGTATATTCACCCAAAAAGGATAGAAAGGCAGAGATATTAGTCCAAGTATATCACCAGCTGGTCACCGTCTAATGTGTTCACATAATGTGCAGCTAACATTTGGGATCAATGGGCTGTGAAGGGCAAAGATAATCCACTGGCACTCACCTCCATCTGAATGGACTGGTACAGCTTGAGTCGACAATAGTTCCTCATGCCTACTTTTAGTTATCACCCAATTGATGTGCAACACATGAATATCTGCCACAGATAGCCTTTTATCAGCCAACTTTGCCTTCATGTTGCAGAGTTTCATATACAACTGTGCCTCCCGTAGTTGGGCATGAGCTAGATTACGTTTTAGCGTCAATGTTTTCTTCTTCATAGCCACAGCATCTGATAAATGGACAGCATACTCTCGGTCAATGGGAAGAGGGATGGACTGTATTGAGTAAAGTAAGCATGTGTGAATTTCTTCAGGTCTATGACATACCGATAGGATTTTTTCAAGGTGACTCAAGTCATCTAAATCCTCATCTTCCAATAGAAGGATGGTTGTGCCATGGGAGATGAGAGAACTCGTAGTGCTGCTTGGTGATGCAGAATGGACAGGCAAGGGAGATGGCAAGGGAGATGGCAAGTGGGTGGATGTGGGAGAAAAGCAGCTTGGTGAGAAATGTGGCAAAATCAGAAGATTTTGGCTTTGAAAAGGATCAGAATGGGGTGAGGAGCCAGAGATGGATGAACTAGAGAGGAACTTCGGGGATGAGTTGCAGTTCACAAAAGTTGAGGAGTTGGGGCTATCAGAATGTGGACTCGCCTGAGAGTGGACATGAGAGTCATGGGAAAGTCCAGGACTGGAGCCAGAGACTGAGCTTGACTCAGAGGGTGGTACAATGGGTGATGAATGCACCCTTGGATGAGTTGGGAAAAGTGAGCACATCAGAGGGCAGTCTGGGCAGACGAAGAGATGGTATCAACGTTCAAGGTTGATTTGTCATGTGATCAAACTCATGAATTTCTTCTAAGTTCCTAGCTGGCAGTGCCAGTCTCAAACTGCTGCACAATGCCTCATTGCCCCAAGTGCGGTCGTAAATTTCACACCGAATTCCAGGTTACACGACATCTCAGCCAGCCATTCTCGCTATGTGCAAGGGTTGAACGCACCACCGGTGACAAGCCCATCAGAATCCATTGGCTAGTGCCACAAAATTCTAACCAAGATGATCAGCTGCAAGAGACACAGTCTTACGAGGAAGTTGAATACCCCATGCTGGATAACATATTTGAATCAAACACCAGCCCACCGACCTTGGATCAATCAGAAGCATGCACACATACACCAAATTCTCAGGCTGCTAGCCCATCTGATTCATATGTTCAACAAGAATTTATTGGTGCAGCGAAAACATATGGCCAGGGATTTACTTTCATGGATAAATTTCACGCTGATGTCCATTCTCACAAGCACCAAGACAACATCTTCTACCCATTTGCGTATCGGCAAGATTGGGAACTTGGCTTTTTTCTGCTCTCATCTGGCATGAGTATGGTGAAGATTGATCAATTCCTAGGTCTTGAAATGGTACGTACTACATTCTAATGTGTTGGTGCAATACTTCATCATTTCCAACAGATAAAACAACTTCCACTGTCATTCCGGACTGCAACAGACTTGTTACGAGTTCTTTTAATTTATTAAAAGACTCGTTCTTTATCAAACCAGGACCAGTGAGGGTTCGTAATTAATTAATTAATTAATTAATGTTCTATGATCGCCTATAGAGAAATTTTTTTTGGGCAAGAGATATGATTCTACTTCTGATACTGGAAAATCAGATACAGTTAGGGCCATGTGTGGACAAGCTTACATAAGCATCCAAATATGGGTTGTTACAAAAAAGACAAATTACCTTCTAATTATATTCAAAATATTCGTACTGGTCTCAATTCTTATCAGAATCAGCTGAAAATCGAACTGCTGACTAATATTGTCATTTCGGATTAGGTGTGACAGTGACATGTGACCAATCTAACCATATAAGGTAATTTTTGATATTATATAGCAAATTTTTTGCTGATCGCAATGGTGACAGTCACATGTGACCAGTCTAACCATATAAGGCAATTTTCCACTATATATGCTAAATTTTGAGATGATCACAGGAGTCACAGTCACATGTGACCATTATTACTATATAGGGAAATATCAGCCATATAAGCAGAAATTAGTACAACTCAGATGATATAATGATATTTTTACTTAAAACATATAATTCAATGTGATATCGCTGTATATATTATATGCTAATTATTTATTTCAAGCAAAATCACTTATCAATATTCGTAATAATCATACAAATAAAAATCCAATGACAGAAACACAACTTTGTTCATGCCATATGCAACATTGGCCCACTCAAGCATAGCTGTCTTCATGTTATCTGTTGTGCAGCAAAGTTATGGAGAAGTAGGGTTTAGCAAATGTAAGTCAATTGTTATCATACTGTTTAAAGACAGTTGTATTTGACAGTTGATGTATTGTGTTGCTCTCTTTTTTGGCTGAGAATATTGCATCATGATGAAGCAAAGAAGACATGACAGTGGGAGAGGAGGTTGAAACATGCTATGCAGTTTTATTTTTTCTACTTTTTATATTGCTATGGTGAGAGGTTGCTATGATGAAAGTGAGGAGAGGAAAAAAAGAACTCGTTCATGCCATGCGCAGCACTGGCCCACTAAACAAGTGAGGTCACACTGAGATATTACCAAAAGGTCCTACATGGCAGGCAAAGCCTTGGAGCACATCACATCCAATGAAACGCCCCCTCACCCTCTACTACCGAGACCCAATTGATTGTGTGCAATCACTGTTCAATTCACCACTGCTTGCTGGCCAAATCGAATTCAGACCATATCGACTGTTCAAGGATGCTCAAAAATCAGTGCATGCATATACTGAAAGGTTGTCAGGGGATGCGGCTTGGAACATGCAGGTGAGACGGTCCATCCATGGTTGTCTCTGTTTAAACTTGCCTGACAGAGCCAAATACCCACTGGTGCTATGCTTCTTGGGACAATTCTCTCATCTGACAAGACAACAATATCTGCAATGGTCGGTGACCATTCTGCTCACCCTCTTCTCATCAGCCTTGCCAACATCAAGATGTCACATCGCAGCAAAAGCTCCCATCATGTGTTTCTGTTGCTTGCGCTCCTCCCGATCCCAAAGTTTATTGAGCAAGACAAGAAAGTGCAAGGCATTCTGGAAAATCACCTTATTCACGAATGTCTCGACTATATTCTATCACCACTGAAGACAGCTGCAAAGATGGGTGTCATGATGGACGATCCTCGTGGCTTCTCTCACTATTCTTTCATGCCATTGCAGGATATATCGCTGATACCCCCGAGGCTGCAATGATGGCAGCCATTGCCCCCAAAGCATCATATCTCACCTTGGTGACATATAAACAATTCAGTGACTCTTTTCTACATGAACCACAGACTGCTTCCACCACACTTGCACAGATTCATGCCATTTCATCCAAGATCGATCCCATACATGACATCAAAGGTTATATCAAAGCAGCCAAGGAATTTCGGCTGAATGGCATGCACCTGCCTTTTTGGAGAGATTGGCCTCTTGTGGACTTGCCCGTTATTTTCCCACCTGAAGTTCTTCACCATTTCCACAAATTCTTCTGGTATCACGAGATGCGTTGGTGTATGACGTTCCATGTGCACTTTTATTATTTGTGTGATAAACACTGTGCGTTTGTGCGATTTCGGGTATCTTTTTTTTCTCTTGCCTTCTCCTGCCCCCCTACCCTTCCCCACCACCCCCACTCTACTCACAAGGCAATGGCGGGTGATGGAGAGCAAGCCAGAAGGGTGGTGTGCCCACGTACCGGCACAGGTAAGTCACCTCACCATCTGGCTTCTACTAACAACAACCACTATAACCAGGGCCACCGGGCGATGTCGGCATCACTGGAAACAGTGACAATGAGGATGAACCAGGGCAAGAGCAACGGTTGGGGAACGAGGACAACAAGTCCCCGCCCTTCTCCTTGTAGCCCAGCCCCTCCACCGCCTCCCCAAACCAACCACCACCTCGCGAATGGGTACGGCGGCATCAATTGATGTGTGCACGGCATTTACGAGGTGAACACAAGGCTGACGACAATGGACAGGGCAGGAACAGTGGGAAAGGGAACGAGGACAACAAGTCCCCATCCCTCTCCCTGCTGCCCAGCCCTCTGTTGCCTCCCCCACCTCCCCCGCCCACCATACCTCACGAATGGGTATGGCCACATCAATTGATGTGTGTACGAAATTCGCGAGGTGTTCAGGCCACCCGCCCTTTCACGGAAGGTGCATATAAGTAGGTATTTTTCATTTTTTAAATATATGTAGAGATTTGCAAAAGAAAAGAAAAAACAGGTATACCTACTGAAAACCTTGTGAAACATAGATGCACATGTTCGTGAGATGGAGGCAGGGCTACAGGGAGAGGGGTGAGGCCTTGTTGTCCTCATTCCCCCCTCACTGTTGTTCTTGCCCCATCCAGCCTCATTGTCGCTGTTTCCTTTGATGTCGATGTCCTCTCGAAAGCCGTGCACATGTCAATTGACGTGGCCATACCCATTCGTGAGGTGTGGTGGGCGGGGGAGGCAGGGGAGGCGACAGAGGGCTGGGCAGCAGGGAGAGGGATGGGGACTTGTTGTCCTCGTTCCCTTTCCCACTGTTCCTGCCCTGTCCATTGTCGTCAGCCCCGTGTTCACCTCGCAAATGCTGTGCACGCGTCAATTGACGCCGCCGTACCCATTCGCGAGGTGGTGGTTGGTTTGGGGAGGCGGTGGAGGGGCTGGGCTACAGGGAGAAGGGCGGGGACTTGTTGTCCTCATTCCCCAACTGTTGCTCTTGCTCCGGTTCATCCTTGTTGTCACTGTTTCCAG
The DNA here is from genome assembly GCA_963556145.1 of Hygrocybe punicea. NCBI lineage: Eukaryota > Fungi > Basidiomycota > Agaricomycetes > Agaricales > Hygrophoraceae > Hygrocybe > Hygrocybe punicea. The sequence continues at coordinate 6,352,920 of OY744468.1, read as the reverse complement.
TGATGCCGACATTGCCTGGTCATAGTGGTTGTTGTTAGTAGAAGCCAGATGTGAGGGACCAGCGACTTACCTGTGCCGGTATGTGGGCACACCACCCTCCCGGCTTGCTCTTCATCGTCCGCCATCACTTTGTGGGTAGAGCGGGGGTGGTGGGGAAGGGTAGGGGGGCAGGAGAAGGCAGGAGAAAGAAAAGATACCCGAAATCACGCAAACGTGCAGTGTTTATTGCACAAATAATAAAAGTGCACGTGGAGCGTCATATTGGTGCATCAATGTCCTTGGTGGTGATGAGATTGACTTTCGATTTTTCATCCTTCATCCTCATACTGGCTACCAACATTTTAAGTCCAGCATATCTCGAATGAAGCAAGTGACAGGATGCCAACATCGAGATATACAGTGATATATCATACCAGTCATTGCTGGAGCGGCACCACCTGCATTTGTCATCACTATTTGTGCACTACAGGATTTCGGTATCTTGCTCAAGCCCCCATTATGGACGATGAACATTGTACACAGATGGAAGCAGTACTACGACGATTTCATGACCACAAACAAGCAATCATGGATGCTGGTGCCCAGACTGGGAAGAAAAAACAACCAATCACACATTGGGAAATACCGAAGTTAGAGCTTTTGCAAAGCATGGTTGTAAACATTCAGGCAAATGGAGCTGTCATTCAATGGAGTGCCGATGTCACAGAACATGCACATATTGAAGTTGTGAAAGAGCCTGCAAGAGCAGGTAACAATCAAAACCACGAGAAGCAAATATGTCGTACTCTGGACTGTATTGATAAATGTCGGCGTTTTGAGCTTGCTACATCTATCCATGAATCGGGAATCAAGCTGGGAAAACAATACATTGAAGCGCTACATGATCAAGATGATGACCTACCTGAGCCTGAATCCAATCCTGCTCACGATTATCATGTGGAGACGGCTGAGGATGACATCAATCCCATCCCAATCTTTGGGCATCACTGCACACTCAAGGATTACTTCCAAGAGGCCAATCGTCTTGCACATCAAAAAGATGCTTCCACTCTGTTCCCATTGCACACTTTCAGTGTCACATCGATGGCATTTCATTTGTCCAGAGACCCGACTTTCTATAGGATGACTCCAGAAGCTGTCGCCACCACATTTTCCCTTCCTGATCTCATTCCGGCTCTTTCATACTTCTTCGTGCACCTTAAACAGGGCAATAACTCAGTTTATTCTATTGGAGGTCACCACCATGGTGTGGCTCAAGCCGTGTTTCCCTTTGAGAAGCTGGAGGTGTGGACAGGTGTCTGGCTGCAGTCGAGAGATTACCATCATCCAGAGGTCATTCTCCCATCCAAGAAACTGAATGCACTCCCTCCTAACAAAGATTGGCCAGTTGGACGCTACAACAAAGCCATAGCAAATACAGACCCTCATTTTATCTGGCCCAAGAGTGAACTTGCTGGTATGTTCTCCTCACCCATTAAAAGCACACCTTTCACAAATTTCAATGTGAAAATCAGGGCATTCAGTGGTACAACTACGTCTCATCTTTCGAGCTGTTCCTAGTATCAAAACTCAGAAGCACCCAATTTTTGACTCCTTTTTTGCATATGTGCAGTGCTTTGATATTGTACAGCAGAGCTGTAGTGCTCCAAATTCAACATCACATCATGGTCCTGATCCCACTACGAATATGTTCATCCTTCGACACAGCACCTGGTCCAATGGTATGCAGATGGGAGATATAATTCAGCTTTCTAGTTTGCGTGCTGCTGTTGACCTTGTTCCTTGCTTTCAGAAAGCTGCTAATGAATGACTGACAAAGGAGACCAGCCTTGAATATAGTCCAACATTTTTTTTGAATGATGCTTTTACAAAACAGCTGTATTTTGCTCTGTCAAACCAATAGCACCTTTTTCCTTTCATCCACTTAATTTGATGATATCCATGAGGCCATCATGAAGGATATGCAGCCCAGCTCTGACTCAGAGGTCATATCACCCAAATGCAATCTGAAAGGAGAGAGCAGCCAAAGGTAACATCATATGAAGCAATTTGCACAGACAGGTCATGATGCTGGTTGGCATGTGAGGCAATATGTGCTTGGTTTATCACCCACGTAGCTCTGAGGCAAGTTTGCTGGTGGATAAGGCAAGGGGAGGGATGAATAATGGTTCCCAGCCCTGAATGAGCAGCGAGAACAGGTCAGTACATTGGGGAAAAAGTGGGTGGGGGGTGGGTACTCACCTCTGCCCTTGGGGCCCCCCATGGCCCCCCCAGCATTCCAACATAAATATAGACAATTGAGATGTCATCTATGATGTCTCTATCATTTTTCTTATGATTTTCACAGTCCCAATCAGTTTCAGCATTGAGTTGTGCAGGGGCAGCAGCAAAGGTGGTGGCAGCAGCAATATCTCATCAATGAGGACACCATTGACAATGCAATTTCCATGGGCAACCCTTGACATTGCTGTTGCCATCTTCATTGCTGTGTGCCTGGTCCACTGCCAGTTTTGAAGTTCGAGGCATTGGTAAAAAATGTTGGGAGCACTCCTGCACAGTTTTGAGGGTGTCTGGGGTGGCAGTCTTGGTTCAAATTATCCTCATTGTCACCATCATCATCATTGCCATCATTACTGGGGACCTGGGGTGGTGAGAAGTGGGAGTGTGGCGAAATGGGGTGAGGGTAGTGAAAGGCTACAACAACTTGTTGTCAGTCACATGAGCAAAGCTAAGCAGGTCCAGTGAGGCACACAAGAGGTGAGGGTACTTGAGGGAGTTCAGCTGATACATGAGTTGAATAGCATTTGTCCTGTGTGACTGTTGATGGAACGATGAGCAAAGCTAAGCAGGTCCAGTGAGGCACAAAAGAGGTGAGGGTAATGGAAAGAGTTTTGCCGACACTTCACAATTCACGCAGGACAAGTGCTATTCAAATCAAGTATCAGCAAAACTCTTTCCATCACCCTCACCTCTTTCGTGCTTAACAGGACCTTCTCAGCTTCCCTCATCCTTGCATCACCATTCATGCAGTACAAGTTAGGCAATGACACGGGTATACCCACGGGTGTCCTGAGGCCAACCTGTACCTGGACCCGCTCCAACCCGTTGTTTTGCGTGGGAAGTGTTTGAACAAATCCACACCAAGGGTTTCCGGAGTGCGTCGTTGATCGGGAAATTACCTTGTTGTCCTTTGGGATCAAGGATTTAGCTCTTTAATAACTCTGGGTTATTCCTGTTGGGTGGTTGGGTTGTGGTGTGAATCCTATCAAAGGTTAGCTTTGAGGGATACAACAAATACTTGACAATAATATAAGTCAGATGTATGACTTATAGAGGATGAGTGAACAGTGAGGTCTTCCCTACTGAAGGTAAAGACTTTGAGTGACAAGAGGTATGCAAGAGTATAAGTGGAAATAACTCAAGCAAGTATGAACAGTGTAAGATGAATGAGTGTACAACAGTCAAGTATACAAGTAGCAAGTATACAATGAGCAAAGGTACAACAGAGATGAGCAATAGATGATGGGCGATAGACGATAGACGATGGGCGATGGGCGAGTGTAACAGTAGATGTCAAACAAAAGGGAGGTGTGAAAAAATACTATGTACAGAATGAATGAACTGAACAATAGGCAAGTAGAATTGATAATCAAGATATCGGACTTTATTCCGAAGCTTCAAACGCACATTGGCTACTAGTGCAGAATAAAGTACTGGGATATCTTTGGTGATGACCAATAGAACTTGAAAGAAAATGAATGTGACTGTACTATGTGACAGAACACAAAGAATATATATCAAACAAGTAATAAGGGAGTATCAATAAATCTGAGATTGATATCCTTAAACAAATGAATGATGACTTGAACTGCAATTGGTATTTGGGTACCAGCTACTACCAAAGTAGGTAATACAAACAAATACAGATGGGGTGAATCAGAATCTGGGAGAGGGACTGACCTGTGACTGGGCCTGTCAGATTAGGTGACTGAGCCATCTCCAGCAGAAACTGGGCTCTATATATACCTATTCTACAGTAGGAGTCATACTGAGTCATAGAATGGTATATGAAATGGAGAACATAGGATATGACTCATAGGGAGTCATATAGAGGAGAGGCATAGGTTTATGACTCATAAGAGTCATAATGATGAAAGGCATGGGGGGTTATGACTCATAAGGAGTCATAAGAAAGGAAGGCATGGGTTTGTGACTCATACAGAGTCAATTAATGAGTCACATAGGTATTATAATTAAAGGAGGGGGCATAATGAGTCAGAAATAGTCATAATTAGTCATGGGTGGTCATAATGAGTCATGGGGGGTCATGAGTATGTCATAAGGGTCATAATTTGTCATGGATAGACCAATGAGTCACATTTGATGGGAGTGAGTCATGCTGCTGGTCTAATCTTGGGTGTGTGAATCAAAGGCAAGGGCTGTGCCAGGGTGTGCTTCTAGAATCATCTTTCTGAGGCTGTGCTTCTTGATCAATTGATGCCATGCCATGTGTGTATCCTTATCAGTTAAGAAAAAGATGAGATCAGGGCTGGGCTGTATTTGATCAATTGATATCAAATGTGATGTGCTTCTTGATCA